>OU898285.1:53489696-54030471 GCA_918026665.1 Diabrotica balteata | reverse complement strand
CCTTAGACACATATATAAGGGGGTGAAAGAAAATGACAAATAAAGCAAGGAACAGAAAGAACGGCGGAAAATCCTAGAACACGCCAGGACCCAGAAAGGGTTGTCAAGGTATTGATGATGATACTGATGATTAATTCATAGCTTTGTTCGCGGACACAATACATGTTTGGTTTCTAACTGATTCGCATGCGCAGTTGCGTTTTCAGTGTTCGTGGAGTTGAAAATCTGGACCTTTCCATTCTTTTCAAAAATGTGACATTTCCGGTTACGGCTCGAGGTTAGAAACTTTGGACTGTTTTGCGGTTAGAAACAGTCAGAAACGTCCAAAATGGTTCGTGGAGAACTTAAGTTGGAAACTAATAATTAACCGCGCCAGCGTACAACAATAATTCCTAACTGGTCCAAAACTTGTCGAAAACTAGTCAGGGACTCTCTCCGCGAACAAAAGTAATATTCTTAACACTGTCTTACCATTCTTTTTCTTTATGCTTTTTGGAGATTTGGTTGGGATCCATGTTCCGGCAATCACTACCATATGAAGAACTATCATCAGTTGGGTATACACTATCTATTGTTATAGCTCCTACACTACCTAAAGATTGAGTTCTCACTAATTGACCATTATCTTGAGATCTGCGGCTAAGTATCTACAATCGTAAAAGATAAGTTAAAATACATAAAATTAAATAAACCCGAATAAAAAAATTTGAAGACCACAGGAAAATAACATGAGTCATATTTTTGGTTTTGTTTAGGACAACATTTTTGAAGTTTAAAACTCTGTGAATATGTTAAAATACATTTTACAATTAATCAGCAATAAAAAGAATAAAATTTGCTATATTGGTTGTTGGCTAACGTTTCAGTTTTTTTTTAATGTATATCGCATAGTACTGTTATTAATTGTCTTTTATTTGTTTACATTTATTTAACAAGTTTCTCCCCTGTAAACGACTTTCACGTTTTTCCGTATAAAATAATTGCTGTCTATTTTTTGTAAATAATAAAACACAGAAATAGAGCAAAACTATGTCATAAAAAACAGTTTACAATATAATTCCAGTTTTCCAGTTATTGACAATACCCTGTATTCTTTTTTTACCATATGGTTTTATTGTACCTATACATAAAATCCAATCGTTTGATACCTTATACAACACGATCCAATAAAAATACACCACTGTGCCTTTTTGACACGATGAAATGTTTGTTTTAAGGCTTATCCTCGAAAATTGTAACGGTAAAATTCAGAGAGATATCTATTTCAAAAATATCTTTCTTTACGAAAACAAAATCCATTCACTAAGAATATTCTAAACGTCATCGTGTACTAGAGGTTAGCTTTATACCTACCTTATACAACCCCTATTGTGTAAAGTCTTGGGTCTATACAATAAACGAACGGGTGGCCTTCTATTCAGTGCGGTTTTAAAATAATGTTGAATAAAAACATTCATGAAATTAAAATGAAAGGATTTACGTCTATTAGTAGAAGTGCGATTTATAAAATTAGTACTTGAAGCCCAAATAGCGGGAGGAATATGTACATCAATTTTCAAATATTTATTATTTACTATATAATTTCTAAATTGAACCACTTTCACTTATTTAGGTAACAATGTATCTGTTTTGACAACTAAATAGGTAATTAGACAAAATAATGAGTATTATTAATTTCAAAACAGTTTAAAGAGTTAAAACGAGTTTAAAGAATTAGAAGGAGGTATCCTGGGCCCAGTTAAATGGTCAAGCTTATTCCAGTGGAAGCAATAAAGAGGATTATTTTTCGTTTTGGCACAGCTGACATGCTCTCTCTAGCACTACAACCCATGAAACTGTGGTAAAAAACATGCTTTATTTATACGGTTCTGAAACACGACGATTAACAGAGACATCGAAGAAAGATATCTCGTCGAACTTAATGCAATAAAGTATGAGAATAGAAAGTACAGTCATGGATGGCAAACAACGAAAGCAGCTCAATGGGTACAGGTCCAATAAATGAAAACAAGTACCTGTATGAACCCCTACCGGAATCCAGAAGAGAGGATTACCTTAGAAAACACGGATGGTAACAATAAGAAACTTAATGAGCTCGAAGGAACTTAAAGAAAATGGAACAACCGAATTGAATAAAAAATGGACATCGGAAGACATTTTATAGGGATTATATCATATTATAGGTATAAGAATGCTTTGATGTTATATTTTTTTTTACCCTTTTATATGGGATTAAAGCTTGATCACTTAAAAAATCCAAACATTAAAAACCTAGAAGCATTCGAAATGTGGTGTTACCACATTTCGAATGCTTCTAGTTAAATGTGGTATTTTGAAAATATCATGGATGGATCGCAAAACAAACGAACAAAATCTCGAACAACTAGAAAAACAATGCGAAGTTTTAAATTCCATAAAAATCAGGAAATTGGAATACTTGGGGCATATCATAACTAATAATAACCAGAAAATTAACCGGCCCCAAAAGAAGAATTAAAACCAGATCAAGGTGGATTAGTAAAGCGGAGGAAGACCTTAAACACGTGAAGGTGAGGGACTGGAAAATAAAAGCACAAAATAGAAGCGAATGGAAAATTTTTGTACACCAGGTCCTTCAGAGTACTTAAGAATGTTTATATTATACATATTTAAGTTATAGTTTTGTTTAAAATAATTGTAATTAGTTAATATTAGAATTATGTTGTAAAAAAAATGCCCTAGGCCTTAACGGCCTGTTGTGCGTAAAATAAATAAATAAATAATAGAGTGCAAAAATCGAAAGGATCGCGTTTTTTGCATTAAATTGTTAATCATTAAAAAACGGCTCCGAACTTTACGCAGGAAACAGGTAGGTTTTCTTCTTATAGATCTACAATAACTAAAAACGTTGTCAGCTACCTGGGTTATTGAGTGTCACGAGAAAATCCTTATAATCCTGGACTAATATGGCTGGACACGCAATTGAAGAAACAAACTTCATATATTATGTAAACTTTACTAACAAAAACGTTCAAAATAAATATTCCTATAGATATAAATAATCAAATTCCATATTCAAATACAGCAAAATGTTTTCGTATTGTCCAATAAATATAAATAATCAAATTCCGTATTCAAATACTGCAAAATATTTGAGTATTACTCTAAGCTTTTATGTAAAGAAGAAAAGAAAATAATAATTCTGATTGAAATACAAAAAAATGTACTGGCTGATTGAACAAAATTTCTACGCTGTTTTCTACATAATAAATTATTATTATTATTATAAGCAAATACTGAAAACGATCAAAAAATCAATAGAAGGTGCAAATATGCAGATAGGTAAAAGTCAGGCTAAAACAAGAAAACGAATGGAATAACCAAGAATGTAGAGAAATAACAGAAAAAAAAGTGCAAGCCAGAAATAAATGGCTAAGAACAGATAAAGAGGAAGACAGAGAAGAATATGAAAAATTAAGAAGGTATGCTAAGAAAGTGATAAGGCAAAATAAAAGAAGATGGGTAGACAAAAAAATGCAGGAAATAGAGCAGGAAAGAACAAACAGAAATACGAAAAGTTTTTACAAAAAGATTAAAGAACAAAACAAAACATACAAGGGCAAAACAAACGGAATAAAAAATAGAGAGGGAATAGTGATAATAGAGGACCAAGAATACAAGCAAGTATGGAGAGATTACTACCGAGAGCTCTTGACGGAGGAAACAACAGAAGAAGAAATGCATGACGAGGAGGAAACAGTACACGAAGAAGAAGCAAATGAAGTAGACATCGAAATTTCAAAAGAACCAACATTAGAGGAATTGGATGAAGTAATACAGAGAAGCAAAAATGGAAAAGCCCCAGGTAAAGATGGAATTAATATGGAACTAATAAAATACGGGGGAAGGGAACTAAGAGGAAAAATACTGGCACTATTGAAAAATATATGGAAAGAAGAGAAAATGCCAGGTGACTGGGAGGTAGGACAGATCATAACAGTACATAAAAAGGGAGACCAACAAATCTGTGAAAATTATAGAGGAATAACATTACTAAATACAACATATAAAATATTGACATCAATAATAAAAAAAGAGGTTATCAAAGATCACAAAGAAGACAGTAGGACAGTACCAATGTGGATTCACAGAAGGAAGATCTACAATAGATGCAATACACACAATAAAACAAATAATGGAAAAAGCAAACGAGTATAAATTAGAATTGGAAATGTTATTCATAGACTTCAAACAGGCATTTGATTCAATTAAAAGGAACGTATTAATGACAGCACTTAAAAAATTAAAAATTCCACATAAACTCAGAAAATTAATAGAAATGACAATGAGAACTACAAAAATAAGCATAAAGACACAAAGAGGAGAGACAGAGGAATTCAGTATAAATAAAGGGATGAAACAAGGAGATGCCTTATCAACAACGCTATTTAATCTAGCATTAGAATATGTACTGCGAAATATAAATAAAGGAAATCTCAGAACAAGAGGTGGTCAAATAATTGCATATGCAGATGATATTGCTATTATTGCAAAGAACAGAAAAATAATGAAAGAAATGCTTGAAGAAATAAGAGAGAAAGGGGAGGTAATGGGGCTAAGATTAAATCAAGAAAAGACAAAAATATTAAGATTAGGGAAAAAACCAATGAAGGAAAAAATCAAAATAGCAAGTTCCGAGTTTGAAGAAGTAGAATACTCCAAATACTAGGAGTTACAATAAGTAAATCCGGAGAAAGGAAATCCGAAATAAAAGAAAAAATATTAGCAGCGAATAAAGCTTATTTTGCAAACAAAAGATTACTTAAAAGCAAAACACTGACTAAAAAAAGCAAGATGAGCATTTATAACACCATAATTAGACCAATATTATTATATGCAGGGGAAACAATGACGATGGTTAAAAAAGATGAAGAAGACTTAAGAATTGCAGAGAGAAAGATCATGAGAACCATACTAGGACCAATCAGAACAGAGCAAAATGAATATAGAAGCAGAACAAATGCAGAAATTAAGGAAGAACTTAAGGAAGACATTGTAACTAAAATAAAGCAATGCACAGTTAGATGGTTAGGTCACATTTGGCGAGCAGGCGATGAGGCAGTGACATACGCAATGATAGAATGGAATCCAGGAGGAAGAAAGAGAAGGGGAAGACCGAGATCAAAATGGCTGCAAGAAGTTGAAGAAGACCTTCAAAGGGCAGGAGTCAGTGAATGGAGAGGAAGAACTAGAGACAGGAAAAAAATGGAGAGATATTGTCAAGAAGATAAGATAAACAAAAAAAAGACTGATCCACTTAAGAAATAGGATCTAGAAAGCATTTGCGGTTTAACCCCACGTTGGGGTGTATAGCCATTATATATATATATATATATTATATATATATATATATATATATATATATATATATATATTATATATATATATATATATATATATATATATATATATATATTATATATATAAATACTGAAACAATAGTATTATTATAAAAACAGTATAAACATTTAGAAGGAAAATATCATAATATCAACAGAAAATATTTTTATTCATATCAAAATTTAATCAAATTATAGGTACTTATATAAAAAAAAATCCTGCTTATACTGCTAATTTATATAAAATTTCCTCAATCGGAACAAAAACGTCTTCGTGAACTACCTATTTTAAAAAACAATTAACACACTGGTTTGTCAAAAGTCGAAAATAAACCCTAATAATGTTATTCAACATTATTTATGACCCACCTTCGAGAGGGTATTATACTTCTTACCTAACCAACCTAACCGTCGGCGAGAATCCAGAAACTATCGACAAGGACAGCCTGTACTGGCCGAGAGAGGAAAGTTACATTTAGCAAAATTTGAGATTTTTAAAAAAGTTTATACCAAATAGCTGCTTTGTGTTACACTTTATGTTAAAAATAAAAACAGATTCGGAAAGTGGGTCAAATTCTGTAGTGCCCTATTTCAAAAAAAAAAGTACTTTTATTTTAACCAAAAATATTTGAAAAAAAAATTGTTTAAACAATTTATTAATTTACAACCAAATAGTGCACTAGAACTTTTTAAGACTTTCCATATAAAAAAGAATCATCTCAATATCTGCCATAGTTTTTGCGTTATTTGATATAAACTTTTACATTGGAACTTAGCTATGCCCAGAAACGCAACGAACGGCCTTAATAATCTCCTTCCCCCGCCATTTCCATCAATAACTCATACCTCATGATCGGCCAAAACGTTTCCAAGCTGTACGACTTTGCGACCGATTTGCTATTTTGGCCCTTCTAAATATTTGCTATTTTAGCCCTAAATAGATTACATTACTTCGTAATTCTCAGATAATACCACTTTGTTAAAAGTTTAAGTTCATTATGACAACTTTTTACTTTAATGACACTAAGAAATTCTTTCGTTTTTACTTAGTTGCATTCATTTAGTTATTTCTACGAATTTTTCGCTGTTTGTCCATTCTTCACAAGTTTTCCACATTACTCAGTTTGTGTATTGTTTGTTACTGTTTGTGTTTGTGTATTTGACGTTCCGGTTTCTAGATCTAATAATTTAATTACCTGTGAATTTTTTACAGAAGCACTTCTAACTTGTCCTTGATAATTAGAAACAGTAGATAAAGTAGCTGATTTATTCTCCATATTTGGTGATATACGACTGGAAACTCTTTTGGTTTTTCTCCTATCTAAGCTACCAAATCTAAAAATAAAAATTATTGATAAAATGCGTTAAGTCTGTTTTAGACTATAACATAAAATGATATAAGAAAATGGTTATAACAAGAACTTACATGAAATGATTGTGTACAATATTAATATAAGAAGTTTTGTGTATTACATTGTCACATTTTGGTATCAAAATATGTTATGTGATTCTGCGCATTACGTGCTAAAACAGTCCTTTTTTTAAAATTATTATGTTGTTGTACATGTACTGTTGACCTCAATGTTCTTAGTCTTCTTTTTATTATTGTAACGTAACCAGCGTAACCTCATTTTCTCCAACATTTAACCTAGTTTTTTACCCACGTAAATACCTAATTAGTTTTTACCCTCGTTTTGCTTTTGCTTTAACAAAGACATATATATATATATATATATATATATTATATATATATATATATATATATATATATATATATATATGATGGATAAGAAAAATTCTCCTATTATCTGCCTGATTCCATTACATTTCTTTTAATTCAGGCAAGCAAGAAAAAAGGCCAACGAAATATTTGGCCTAGAGCTTGGCTTCAAAAAAGACAGGAAGGTCGTGTTGTTTTAAGTATGTTGTAAACTAAATTAAAAGACAATGATTCTGAAAAATATAGACAATTTTTAAGAATGTGTAAGCCACAATTTAATGAACTTCTTGAACTGATTCGAGAAGATATTACCAAATAGGATACAAAATTGAAACTGCGCATGCGTGTATACTAATAATTGGTATCAAAATAGGACATGTTCTAATTTCTATAACATTTTTTGTTAACAGATTTTGTTTTCTGTTTTACATTATGACAAAACTTAGTATAACATTTTCTTGTATCATTTTATGTTATAGTCTAAAACAGACTTTAGGTTGACATCTTCTGGAGATGTTACTGCTTCGCTTGTAAGCTGAAACTGACGCCGCGTTGTACTACGGAGGCCATATATTTATATTTTTTACTCCCCTCCCCTCCACTGGTTTCGGCGCGAGGAGACGTGTCGTCGTTTGTAGCGTGTTTTGCGGGAAGGATGTTTGTGGATTGTGGGATACCAATAGTAAAATCCACAATACAGTAGATAGTAGTAGATAGATAGAAAGCAGTAACATCTCCAGAAGATGCCAACCCCTAGTGTTGGCGAAACGTCGAGAACTAATCTCAGAAGACAACGGCCTAAAAACCCGAACAAAGAGTTTAGAATAAATTATCTATTATATAAGGTGATGAAATGAAAATTGGTGTAACTTTTTTGTATAAATGTAGTTAAGTACATATTCATATTCTACCTGTTCCAAATCATTACTTGGAATAGTGGTGTTAGTTTTAACTCCTCTAACTAGCTCATAGATACCAACACAAATCGTGATTGTCAAACATAACCTCTGATTTTTCGGTGACAGTAGTGGCGCAAGTCAGACGTACACCATTTTTGCTGTGTTCAAGTTGTGTTGTTTATAGTGAAAAAAAATTGAGAGTCTATAAAATGAAAATGGGAGTCAATGGCAAGAAATTTCAATCATCAATCATTGTCATACAAATAAATGTGCTTTTTATGGAACAAAGTTTTCAGCAATGACACTATATAGCCATCTAAACTGGAAGCTCATCTGAGAATATGTCACCCTGATAAAACAGATAAAGATTTGAAATATTGTCAAACACTTAGAGAAAAACTTCAGAAAATATCCACGCTGGACAAAATATTCGCTTGATGATTTTCGAGCGTCTTACAATATCTCGTTGCTTATAGCAAAATCCGGAAAACCGCATACTATCGTAGAACAGTTAATTTTGCCACCAGCCGTTGATGAAGTTTTAAAAACTGTTCTACACAACCCTGCATCAGATATCATTAAAACAATTTCTTTAAGGAACAACACAGTTTAAAGACGTATTGATGAAATAAGTTATGGTGTTGAAAGCTTCTTGTGTAATTATTTGCAAATGATCCATTTCTCTATACTGGATGACACAATTTTACCTTTTAATGAAGCATTATTATTGGCAAATCGTTTTAATATGGATCAAAATATTCACGGAGGATTGCTATTTGCGAGAACTTTGACAACCGGTACTAAAGACGAATCAATGTTATGTTTTGAAGGCTTACTTCTTGGAAAAAGCAAATCGTATATCAAATATTATATCGGTAGCTACAGATGGAGCACCTGCCATGGTTGGGCGGTATCGTGTCGTGGTTGTATAAATTTAAAAAAAAATGTACCCAGAGTATTTAGATACATAATCTAAATTTAGTTAGAATCTAAAATTGAAAAACATGACAATGGGTCTATGAGTGAAAAAAGTTTGGGAACCTCTACTCTAGAGTTTAGAATTGGAAAGCTGTGTAAAAAAATTAATATATTTTATGTATTTTAAGGACAGTACAAATTTTACACTTTTCTAAATTAAAACTATGTATTAAATTTTCTATATGAAACATTCAGTTTCTACTTATAAAAGTCTACCTAAGAAACTTTCAAAACCTTTAAACGAAAAGCAGTGTAAGTTATACCTTGAAAACTATCCTTGGACAATTTGTTTTACCAAAACGTTGTTGGAGTTACACAGATTCTGTTTGAACTACCCAGATTTAACATGTTCAATCTCTCAAAATAATTAGGTGACTTGCGCCACTTTTCCTTTCACCGCCTCATACTATATCAATCTATAAAGTCCGAAAAACTGTTAAGAACTTACCTTTTATCTCTTTGCCATGTGCCATCCACAACTGAAGAAGAGTACCAGATCAACTCACCGGTTTGGGTTTTTTTCCAATAACCACCCAATCCGGCTGCCATAACATTCATCTGCTCATATTGCTGATGTGGCTGTATTTGGTGAGGATTCCGATACAAAACATCACTCTCGTATTGCCTATAATTTTGTCTCGTAAGTGTAGGGTGGGATGGATAATAATGAGATTTAGGAGAGAGCGACGTTGTTGGACTAGATTGTCTATGAGCTAAATCGGTAAATTCTGAAGAATACGGTGGGTACTGGGATAACTTCTGTGGACTGTGCTGAGGTTTATGCTGGGAAATATGAACAAAATGGGGGCTATGTTGAGACAAGTGAGGACTGTGCTGGGACAAAAGCGGATTATGCGGAGAAATTGGACTATTTTGTTGATATGGGAAACTATGTTGCATATGTTGATTTAATGACATTTGCGAGTTATATTGAAACTGTTGAGGTCCAGTAATATACCCAGCTGGATATACATTGTTGATGTTTTCTCGCCTGAAAAATATCTACGTACAGTTATGTTCATGTATAATTATAAACTTATGTGATCTCGGCTCAATAATATTTTTAATTGTTTTTCTGGAAAATCTTTTAAGCCCGTATTTTTTATATAAAACTCTTAATCCAAAATTTTTAAAAATTAGTTGCTTCGATTTGTAAGAACTCAGTAGCCAACAAGTTTAACTAGATATATTAGATATTTTGACTAGATAAACAATATTGTTAAAAAACAAAACTATTGAGCTTTTTAATCACTTAGTTTAGTAAACAAACCTTTCCATGTACTTGTTATATCCATTTAGGCTCAATCTATAAAAGCCGCCATTCAATACATCATCTGGTTTATTCGCCTGATTTGCAAGATATGGTAACTCCGTAATTCTGTATTGCCTTGAAGGTTCTTGTCGATACCTGAGTTCTACTGCACTGTCTCCTGTTATACTGTGCTTTGCTGAACTCATACTATGACGGGGGTCAGTCTTTAGGAAAGGATCGCTTCCATTTGTATTAAGTGAAATTGTGTCATCCGCTAAAAATGCAATATTTAATTAATATTTTCACGGTAATTTAAAACGCACGGATAGATTTATATCTACTTTTTTTCCTCCAGTCATAAACTCCTATTTGTCCGAGATCTTGTCCGGAGATTGGGCACAGTTTTAGCACCATTTTTAGTATCCTCTCATAAAATTCTAGCTCTTTATCTGTTGTGTTACCCGACCTTCCACCGTGTATTTGCCACCATATATAGCTGAGTATGTTCCTTTTCGGCCTTTTCTTCGATATACACAATGAGCTCACGAGTTTTATACATTGTATTCCCTTTGATCTTATTATATATCTGCTTAAAATGTATGAACAATGAATGGAGGAATGGAGCATATACTGATTCGCTTCAGTCCGAAGCCCTTAGTGTTGCACACTGCAAGATTGCAAAAATATCTACCTAAAACACAGAGGTATATTCTCCTAGTGGAATAAAAATGTTATTTTCCCTACTACTTAATATTCCTGCGCCCGACACTTCTGCAATTTTAGGTCCGTCTGTGTATAAGGTTTGTGTGTTGGTCGAGCGTTACCTCTGCCATTCCTCTCGAGGGCCGATGTCCACCCAGGAAAAAAACTTTGGGCCTATATTCTTAGTATTTTTACTGTCCTTCTCTGTTACTATATTATCTTCTATAAAGAGATTTTCGTTATTCTGTAGTTAGCGTTCCGCCTTCTTTTTGGAAGCATAACTTTCTTATTGCGGGATATAGACGAGGGTAATCGCACAGAAGTATGAATAAAATAAAATCCGACAGTAAAGACAGTTCACGCGACACACACTACGTGGAGTAGTAAAAGCAGTCGTGTCTATTAATAAAATAAATAAAATAAAAATAAAACAAAATAAAATCGAATCGAACCAAATAACAAATTAAAAACCATCGCTCTGTGCGTAGACGATAAAAAAGCTATGCTTCCCATTCTCGGACATTCCCGGAGGGCCCATCCCATTTTTCAATTGTTTTGAACTTATTTGTAGAAGGAACATACGTCTTCAGAGATTTTTCTTCTATTCATTCATATTTCTTCTAGTACTTTTTCCTTGTATCCCTTTTCCTTTCGTCTACTTATCCACATTATTGTTGTTGGTTAGTGTCAATTGTGTTATTCTATTATTTTCTTAAGCTATTTATGGAATTCGTCATCGAACCAGTTCTTCTCTATTTCATTTTAGTACTTTTGTGGAATGACTTTATCACTTGCCATCACTGCTAATATTTTCCATATTTTAAATTAGTCCGCGAAAGAAAACAAAACAGTGGTAATCAAAATTACTCAGTAACTTAAAATTGAATTTATGTAACTGGCATGTGGAGATAATCGGTTATTATTTAGAAATTTACATAAGAGAGTTCATAATCGTAAAAAAATTTGTAATGTTAAGAAAGTTGATATTTCGAAACCCCAAGAAACTTGGAAACACGCATGCTCGAAAAAAAAAATGAATCCTAAAAACATTAGCTATTTTAATTTCATACTGAATCCAATATAAAGTATTGAAACGACTGTTAGAAGGAAAACAATAAATACTCCAACTATTTTACTAATGTTAAATCTAGTTTGACTGTCTTGCTATTATAACGCACTGAAGAGAACTAAATGCTTTCAGCAATGTCTGATTTCATCGTTTCGTTTGTAAATGGACCACAGAAGTGATGACGTAGATTTTATTGACATCTGTCAGTTTCACTTTCCAAACAAACCTTGTTTAGTGTGGATAATTTGTATTTTTCGTTACTTTTTCGTTTTTTTTAGAATCTTTCCGCTTTTTGCAATATTTAAGTATTCTAATAGTTACTACAACAATTTTTCAAGGTTGTGTAAATAATAAAGCACATTGTTTTATGCTATTCAATAAAATGCATGTATCAATAAAGTAAGGTTAGAATTTCATTAATTTAAACTTTTAAACTATATTTCATAGAAATAGAACTCTGAATTGTGATGGTATTATCGTAAAAAACATTAACCTACAAGAAAAAGCAGCAGATGAAGCAAAATGTTAAATTAAAAAGTCTTGAGATTTGACATTTCAACTTTTGTTTGGAAAGTAATAATGACAATGTGACAGTCGTGACGTCACACTCCTGCTGTCCATTGACGTCACAAAATGAATGCGTCAGATTGATTCAGATTTTGAACTTAGTCTACTCTTCATAAAAAATTTGACGAAAAACATAAAGAAAAAAAAAATCTAAGTTTTAGAGATTATTTAATACACAGTATTAATATAACAATCTTACCATTGCTAACATTGTCAGGGGCTCTTAGCTTTTTCTTTTGTTTCTGTTGTTCTACAGCAGCCTTTTCCTTCAACGCTGCCAGTTTTTCTTGTAATTCTAAACCTTTTTGTTTATGTTTCTGATACTCAGATCGATGTTGCCTCTTCATAGTCTGTGAACATCATTTAATACGCGCATTAATCATTAAAATAGTTTATTTACCCCAAATAATTACACCTTTTAGACCCACTTATGAAAAAGATTCCGTCTATAGTGAAATTCAAACTGAGAGTGCAGTACGGCTAAGATAGGGTAACGCTTTTCTTATGGAGAATAAACGAACAGGAGCCTTTGCACCTGTTGATTGCACACGCAACAGCGTCGTACAGGACCGCCTTAAATAAATCCCGGCAGAACGAGTATAACTCATATAATGTATAAAGTAGAATAAAAGCATAGTAAAAGTTCTAAATTGAATATTCAACCTAATGTATAAATAGCTTGGAAAGTAATATCTTTTTTTTTCGAATGTTTTGTACTTCAAATGGCAAATCTTTTGTACAAAGCTCAAATAGTTTCTAGAGGTACATTTGGAATTAGACAAAAGTTGTGAAAAATTAACATGTTAATTTCTTAAAGAAAGACAAAATGCATGGTTATAAAAGCAAATTTACTTTAAGATGTTAATTGAAGCTGGAAGGGCAGATAATAGAACAAGTGATGAAGTTTAAATATCTAGGGAACATATTATCTAGCTACGGAAAGCTCGAAACTGAAGTGGAAGATCAAGTGAATAGAGCAAACACACCCGCAGATTGCCTAAATGAAACATTATGGAGAAATAAAAATATCGGGACATAAATAAACAGTCATCAGACGAATAATGGCATACGCGGCAGAAACATAACCTGACACAAAGAGGACAAAAAGGATGTTAGAAACAGCAGACATGAAAACACTTTTTGTGGTAAGACACTATGGGACAGAGCTAGAAGTACAGATATACGACGTAGATGCAAGGTGGAGAACATCAACAACTGGGTAAGAAATAGAATGGAACGATCATATCAGCCGAATGACAACAAATAGAGAGACGATTCCTCAATATGAAGACGATCAGTAGGAAGACCACGAAAACGATGGAAGGATTATAGGAACTTACTGGAGGCACATTTAAAAACATGAGTCATGTCTACATAAAAAGAAGATAGTTTTTCCATAATCGATCTAAGAATTCCCGGAGATCCCAAACTGTATAGCTATCAATAAGTGTAATTTAAATACATTTGTTAGTTTAATAAATTATACAATTTTAAAATAAACTGCTTGCTAAAAATTTAAGTCTTTTTATTAAAATTCATGCTTCTTGACTACTATGTATTTTAATAATATATATATATATATATATATTATACAGTATAGGTAAAAGTTTATGGTCGGTATGGTAAAAATTTAACAGGATATCTAACGCAGATATAAAATCATATTTTCAGCGAATAGACAAAGATAACAATTATATTTCCCCTTGGTCTCCCCTCCACAAATATTTTTAACACCTATTGGCCATTAATGAGACGAATAGTTCCGAATCAGAGATATTTTACATATTCTCTGGTTCCTATCCTAATATACCTAAAAAACTAGAGGTGGGTCCTCCCGTTTTTTAAATTTTTATCGGAACCGTTTTTCGTAAACTGTAACTAGTTGATTCAAATTAGCGAGTACACAAACATATTGGCTATTATCGTTTATGTGTATAAGTGTTGAAGTGAAAGAACCTAACGAAGGATATATTTATTATAACTTGAAAAATAAATTAAACAATACAAATAGTACTTACATTTACATTAAATCGTACTTACATTTACATTACACGTTATTATTAAATCGCGAATCGTCTAAATTGACATTTAAAAATAAGTTTTTCTACTTTTCTTGTTAACCGTGTTCTTCTTTTATTTAAAATTAAATCAGATTTTAAACATGTGTTCACAAGGAAAAGATTTTGTTACAATTCTACAATATTTTATGAATATAGTGGCTAAGTTAGAATATACATGGCGATGGTTTTTCCACCACGGTAATGGACAGTTCCAATCTCCGTTCGAAATTTATTGTGGGTAATATATTATCAGACAAATACATGTCGACTTCTTGTATATCTCTCGATACAGTTGTATGTTTAGATGAGTCATGTCCAATTAATTCATCAAAAATACACAATGGACTTAAGTCATCTTTATCAATTTCTTTTTCTTGACTAAACTTATTGATTTACTAAACTTATGCAAAGACCCGTTTCATCCGTTTTCTATAGGTGAAGAACCAGCTTTTAAAAAGTTTGCAGGGTGGATTCCTGGATATAAACCGCCAACAAGAAAAACTGTTAGATTCATTACTTCAGGAATGTTATGTCAAAACTGATTTGATAATAGATAAAATAAAAAGTCCTTTTTTTCGACAATTCTGCAAAAAACATTAAAAAAAAGTACCGTATCTTCAGAAAGGCTTTTAAGTATTAATTACAACATAACAAAGTTCCCAAACGGCCAATCCAAGACGTGGAAACTAGGTAGAACTTCACCTATTACAGGTTAAAAAAGAAGACTGAGTTAGAAGAGGGTCAAGACCGTTTCACTTCTTCTTCTTTAAGTTCCATCTTCTATCGAGGGTTGGAAATCATCATGGCTATGCCGACTCTGTTGACTGCCGCTCTAAAAAGGTCTGCACTACTGCATTCAAACCATTCTCTTAAGTTCTTAAGCCAGATATTCTTCGTCTTCCCACATTTCGCTTTTCTCGGATTTTGCCCTGCATAATAAGTTGTAATAATGCGTATTTTTGCCCTCTCATCACATGTCCCAAGTACTCAAGTTTTCGTCTTTTAATAGTTAATATTATTTCCTGCCTCATTTCCTATCCTTCTAGTTACTTCAATGTTTGACATTTTTTGAATCCATGATATTCGTAGGATTCTTCTGTAACACCAAAATTCAAAGGCGGCCAACTTATTCAGATGAACTTGTTTTAGTGTCCAAGCTTTCAGACCATAAAGAACAGTAGAGAACACGTAACATCGAAGCATTCTCAGGCGTAGTTCTAACCTTATATCCCGACAACAAAGAAACTTTTTAAGTTTAATAAATAATGTACGTGCTATTTCAATACGTGTCTTAATTTATTTGGTTTGGTCTACATCTGATGTTATCCATGTTCCTAAGTATTTATAGTTATTAACACTCTTAATTGCAGTATCTTCAATAGTCAATTGGATATTTGAGCAGATTTAGTCATGATCATGCATTTAGTTTTCTTTAAATTTATCTTCAGTCCGTACTCATGACAGCGTTCATTAAGGCGTTGCATTAGGTTCTGTAAATCATTGTTGTTATCCGTAATTATTACTGTATCGTCTGCAAAACGTAAGTTATTCAAAACTTCTCCATTGATAGATATACCTTCTATTGAGTCTGAGAGCGCTTCTTAAAATACCGATCACTGTAGACATTGAAAAGTAGTGGGGACAGCACGCAACCCTGGCGGACTCCTCTCTGTATTTTGATATTTTCGGTGTACTGGCGTGTATTTCCGTTCCACATCGGTATTAAATAATACAGACTTAGACTTAGACCAAATCTAAATAAAAAACACTGGATTATTTGTTCTCAGCTTTCCCAAATTTTACGGCCGTTTTAAAGAAATAACAAGTACAATGAGTGACCAAAAATACTTGAAGGGTAGTTCAGTGATTGTTATGGTACGCGGCCTGCAAGAATCTTGCAAGAAAATTTTAGCAAACGGTAACCTTACATCCATAGTATACGACGTTGTACAATTACTAAGTATCGGGTTTAACAAAAATATTTAAAGGGATAGAACAGAGTGGCATATTGTCATTATGTACATTTATGGATTCACCATTTAAAGTGCAGTGGTATTTCTGATAAAAATGAAGATAAAAAATAAAAGAAAAAGTTAAGAAGCTGGTATACTTCCATAATTAACGAACAAGAAGATTGTACTATTGAAAATCAACCAGTACAAGAAAAAGAAACCAATAAAGATGACTTAAATCCATGGTGTATATTTGATCAATTAATTGGAGATGGCTCATCTACAGGTACACCTGTATCGAGAGTCCATTACAACGGTGGAAAAACCATCGCCATGTTATATCCTAAACTTAACCCCTATATTCATACAGTATTCTAAATGTGAACACATGTTCAAAATCTGGTTTAATTTGAAATAAAAAAAGAAGACGGTTAATAAGAAGTAGTATAGTAGAAAAACTTATGTTTTTTAATGTCAATTTAGACTATTCGCGATTTAATAATAACGTGTAATGTAAATGTAAGTACGATTTACTATTTGTATTGTTTAGTTTATTTTTCAAGTTATAATAAATATATCATTAGTTTCTTTTCACTTCAATAAATATACACATAAACGATAATAGCCATTATGTTTGTTTATGTAGGTACTCTCTTACTTGAAACTACTTTTAAACAATCATAGTTACTTGTTTACAAAAATTTAAATTTTTAAATTCATCCATTTTTTTGGAATCCTGAGAAAACTAACAAATATTTTTGAAAAATTTAAATGCAGAATAAAAGATTACATTATTACCGAGGGCCGAAAGTCCCTTAGAATAAACAAAAAGTTTTTTGAATGAGATATTTGAAATTAAAAATCACACTAATTTTTTTTTCTCCCTTATAACATATATATAAAATAAACATTATAGAAGTTTTCAGGGACTTTTGGCCCTCGGTAATAATGTATTGGTTCATTCTGCGTTTAAATTTTTCAAGAATATTTATTAGTTTTATCAGGATTAAAAAAAATGAATGCATTTAAAAAATTATTAATCCGAAATTTTATGCCTACGCTCTTAACGATAAAATTACCACGACCCACCTCTACTACCCGTTACTCGGTGTTCTGACCAGACGGACGACGTTGCCAAATAAATTATTGTGTATGAATATTTTTTAATGTGGTGTTATTGTATGCAGTTTATTATTTCATATTGGGAATAAGGCACAATGTGACTTTAAAATAAGCTTATTTTGATGTTAAGATTTTTAATTCGGAAATCGTACTTAAAATACGAAACATTAATAAATTTTATTTATATAAAACGATTTCCAAAGTGGAAATCAAAACGTTATATTACACTTATTGTAAAATAAACTTGTAGCATATTCCCAATAAAAAAAACAGTAAGCTGCCATTTAAATCAATTTCGCCCAAATTGGATTATCTTAGAACATTGTTCAAATGCAAAAAAAAACAAAAGGTCAAATAAATCCAATAAGTTTGGCAACGTTGAACTTCCCCTTTCCAGGCATGCATGTTTGGCGATATAAAGGGCGGACCTAATATACCTCTCTCTTTCTAAACAGCTGTTTCTCTCCATCTCACGTAAGGTCCATACCGACCATAAAATTTTTCCTACACTGTATATATATATATATATATATATATATATCTGCCTCTCCATTTTTTTTTCTAATTCGCAATTTAAATTAAAATCAAAAAAGGTAGTTTTACTCGTAATAGAGCCCCGCCAAAGATCTTTGTACGATCCTGTACGTGACCATTACTTTGACCTGTTTGTGCTGCTAAGCACATGGCGTGAAATCCGGCAAATGTGCATTCCTATCTTAACCGTACCGTACTCTTTCTAACAATACTTCTGAAATACCTAACCTATTGGCACTTCATTTTTCTTCTGTTTATCCTAACGTAGTGCTAAATAAAAGTGCCTTTCTACTCATAGTTCTAGTTATTTTGATGGTACTAACATGCTTACTTATAACATAACTCTAGGTGTGAGATTTTTAAGGATATTTTTTAAAAGGACCATTTGAGTTTCGATCGTGATGAGATTCAGTCTCATTTTCAGTTAGTGTATAAATCATTACATACAAATATGATTTTTCGTAAAGAAAATTGTGCAATATTCTAAGATTCTGAATGAAATAGATTAACATAAATCCGACAAAATAATCAATAATATTATATTGGAAAAGACAATATAAACCGAGAATTCCTAACAAAAGCAATGAAAGAATTTAATATACCAACACAGCTAATAGAATTGATAAAAGAAACACTAAAAGTAGAAAGTAAAATCCGGATACAAAACGAATTAACGGAAACAATAGATGTGAAGAAGGGACTACGCCAAGGAGACGCTCTATCATGCATATTATTCAACATCATACTTGAAAAAATAATAAGAGACACAACAGTTAATACCCGAGGAACAATAATTAATAAAAGCGTGCAAGTACTAGCATTTGCAGATGATGTTGATATAATCGCAAGATCAAGAAGAGAAATGATAGAGGCATTCACTCAAATAGAACGAGCTGCAAAAAATAGTGGTCTTAAAAATCAATCAGACAAAAACAAAATATATGCCTGCAAATAAAAACGCACAAATAAGGCAGCTGCCAAATTTAACAATAGGAGAATACAACATTGAGGCGGTAAAAAACTTTACATACTTAGGATCCCTAGTTACGTCTGATAACAACGTTGCAGAGGAAGTGAAGAGGAGAATATTTATTGCCAATAAATGTTACCATGGCTTAATTAGGCAACTAAGATCAGATAACGTCTCCAGAAAAACAAAATGCCAAATATACAAAACCTTAATAAGACCGGTACTCACATACGGTTCAGAAACCTGGACACTCTCTAAAAGGGAGGAAACGTTATTAGCCACCTTTGAAAGAAAAATCTTGCGACACATATATAAGGCACAAAAGAAAACGGGATTTGGCGGAGAAGGTATAACTTTGAACTATACAACATATACCAGGATCCGGATATCATAACATTCATTAAAATAGGAAGGCTACGTTGGATTGGACATGTGGAAAGAATGGAAGAAGGCGAAATACCAAACAAAATATTCAAACAAGTGCCAGTAGGAAAAAGAACAAGAGGAAGACCGAAGCTGAGATACGTAGAACAAATAGAAAATGATATAACAACATTAAAAATTAAAAACTGGAAAAAAAAAGCACGAAACAGGTCAGAATGGAGAAGAATCCTTGAACAGGCCAAGACCCAAAAAGGGTTGTCGAGCCAGTGATGATGATGATGATTATATTGGAAAAAGCAAGTGGTAGACAAAAATGTTCTACTGCTGACACTTTTAAATAATAATTTAATGGTGTAAGAATTCAAGTAATTTAAGGGTTGTAATGAAGTTTGACATTACAGCACAGCAAATCAATACAGTATCTAGACGCCTCAAGTAAAAAAATAAAAGGATTCTAATTAACATTTCTGCTTACCTTACTCATATTGTGTTCATTAGCTAAGCCCAAAGCTGCCTCTGCCATATTGGCATGTAGTTGGATTTCCAGCTCCAGAGCTGCAATCATTTCATCTTTGTCACTAGCATTTTTAACAAGCGTTTCAGGTAGCTGAAAAGAAGTTCCTATACGTCTTCTTATCTGAGGGAAGTTTTCTCCTGGTTCCAAGGGCATTTCAGGAGGAGTTACCCCCGTCAGTTCTGCCTCCTTAAATTATAATTATAAATATTAACAAAATGAATCCGGTCGAGGTGTCAATAGCGACTTTACCATTTCCAATTTCTAACATTTAATTCGAAAACACAATTGTACTTTGATCTTTTTGACGAGGTTCTGTGTGGATTACCGTTTGCTGAACAACGTTACCAAGAAGGATAGTTATCCTCTGCCTCGGATCGATGAGACATTGGACACATTGGCTGAAAGTAAATTGTTTTCTACTTTGGATTTGTCTGGATACTGGCAGGTAGAAATGGACCCAGTAGGTAAAGAAAAGACAGCCTTCACCACCGGATCTGGATTGTGGCAATTCAACGTTATGCCATTTGGACTCTGTAATGCTCCTGCGACATTTGAGAGGCTTATGGAAAATGTGTTGAGAGGGTTATCTTGGAAAACATGCCTGGTTTATCTAGATGACATAATCGTCTTGGGGGAGACATTTGAAGACCATCTGAAGAATTTAGAAAACGTTTTTAATCGACTTAAAGCTGCCCAATTGAGATGTTAAATAAGTGCCAGCTATTTCAAGGTAAAGTCAATTATCTGGGTCATATAGTCAGTAAAGAAGGAGTGGCCGTGGATAAGGAAAAATCGATTCCATTAAGGAATGGCCAAAATCAACTGACAAACATCAAGTGAGAAGTTTTCTAGGACTATGTACTTACTACCGGAGGTTTATTAAGAAGTTTGCGGATATCGCTAACCCATTAACGCGACTTACAGAGGAAGCAAGAGAATACCGCTGGGATACAGACTGCCAAAATGTCTTTGAGACCTTAAAAAGCATTTAATAACAGCACCAATTTTAGGGTATCCACTGCCAGAAGGAGAGTTCATCTTAGATACAGATGCAAGTAATGTGGGAATTGAAGGAGTGCTGTCTCAGATTCAAGGAGGACAGGAACGAGTTCTTGGATATTTTAGTAAAGTTCTTTCGAAACCTGAGCAGAAAGCTGTTCTGAAAGAGCAGAAGAGCCGAAGTACTTCGTCAGTTATACGACAGTCCATCAGTAGGACATTGTGGTGTAAAGAAGACCCTTCAGCGAATTCGGGAACAGTTTTATTGGATGAACAGTTACGACGATGTAAAAGACTGGTGTAAGAAATGTACTATTTGTGCTACGAGTAACGGGCCTTATCGAAAAAGGAGAGCCCCTATGAGACAATATAATGTTGGAAGCCCGTTTGAAAGAATAGCTTTGGACATTGCTGGGCCATTTCCAGAAAGTGAAAATGAAGGCAAGTACATGTTGGTAGTAATGGATTACTTCAGTAAGTGGGTCGAGATTTACGCACTTCCAGACCAGAAGGCAGCCACCGTTCTATATAAGTTGATCCAAGAATATATCAGCCGATTTGGAGTGCCTTTGGAGATCCATAATGACCAAGGCAGGAACTTCGAAAGCGATCTATTCCAAGGAATACGAGATATACTAGGCATGAAGAAAACAAGAACTACAGCATATCATCCGCAATCGGATGGTATCGTAGAACGGATGAATAGGACAGTTGACAAGTATTTGACAAAGAGGGTGTCCAATCATCAGCGAGACTGGGACCAATATCTTCCGTTCTTCACAATGGACTACAGATCTGCTGTTAACGAATCGACAGGCCAGACACCAGCCAGAGTCTTATTCGGACGCGAGATGCGACTACCTTGTGATCTAGAGTTTGGGTGCCGACCTGGAGAAGATGTAGCAGGTGAAGATTATGTGATCGAATTACGAAGAAGAAAGGATGATGTACACGAGTTGATCCGTTCCCATCTCCAGATCGCTAGTGACCGAATGAAGAAACGGTACGATACGCAAGCCGAAAGGGGGTGTTTTAAGAAGAACGACAAAGTCTGGCTCTATAACCCCAAAAAGCGAAAAGGTTGTTCTTCCAAGTTGCAGCAGTTTTTTGAAGGTCCATACCTCATTATGGAAAAGATCAATGATGTCATTTACCGAATAAGCAAGATTTCGAGGGGAAAGCCGATGATAGTACACCATAACCGGCTGGCGTCTTTCGAAGGTTACCACGACGTAGATGAAGAAGTGGAAGTAAACCAAGTCCAAGATGTGTCTGACCTCACGTTTGAGGAATTCATGGGTGCCTATGGAGGTACCGGTAAAGCAAGACACGGTGTTACCAATGAAGAAAGGCAAGATCTACTTGCGCTTCAAGATGACTACTCACTGGCTCTTACCATCCCAGCCAGTATCAAAGATGCACCAGGGTTGGCATCCGTCTTTCGAAGGAAGTTTGGTCGAGTTGCAGAACTTCAATGCCAAGTGCCAGCTCCCGGTAAAACCTTGAAACTCCAAGATGCATCACGTTACCTTTTCTACCTGGTAACAAGACACTGCTCGTGACCAACCTACCTACCGAGATGTACTTCAATTGAGAGAGCACGTACTAGACTCCGACGTACAAAAGTTAGCCATGGCAAAGTTGGAGTGCCACCAATTAGATTGGAGGGTTATCCGAAATATGGTGGAGGAGATCTTTAAAGACACCGAAGTCCAGGTGTTAGTCTGTTGGAATCCGCATAGTTACTGGTGCGGAGAGAAAACCGTCCCTTGTCATTTTTATACAACTGGAAGTTGTAAAATAGGGTCCAGTTGCGGATACCAGCATACCGTTCCAGTTCCAGTCCCGACAGGGTTCCAGGAGGAACCATCTTTTAAGAGGGGGGCAATGTTACGATAATAAATATTATGGCGTATAAAAACTGTAAATATATTATGACTAATTCTCCTCTATTTCTAGTAATTTCGGCGCTCAGTTTAAAGACCTGTTTAGCTGCCGGCAGAAATCTCTAGTCCCGTCGCCGAAGACCAATCCATGAGTCACCTTGTCGCCTAATGGGTGGAAGGTCATCGATTCATCGCCAGATCCTTCTAGATAATGGCATTATATATATAATATATATATATATATATATATATATATATATATATATATATATATATGTAACGATCGTATAAATAAATTATGTAATTATTAGTCAAGAATAAATTGTTGTATAGTGGTTTAATAAATTGATATAAATTATCGCGTTTTAGTAAATTAAAATAAGACCAATAAATTAGAATTAATAAAGACATACAAGTAGTAAGGATCATAAACAATTTTTTGAAATAGGGAAGTGATTTGATATTCAATTTGGGTAATATGTGATAGGAATTGAATTCTGAAGTCATGTTTCATGTTTAGGGCATTGGGAAGAAATGGATAATTATTGTAGAGGGAGAAAAACCTGAATGGATGAAGTTACTCAGGTTGAAATTAATAGGAGTTGCGTAGTTAATTGTAGTTAATTTGGAAAGGGCAAAGAATCGAAATTAGAAGGAGTGGAAGAACAAAGAAGTCATTGATAAACATTTGTGGAAACGTAAAGGAAGATAAAGAATGAATGTTGGAAGTAAAAATTAGTGGAAAATGTATGGAATTAAAAACAACTGTCAGTGAATAGGGACGAAGTTATGGTTGAAATAAGTGTGTCTTCATATCTTCGATAACTTCCAAATCTTCATATAACTCTGGTCGTAATGTTTTTTTGTTGTGTATTATGTATTAAAATTTAATGAATGGCACCTTCAGGAATTTTAAGTTTATGTTTCTCTTTTGTAGTTTCTCTTTTGGAGTGGTCTAATGATCTGGTGGATAAATATCTGTAAGTTCTACCAATGTAAGTAGCAGCGAAATCTGAACAACGCCACTACAGTTTATATAATAAATGGGGTCCTTGGTATTGGTTAGGCTATTGTGGAGGGTATTATTGACTTAAAAACGAAATTTTAATTTATCGAAAGAAGTAGTGAGAATTTGTTTTGACTTTTTCAGATAATTTAGTGCAATAAAAAGGTAAAGAAGCATAAATGGAAGAGATATTAGAAACTGAAGAAAAAGTTCACTGTTAAATGAGTCGAAGCTCTCTTTTGTGTTGAAGTTTATATATAATGTATGGAAATTTGTTTGATAATATTTAGTTCCTTGTTGAATTCAGTTGAAATTCTTTGTTGAATTCAATTTCAACCCTGTTTTTCTTAACTTAGTGGGATAACTTACTTTTCAGGTTTACTGAAGATGGACTGATAAGTCTAAAAACCGTTCGTTCTGAACAAAAATCAAACATCCATTTGGATTTTTTTTTACATTTTTTTTTTTTAATTAAATATATACCAATTACAACAGAAGTTTTCACTTCACCGTAAAAGTTTTTTACTGTAATCCTTCTGACATAGGCTAATTTCTTAGTTATTTATTTAGTTATATTGCCATTCAATTGAACAGTTTTTTGAAAAGATTGAAATCGATAAAATTGAATCGGTAAAATAAAATAAAACAGCTAATTTTCATTAAAATTTGGGTCCTCATTGTGCTGATACAGAAATTAATGCAATATCTAGGTAGAGCCAATGTTATTATCAAAAAAAGGTATTCTATATTTGTTATAGGATACATGTATTATTAAAATTAGTATTTAGCAGTATACTTACGACATTTATTTATTAAATATTGCTTAATAATGTGTTTTTTACTTTACCTGAATTAATATACAATTTGTAGTGTTTGTAAACATTAAATAAATAAAATGAGTTCATTATCATGTACATATATTTATTTTAATTCAATGTTATAATGAATGAAAATAAACAATTTTAAAATTACCTGAATGCATAACTGCTTCAATTCCTGGTTTCTTTTAGCTAAAGCTTCTTCTAGTTGTTTCTTCCTTTCCTGAAGAACAATTATTCTGGAGGAAGGCATATTTCTAGTAGCTCCCATGTTGCTCAGTTGATTTTCTTCTCCTATAGATAATAAAATGTTTACTACTTATTACCTCTTATCTATATGACTAATTGATGTAACATATTATCAGAGATTAAACTAAATCTCATAAAGTGAGAATTTATTTCTAGGATATTTAAAATATCTTCTTTTTATCAATTTATTACTGACATGGAATTTATCTCCATCCAAATAATTTTTAAAATAGCTGTTTTTTCATTCAAATAGTTTGTAAAATAGAACCATAAAATTAAACTGCTACACTAAATGAAATAGTGATAAAAAACAATTGGAGTCAGAAGTAGAGATTAATTTGAAGGAGACAACTAATGCAGAGTCAACAATATTGGGAAGTAAAGAAAACAAAACAGCTGGGAAAATCTTAGTACAGGTTTACATAAAAAGTGAAAAAATCATTTTTGACTATAAAGTGTTTCTTATATGCTTAGGAGAAAATAGTTCCAATAAAAGTCATACACAAAACTGCAAAAAACCTTATTTATAAATATTAACAATTTTGTTGTTTGCAAAATCACATGTAATATAACTACTTGAAGTTATGGCAATTAATGAGTTATTAACACGTTTAAGTCCGACAACGCGACTGTCGCGTTCAGTGAATATAGCCTCAGAGAGGCCACCAACGCGAGTCGCGCGGTCTTTGACTGTATGACAATATATGAACGTTATCTCAGCGGATTTTTCACGAATTACAACAAATATCTGCTGGCCGCTTGGAAATACTGGCATAGACTGGAGTTTGTGTTTGGTTTTCGAATTTTGATGTTAAACTTTATTCTGAGTATATGACATTGTATAAATGTTATCTCAGCGGATTTTTCACAAATTATAACAAATATCTTCTATCCCATTGATAAATTGGATGATAAAATATGAAATCCTCAATTTCATTGCTTACTTTTCAAATATTCAAGCTAGATTGCTCGAAAACGACAAAATTAGCAGTAATAAAAGGTTGTCAAGTAAAAAAAGTAAAAGCATTGGTAAGCTTTGAAATAATCACCAGATGTATTTAGACTATATTGCGTTTCCAATAATTTGTTGTATTATCATAATCCAATCCCATCCGTTTATTTTGCTATGCATTCAGTAATATTTTCTACGCCTTCGGTGTTGGATGTCTTTTGGTTTTACAGTGAGTTACTGCACGTGTTTTGCTAAATACTTCAATTTTAAATTATTTTTAAAATGAGTGATGAATATTGCCAACCTTCGACTTCTAAATGAGGTAGGTGGGAAACTTCTCAGTCAATCTCAGATGATGAATTATTACACATATTATAAGATTCACATGACAACAGTGACTCAAGTGATGAAGATGATCAGACAGACGATCCTAATTTACAAGAAGAATCTGAAGATGATGATGGTGATGACGAGTCTTAAAATATTATTGAATGGTCTTCAGAGGTACAACATCCTACACTGCTACTATTTACAGCAATACTAGGATTGAAAACTGATGTAGGTGGCAGCAATCCTATTGTTTAGTTCAGTTTATTGGTATGTGAATTATTCTATGACCTGATTATTCAAAATAGCAATTTATATGCCGTTATATAAGAATTTAAAATTTTTCTTGGTTAGTTGTTTCACATGGGAACCATAAAAATTAATTGTATGAATGATTATTGGAAGAAAAATCATTTATTTAGTATTCCAGTGTTTGGACAATATATGAGCCGAAATCGCTTTATGTTAATTTTGCGTGCCTTACGTGTTAATAATAATAGTGACAATAACCAGTCCAGACTTGCCAAGATATCTCCATTGTTAGATTTTTTTTAATAATAAAATGGAGAATTTTTATTATACAGAAAGAAAATTGGCCCTGAATGAATCTATGATTCCTCCTATGGAGAGGAAGACTTAGTTTTCATCAATTTCTCAAGGGCAAATGACACAAATATGGTGTCAAACTGTATACTTTGGCAGAATGTATCGGGATGATTCAACGCATATTAGTTTATAGTGGAGCTAGTGACCCCGTAGTTGGAGGATGTAATCAAACGGAAAAAGTAGTGCTAAATTTGATGGATTCGAAACTAAATGTTGGTCACTCCTTAGATATCTATGGATAATTTTTGTAGTAGTGTTCCATTGCGTTAAAAACTACTTTCGGTTAAAACTTATCTTACACGAACATTGAGAATAGGAAGACAGGAAAATCCACATCAAGTTGTTTCTCGAAAATTAAAAAAAAAATGAACTGGTAAGTACATTAATAATACATGTAATTTGCAAAATCTTGAAGTTGTAAATAATGTTACATTTACTTCTAATAGGATTGCATGATTTAATGTTATCGTACAGGAGGGCCAACGCGGTCCTGTATCACACCTGCAGACTATGAACGTGCGTAGCGGCCTAAGCGACTACGTCGCTTCTCATAAGCACTGTACTGAAATCCTCGCGTGAATTTGTCTATAGGTGCTTTTAACCAATATTGTCAGTACTGTTTTGAACATATTATGTACAACTTTTTTAAATATTTTTAACTCTAAATCTGTAAGTGATTCATTGTTTATTCTCACCTAATATTTATATAAATTTTAACCATATTTTAGTTGTCTCCTGATGAAGCTGACAAAAAATCAGCGAAATATAGAGAATTAAAAGAAAAAAGAGATTTTTTTTAAATAACAGACCGCATACCCGATACACCAATACAATAAATTGTTATTTACGTTTCGGTCGATAATCCTACCAGTTTTGCAATATATATACAGTATAGGTAAAAGTTTATGGTCGGTATGGACCTTACATGAGATGGAGTGAGAAACAACTGTTTAAAAAGAGAGAGATATATTAGGTGTCCGCCTTTTATATCACCGAACATAAATGAGTGGATATGGAGTGGATATAATAAAAAGGGGAAATTCAACGTTGCCAAACTTATTGGTTTTATTTGACCTGTTGTCTTTTTCGCATTTGAACAATGCTCCAAGATAATGAAATTTGGGCGAAATGGATTTAAATGGCAGCTTATTGTTTTTTATTGGGAATATGCCACAATTTTACTTTACAATAAGTGTAATATAACATTTTGATTTATACTTCGGAAATCGTTTTATATAAATAAAATTTATTAATGTTTGGTATTTTAAAAACGATTTCCGAATTAAAAATCTAAACATCAAAATAAGCTTATTTTAAAGTGACATTATGCCTTATTTCCAATAAAAATATTAAACTGCATATAAATAAAAAAGCTTCCTACAAAACTATTTGCCAACGTGGCGTGCCGCGTGGTCAAATCACCGAATCAAAGGGTAAACAGGTATTTACGAATAGAGGTGGGTCATTGACGTCGCAAAACCGATTTTCGTAAACAAGTAACTATGATTTTTTAATAGTAGTTTCAAGTAAGAAACTACCTACATAAACAAACATAATGGCTATTATCGTTTATCTGTATATTTATTGAAGTGAAGGAAACTAATAAAAGATTTTATTATAACTTGAAAACTAAACTAAACAATACAAATAGTAAATCGTACCTACGTTTACATTACACGTTATTATTAAATCACGAATCGTCTAAATTGACATTTAAAAACATAAGTTTTTTTACTTTACTTCTTATTAATTGTGTTTTTCTTTTATTTAAAATTAAACCTGATTTTGAACATGTGTTCACATTTACAATACTTTATGAATATAGTGGTTAAGTTAGGAGATACATGGCGATGGTTTTTTCACCATTGTAATGGACTCTCGCTACAGGTGTACGTTTAGATGAGTCATGTCCAATTAATTGATCAAAAATACACCATGGACTTAAGTCATCTTTATCGGTTTCTTTTTCTTATACTGGTTGATTTTCAATAGTACAATCTTCTTGTTCTTTAATTATAGAAGTAACCAGCTTCTTAACTCTTTCTTTTGTTTTTTTAGCGTCATTTTTATCAGAAAATCCCTGCACTTTAAATCGTGAATCCATAAACGTACATAATGACAATATGCCACTGTATTCTATCCCTCTAAATCTTTTTGCTAAACCCGAGATTAGTAATTATCCCGTAATTAGTAATAAAAACCCGTACTACGTCGGATACTAACTATGGATGTAAGGTTACTGTTTGCTAAAATTTTATTGCAAGATTTTTGCAGGCAGCGTACCAGAACAATCACTGAACTATCATTCAAGTATTTTTGGCCACTCATTGTACTTGTTATTTCTTTAAAAGGCCGTAAAATTTAGGACAATTACGAAAAAATAATCCAGTCTTCATTATTTAGATTTGGTCTAAGTCTAAGTCTGTATTAACTGATACCAATGTGGAACGGATTGCCTCTTCTAACTCCGTTATTCTTTCTAACATGTAATAGGTGAAGTTCTACCTAGTTTCCACGTCTTGGATTGGCCGTTTGGGATCTTTGTTATGTTGTAATTGATACTTTAAAGGCGTTTCTGAAGATAAGGTACTTTTTTGAAATGTGTTTTTTGCCGAATTGTCGAAAAAAAGACTTTTTATTTTATCTATTTGTACACGACAGCATTTAAGTGCGTCCTCCATCAATAAATTTAACGTATGAGCAAAACAATTTAAATGTTTTCATTCCAAAGCATATTTAATAGCTATGACCATATTTGAGGCATTATCAGTTACTGCAAAATTTACTTTTTGTTTTAGAACCCCTGAATAATAATTTCACTAATTTTAAAAGCGATGTTTTCTTAATTATGGTTTCCAGAAAAATGGCAGCAGTCTAATTAAACCGTGTTAAACTCTAAATTCTCGGTTAAATTCATTAAAATCAACTAGTTGATGGTTGAAGCTGGTTACTTCTATAAAAAAAAGAAAAAGAAGATTATACTATTGAAAATTGACTAGTACAAGAAAAAGAAACTGATATAGATGACTTAAGTCCATGTAAATGTAAGTACTATTTGTATTGTTTAATTTATTTTTTCAAGTTATAATAAATATATTCTTCGTTAGTTTCTTTCACTTTAATACTTATACACATAAACGATAATAGCCAATATGTTTGCATACTCGCTAATTTGAATACTGGTAAACAATCAACTAGTTACAGTTTACGAAAAACGGTTCCGATAAAAATTTAAAAAACTAAAGGTCCCACCTCTAGTTTCTTAGCTTTATGAGGATCGGAACCACAAATATGTAAAATATCTCTGATCGGAACTAATCGTCTCACTAACAGGCAAAATGGGCGTAAAGAAGATTTATGGAGGGGAGACCAAGGGGGAATATGATTGTTATCTTTGTCTATTCGCTGAAAATATGATTTTATATCTGTGTTAGATATCCTGTTAAGTTTTACCATACCGACCATAAAATTTTACCTACACTGTATATATATATATATATATATATAATATATATATATATATATATATATATATATATATATATATATATATATATATATATTCTAAATTAAATGAGGCATTTAAGACATTCAAAAATTGGGTAAACCTCCTTTTGTTAAACACCAATTTTTTCATTCTGTCATGCATCATTTGTAGCTACCTTCCCTACAGCTTTATCTGGATGATGTCCTCACACATCTACATCTTAACATTTTTTTAAAATGTCTGAAGATGTTTTTTATAAACTGGTTATACTGTAATCAATTGGCTTATTGTCTATTTACCATTTGTGTAACCTTCTTGCTCGGGTTTTAGTGTTAACTTCTACTTAAGTAGCTGTGACTGAAGACTTTACATGCCCTCTGAAGTGTAGTAGTAATCCAGCAAATTTAAAAAATTCTGTGCCTGAGATTGAACAAGGACCATCCAGCTTAGTAATCTACAGCCATATCTCAGAAGCTAGTTACTGGCTTATCAAACCAGATGGCCCAGGTTTGATCCAGGCACAGACACTAGAAATTTTTAATTTAACCATAAACTTCTAACATAAATGTGTCAGTCCCGGCTAAGTAAATGGTATGTAACATGTAACACTATAACCTGAGCCAAAAGGATACATGAATGGAAGATGTACATAAGCCAATTGACTACAGTAAGTACAACTGGTTATAAAAAATCCATGGCCACTGATCTACAGTTGCCACTCAGTGTGGGTACACAACATAAAATATTCTGGAATCTACTCAAATACATTAATACAAACAAATTGAAGAAACAAGGGGTTGAGGGTCCCTAACTTTCAGTGTAGTTACCAAAACATAAAATATTTTGGAATCTATTCATAAGTTGATTATAAACAATCCGAAAAATCTTTTATAATAAAAGGGCTAAAGTCTAACGTCAAAAGACTATAAGTTATAGTAATTGTCACTGGACTTATTCACATCAAATAAAAGTAGACATTTTATCAATGACTCATTTGTTTATAATTGGCATTTAACGCCCTAAAAATGCTATGCTATCATCGACTTACCTTTAACATTATTATGCCCTTCCAGCATTTCCTTATTATCAGATAAATAGATTTGACAACTTTACCGACTTTTTCCTACACAACAAAGTAAAATGGAACATGTTGACATTTTGTTAACAATGAAAAACTGCCAATTACATTTTGAATATGGCATTTGAAAAAAAACCTTTAAATTAACAATCCAATGTCTTTATCACACGAATAAAATAAATTTGCACATCTACGCAGTAGTTTTCATAATGGCCAAGTACAGGTATATTCGTATTTCCAGGAACAGTTACGAGTTCCTAGAAATAATCTAGCATAGAATATTTTTTGATTACATGCTTATCTTTAGATTTTCCTGAGTTTATCAAATAAAATAAAAAAAATAAATGTAAATATATTCCACTTTAACCACCCCACCCATTTCACAATCACTAAGTTTCCATTTTAAAACAAAATTGTACTTGTCAACGAATCCGACGAAGATAGCAATTCATTTTACATTGTTATGAGTGAGATATAAACATACAATGACAAAATCTACAAGGAATAATAACTGTCACTACTGGCTTGTCAACTTTTTCTACTTCTAGATTTTCTACTAGATGTAGCAGACTAGGATTTTGATTTAGTGAATATGGCCGGTAAATCTAATGGATATAGTAGAAAATATAGTAGATTTAAAAAAAATGTTAGTGGGTTACTGGCAGTTTTTTAATAAGTCATTTAAATGCCAGATATTGTTCTCATTTCTATTTTTTAATTCAAATCTGAATATATTAGTGTATTTATTCTGCTTCCATCTAGTGATAAAAAGCAAAAGTAAAAAAATGTGGTAAATTCGTATAAAAATTTCCTACAAGACGATTCTGTGGTTTGTAGTATTCTGGCAGTTAGATTTAAATTAAAAAAATAAAGGGTATTTATCAAATAGTATTTACGCCCTACTGTCGCTATTTTATTTTAGACAAAGGGAAAGAATATAATAATAATAATAATAAGTAATAAAATTTTTCGGAAAAATATTCCCATGAGATTTTTTTGCACAATCACTTTCAGGTCGCCCAGGCGAAATGTTCAAACTTTTTTAAACAATTATTTTTTAAACAAATTATAACAATCAACTTTTTTGACTCGGAAAAATGTGGAGTTTTTCTCAGTTTAAAATTATTTATACCTCGAAAACGGTCAAGTTTACAGAAAAACTACAAGATACTTATTTTGTTCAGAATGATTCAAACAATTAAAAAAATAGTCCGGGTCAAAAAATTGATTGTTACACTTTGTTTAAAACAAATGTTTAAAAAACTTAAACAACTTTTCGCCTAGGAAATACATGGGAATATTTTTCTGAACGAACCCGAGTTTTTCGCCTTGTCTATTCTGGTAAATAAAATTCCTATTTTTGTATTGTCCTTCTTGTATTCACTTTTTTGTTCATTAGCCCTTTCAATATGACTTAGATTTTATTATATCTTCTATTTTAAATAGGTATATAAATCTTGTCATATGTAAAACCGTTCAAAAGATACGAATGGGTACTTTTGGCTAGCACTGTAGATTTAGTCATATCGCCGCTTCGAAAGAACGTAGGCTTAAGTCAAAAAATACGATTTTAGAGGAGAGACATTTTAAAGTTTTGTAGAAATGATTATGAGCATAACTCCGAATAAGTTGTTACTTTAAAGGAAAAACCTATACAATTTGGTTAGAAATTCATCGAAATATAAACTGTGATAAATAGATAAATTTATTAATTGTAAAAAGGGTTAAATTTAGATTTGAGTCTTTTTTTCCTAAGAAACATTTACTTAAACTTTGTTAATAGGGCTATTATATATATATATATATATATATATATATATATATATATTTATATATATATATATATATATATATATATATAGTTATTATGAAAATTACTAAGTAATTATTTTTTTTATATACTGTATAACGTAAAATTACCATAATCATTTTAAAAATTAGTCTTACACACCGGTCCAATAGGTAAAACAGAGTCGGTACTGAACAGAAGAGATGTCAAAGCTCAAACAATAAAAGGCCAATGAAATGAAATCGTTTATTCTTTTATATCTTGTTTTTTAACAATACTAAAAAAATTATAAGCTTTCGTAAAATGGTTGATAGTGCCCAGGAATAACTTTTTTTTTGAATCAAATGCAATAATCCACTTCTCTTTTTAGCACGGTTTTATTGTTTAAACATTTTTCAAGGTATAAGTTTGGTTAAAAGCTTCTGATGTTTTGTTACTAGTTGGCACTTTAACTACTTTGTATTCTTGTTGAGCAAAAGATGTCTTATAAACAAAATAACCCTCATGATCACTGCTTACGCGTATTATTTTGATATCATTTAGCTTTAAGATTTCGTTCTCTGTAGTTTTAGAAAAATTACTACCAATATCTGCTGCTAGAGACTTCAAGTCAAAAAAACTTGTAGAAGACATTTCAAAAACTTTGTACGGCGAACCCGACTTTTTGGCATTTCTGATAATTAAAATATACTGGTCGGGTGTGTAGATTGGGCCCGACTTTAAGGATTTTTCTATACTTCTTGGAATTACAGAATGGGCTGAATCGCCCTCATTCTGTGTATGTCCCTTTATGAGAAATTTATGTGTAATGGTGTTAATGTAGGGTAACTTTTTCACAGCGTATATGTATAGGGAAATTAAGAAGCGGTTTTTCTGTTGCCCACAACAGATGTCTAAAAAGAAAATAACTTGGATGGAGAAATACCTCCTCGTTACCAACTTTGATTACCTTATTCTTAAAATCCAATTGGAATCCATGCGTATTCATTACGTCCATTCCTAATATAACATCCTCTTCGATGTCAGCAACTATAACAGTATGGACGAACTTTTCTGTTCCAATTCCTAATTGTACCTGGATTTCTCCATGAATGTTGGCATTTTCACCTGTAGCGGTCCGCAGTCGCAACCTCGTTGGTAACAGTTTCTTACGGCTGTTTATAACTGTCGGGCGAATAATGGTTCTTGTCGCTCCGGTATCCACCAACAACGTATGCTTTTTACCATTTATTTCTCCATCTACATATACACTATCTTCACGACATTTCAAAGAAGCTATTAGTATGAGAGGGTCTTTGGAAAAGTTCTGGGTCGAAGCTGCCCCCCTAAGGCCGACCCGTTCTAGTTTTCCTGATGGTGAGTTTCTTGATTTGTGTCGTACCTAGGATGCTTACATGAACTTCGTACGTGTCCTATTTCGCCACAATTCCAGCATCTTATGGTCTTCGTTTTCTTGTATGTCATGCTTTTCATCATATTAACGAGCTGGTCAAGTTTATCTTCATCTTCTTCCTCTTTTACAGTCCTAACTTTACTGTAACCGCCAGAGGCCTGCGTAGCAGACTCGTATTCGAGGGCGGCGGATAAGACATCAACCAGCGTCTTGTGCCGAGCTAATCGTAGTGTTCTCTGCATTTCATGATCACGAAGACCATCAATAAACGTTTGAACGGCCAACTTTTCCATCATGTCTTCGGGAGCTGTTGGATAAGCGTATCGCACTAATCTGGCAATATCTACTTCATATTCTTGAAGAGCCTCATCTTTCTTTTGTCTTCGATTTTTGAGCTGCGACTGATATACATGCTCCAAGTGTTCGTGGCCATATCGCATATTTAACCTCTTCTTCAGTTGTTCGAAATCATCCGTCTCCTCTACGGCTATGGCCTGGAGCACATCTAAGGCATCTCCTCGAAGAGCTATAGTCAGGTTTACAGCCTTTTCTTTTTCTGACCATCCATTCGCTCTTGCAGCTGATTCGAACTGTTTCATGTAGTTGTTCCATGACGATTTTCCGTCGAAAGTTGGAACTTTGACATGAACATAACCTCCGCTTCCTTCAAATTTCGGCCGTGTTTCCAACTTACATTTCGTCTCGTCTTCTTTTATCTCTACCGGATCTAAAGCTACCGTATTAATTGGTGGTAGCACTCTCGTGTTAGTTATCATGGTCTCTAACTGTTTGATTTTCTCTTCAACTTTATCAAATGTTTTAGAGACTTCTTCAAACTTCTCACTATTCTGAATACATACTTCGTCGAATCTTCTAGACATATTTTCAATTTTCTCGTCATTTTGTCTAGCTATTTCTTTAATAATTTGAGACGTTTCATCGAATCTTTCATCAGTTTTTTTAGAAGTTTGTTCGATCATTTGAGACGTTTCATCGAATCTTTTGGAAACGTTCTCGAATTTATCATCAGTGTTTTTAGAAGATTCTTCAATCATTTGCGAGACATTTTCAAATTTCTCATTTATTTTTGTTAAAACTGTTTCTTCTGATGATTGAAACTGGAATGTCTCTGGGTCATCTCCATTCTTGTTAAGAATATTCTTCAGTCGCTCCTGGAGGATCTTCTTGGACCCGCTGCAGTCTTCATCGCGTTCTTCTAATTGCTCACGCAACTGTTTTACCGAGAGTTGTACTAGCAGCATCTTTGTACAGGCACACACGTACTTTTATAAATGTTCTTTTGTACAAAGGTCACTACCGAACTACGCGGATGTTCCCGACGAACAATACTTTTCAAAAGTTTTAAAGTCTTTTTCAAAAGTCACTGCTGGATTTATGTTGAAACTCCACACCTGACACCATCTGTTGTATATTTATATTGTTCTAATTTATTTGTCTTTATTCTAATTTATTGTCTATATTCTAATTTATTAAAACTCACGATAACTAATTACTAATTTATTAAATAGCTGTACAAATGTATTTATGTCACGTTTCGTTACAAGTAAACCGCGTTTCCCGATCTTCTTATGACTGTCTGCCAAATAAAAAATCTTTCATTTATATACACAACTGTTGTCATCTAGAAAATTCGGCGAACTTCTTGAATAATCTCGTATTTTGGTGAAGGCGCTCGACTCGTTTTTCAACTGTTTGAAAAGCCTCGAGACGTGGATTACTCATAAAATTAGGGTCTAAAGGTTTCTGTAAACAACTTCGAATTTACTGGAACAGAAAACAGAATTAGTCATAATATATTGATAGTTATAAACGCCATAATTATCGTAACACTATTTAACCAATCTGACCCATCTTTTGCACAAAGTTCAAATACAGTAAGACCCTGAAATTCAGGTACATTTAAACAAATTTTAATAAACAACATTATTCAGTAACAGGAAAACAAAGAAAATAAAACCCTGTTTGTAGGGGCCTGTTAATAGAATACACTAATAAGTGTATTAATATTTGTTTCAAAAAACAAAGGAGATATACAACAAGGCAATAAAACTAGTTAGCATACCATGAAAATATGTGAAAAAGTAATTGTTAGACATATGTGACGAAACAAAAATATCCAAAAATCAGTTTGGTTTTATGTAAGTATGTATGTTATCCAACAACAACCCAATCTTCACTATAAGACAGCTGATGCAAAATACAGAACTTAAGACACAAAAGGTATTTATTGATCTTGAGAAAGCATATAATACAGTTCCTAAAGTGGTTCTGTGGTGAGCATTCAATAAGAAAGGATTTCCCAGTGTCATCAGTGTCGTAAAAAGGATCTTGTGGCTCATTCAAATCAAATATTTTCGACTATTCTTCCATTTCGTTTTGTGTGAGAGAGCGACTCATCCTGAAACGCAATAAATAATGTTATTCTAGAAAACACTGCTGGGATAAATATATTCTCCAATTTATTACTGCTAGGATGTGTAGGTAAGTCCCAGAGGGCATATATAAAAAACTTATAAAAAAAAATACATTGACTTACCTTTTTATTTATTATAGCATTTTCGTGACACAAATAATCCACAGAATAAATGAAAGAAACTAATAAAAATCTCGTAAACAGACAGAGAGAAAATAACGAGTTTTTATACGTTATACCCAAGCGAAGACTGTACACTACTGAGTTATTATTCCATCCCAATACATTTTAGAGCCGCGTTTAGGATGCTGTATTTTTAATGTATTCCTGGGATCTGTATGGCCCTGCAGTATTGAAAGGGTTAGATAAAATTATGTATGTATGTGATTTTATTTGTGTTAAGAACATAATACCGAAGTTATGTTCAAAAGTTTAGAAAGCATGGGTTAATAATTCTCTCTTTAAGGATTGGATAACAGTCGTTATGCTGACCTAAAAAGCCATGGAGAATTAAAAAAATATATTACCAGTTTTTTATGACGGGAACGGTACACATTCTATTCGCCGAGGAATCAACATTAGATGAAGCGAAAGTGGCAGAATCCAGGTTAGCTCTTTTTATTGCATAACATACTTCAGTTGGAATGTCGATAAATATTCCTGGAAATGGAAGCAGCATTTCCATTACTAAGTTGCGGCTTATGGGAATCGGTCTTGGACCGGTGGTAATAGTGGATATTATATTAGGAAGCAAGACTGCAACAGTTTCTATATTGCGAATTAATGCTGTAAGTAATGCATTAAAACGATCGATAAATGTCAAGTGACTATGGAATCTGCTCATTTACACAGATGGAGGATGAAATTAATTCAAATGGAATTAATCCAAATTCAAGAATACAAAGAAAATTAAAGAGAAATTGCTTATCTGGATGAGACAAGGTTTGATACCTATGACGTTCCAGATTATGATTGGATAAATTTTCTGGCCGCTGCACAACAAAACCTCCATCAAATAAAGGAAAACGTATTACGATAATCTATATAGGAATAAACAATGGTTTTATACCTAATGCTTTAACCTTGTCACGCAAAAACATTAAGGACTTTTGTGTCGACTATCATGATGACACCACGTCAGAATTATTTGAGAACTGGTTTACAACGAGGTTATTGTCAAATATACCGCTAATCCATGTCATGAGACCGCTCCCGTAGGAAAAATGTTTTTGATTAGTTTTCTTTACGGATTCTTTCTCAAATTTTTTTCCTACAAAAAGTATTTTTTTTAAGTTTTTTGTGCCATAAACACAAAAGTTTTGTTATCATTTTCTCTTAAGTTGACAGTTTTTGAGTTATAAGCGATTTAAAATCTGAAAAATGCGAAAATACGCATTTTCGGAGCTTGAAAACATTATGTAAATGGCTTCTACGGGAGCGGTCTCATATCACTTAGCGGCTTCAATCCAATTGAACACATATGACACGAGCTAAAAATATCGGTAAGAAAAAATATTGTTTCGTTCACCCTAAATTTATTTGTGGTTCACCTATTTGAATTAGAAATAAAAAAACTCGATGACAGCTGGAAAATAGCATTGCCAATGTAACAGAAAAGATCATAAATATAGATGCTAGATAGAGCATTTCAAGTAAACTGGAATAAAAATCCGGAAACTCCAAAGATGAAATGTCTATTATCACAGTCAGATATCATTCCCTTGCCAAAACATAACAAAACGAGAAAACGAGCAGGAAAAGGATTGTAATCTACACTTCTGACAACTCTACATTAAGCATTTATGAAAAAGTGGGATTGAAAATTGACCCGTTAGTGTTTTTTTGAAGTAAGTTGAAGAGGGGTGGGTAGTTTATAACTATTATCATGTCGATGATAACCTGTACACGATCCGATGACAGATCGTAGCTGCGTTCTATTACACAGTTGCTTCTAGATACTCCTTTACTTATAAAGTAGTCCACTAGATCTGGTAGTTTTCTGGGGTCGTTAGGCCAGAATGTAGGAACTCCGTCGGTGTGGCAATCATAGTTGTTGTTCATTAATGCTTTTAAGAGGTTACGATCTTTTGGTCTTATTAGTCTTGAGCCCAAATGTATGTATGTATCTCCTTCCAGTCTCCGCTAGCTACGAATTTACTGTCAAGTGTTTGAAGGATTTGTTTTCGTCTGCGAAGATTTTAGGATGTACAGGGCAGTAAATTGCAGATATATTGTAGTGCCATGGCGTTACATTTACCTGAATGTTTGCTGCTTAATTTTTTCTTTTGCATATTTCGGCGTGAGATGCAGCTGTGGATGATTAATAATGGGCTATACTATCGGAGTGAGGTGTGTTGTATGTGGTATTAAAGCGGAATGGTTTCTGAGATTAGTAGTATATCGATTCAGATTTAAGAAAGTAGTTATAATACTTCCTGCTTATTGTTAAGCAGGTTGTTTGCGTTCCTTGTTGCAAGTCTAGGTATGTTCAAGTTTTTTTTAGATGACTTGTATTGTACAACATTGTACACAACAAGTATGTAGTTTAATGTACTAATAAACGTATTTTTCGGGAGGAACTCTCTCGTTACATCTGCTGCACGATAACCAAATCATTTCAGCACCAACATCACAAGACACGCAAAGAGATTATTGGTTGGAGAGCAACGCAGTAGATGACGAAAAGGAATACTAAGGAAGACGAAGTTCTTGAAGACTAATAAGTCAGAAATATGTACTTACAATTGCTTCTTTGGACCTTTTTTTTTCATTTACTTTGTAAGCTCTGTAAGTACTCTCTTTACCTTAGTTTTCTTATATGTATATGTTACGTTTGGAAAGTCTCGCAGTTACTTTCCACGAAATATTCCGGTTTCGGAATAATACAATTAAATTCCAAGTACAAAAAATGCTTTTGTATTAAGATACACAAGTGTGACTCCAAAGTTTTATTTCAATACAGTTTGCTCTGGTGGTACAAATTCGACTGTGTATATCTACGGAACACTAATCCCTAATATTAATATTATTATACTCAATACGTTCTCAGATGAATAAGTCCTAAAATTTAATTGCCTAACACCAGCCTTCGTCATATTTATACATGTATCTACCTAAATATATATATATATATATATATATATATATATATAAAAAATATATATATATATATATATATATTATATATATATATATATATATATATAATACAATTATCTAACGAATTAATTATATACTTTTTTTTAATAAAAGAGTAAATCTTTATATTGAATATTATTACTGCAAACATTTATCACGTTTTGTAGTAACCGGCCTGAAAATTACTAGCCAGAATAAAATTTAGTTTCGTATCATTTTGATTCTCGCGGTTGGCAGCACTGGTAAAGAACCTGCTGTCTGTCTGCTGTCTATTTTATGCATTAATGCAGAAGCATCTATGATAATAGTAGTGGTTTTATGGAATGTGAAGTTATGGTGCTCCTTTTTAATGTATAAATTTTATGTACATTATTGAGATCATTAAATGTACTTAGAATTCGATTGTGATGAAAACGCGAGTGATGTGAATTTTTGTATGTAACTATAAAAAGTTTTCTCGAAAGTTTGTTGTCTACGTATATGTCGATTCCAAGAAATATTGGTGTTTTCAGAATGGTGCATCACAGTAGGAATTGAAAGTATGTTATTTTTGATATTATTTGAATTAATATTTTTATTAGTTGAGACGTATATTCACGAGTATTTTTAAAGATATTTGGAAAAGCACAAATTAAAAAATATAAGTAATATTATAATGTTTGTTTATTCCATTGTGACTGTTTTCCATTCATCAATGTTTACAATATTTAGATGCACATTAAAATATATTGTTATGTTATTGACACTACAGGGAAGGTTGATTCAATTTGATAAAACACATTTGTAATTTTAAAATTTTTTTATGTAGTTCTTGAAAAGTACGGAAAATAATAGCACACATTAGAGCCTAAAAAAGAACTTGGAGAAATGTTCTTTGAGAATAAACGTGAGATTAGAATGTACCTACATATAAAAGTTACACACAATAATATGAATGACAAAAATGCACATCAAACTTTATCCACTATGATTTTAATTCACCATCAATAAAAAGGCACTTTAAAAAGATCAAGGTACAAAAAAAGTAGTAGCAAAAAAGTGGGTAATGTTAAAATGTTTTGCTAATATTCAGATATAATTGTCTAGTGTTAAAAAAACTGAATTTAAAAGTTTAGAGCCAGTATTTCATTAAAAAATACTTTATATTAATAAAATAATAATTTTATTAAAAATTCTCTGAAGTTTTAATTAGGTTAATATGGCCTGCTGGGTTATTAGGATAATTTAAAAACATACTTGTTTCTTTTATATACATTAGTAAATAATAGTTTTGGTAAAAAGATTATTTTCAATATAAAAATATTGAATCTGATACCAATGACAACAGACTAAGATACAGCTGAAAATACAGTTCTAATGGGAACATGGCATGAAAAAACTGAAACCAGTAAGAGACCTTTTTAAAATGTAATATGTCTAGTAAAAATATTTTAAAGGTAGTTCATACAACTAAAGCCAACAATAAGAGAAAATACATAAAAAAATCATTAAAACATATTTAAATACAGATTTGTTTAGAGCAGCAAGTTCTAAAATAAAAATAGCCATTATGATTGCCAACCTCCATAGGGAGACATCACTCTAAGAAGAAGAAGAGAAAAAAACATGAATTACTTACCTCTTTTAAATAAAATTTCATAACATGTTCTTTTAACAAATGCATTGTGTTACTAATGACATTGAATCTTGGTTTTAATTTAATAAATAGGAAAGTATACAATTTTCTAGAAAATAAAACATGTTGTTAGCTTGTTTTGATGCTAGTTTTCATTAATCTCTTGCAGAGTTTTACTGCATTAAGGTAAACATTGATAGTGATACTGTCCTGCTAAGTAAAAATGTCCTAATTGGCAATATTAGACTTTTGGGAAAAAGCAATATTTGTAGTTAATACCATGCCATGCTCATTGTAAAAAGCAGACTGTTGGTTTGGGCACATAAGTAGTTAATTAGGATTAATTTTTTTTTTATTTACCAGCAATCACTAAAACTACCCCAAGTTTGACATTAGATAGATAAGACTTTTTAACTTGGTATTAATAATGTATTGGTTATTAATATTTATTAAATTTTCAAATATTCTGGTGCCGGCTCGGTTGCTATGGCGTGGATGGAAAGTATTACAAAATCCTCTACGGCAGGCAACATATTACTGTCAATCCCTCATTATGCAAGCCTTATTATGCAAGCCTTATTATGCATATTGCTATGACTGCTAACCAAGGGTTACATGAAGCCAAATAACTAGCCCAGGACAGGGAAGGATGGAGGGAAATCATGAAAAAATTGTAAAGGCCTGATGGTGTTACCACATCCCAAAAAGGATTAGGAATGAGGAGGAGAGGATGACTGCTTTGAAAGATTTTGCCATTAGACATTAAGATTTACTTATAAAATTATCTGAAAAGCTTACTTTGTGTCTAATGTTTTTACTTAATCTTCCTAATGTATGTATATGAAATAAAAACTATATCTCATAAATATGTCTGAAAAAAATGTTCTGTTTGCATAGGTAATATCTGCACTTTTCTAGAATTTGAATTTTTGACACAATGCATAAAGTCATCAAACTTTACCCATTTTTGTTAGTGCATTTTATATTTGATGATGAAAACTATCGCTGTATAAAAGTGTGTCCAGGTTCAAACATTTTAGTGTCAAATTTGATAACTAAACTTCAGGACTATTTACAATTATATTCAAAAGGAAATAATTGTCCAGTTTTTGTTTTACCATGCACAGTTACCTATCTAACCAGAATTTTATATTTTGTTTATCTCTGTGGTGTAAAGTAAAAAGTTAAAATGCTGTCTTCCTTAATTCTGCTTGATATACCCTTATGCCAAATAATTGCTGTTGGTTTTTGTTTATTTGAAGAAATACCAGTTACACAAAATTTTCATTGTATGCAATAATGTGAGGAACAAATATTACCTCTTTGAACATCTCTGCCTGTAACAGGATCATCTTTTGTAAATCATATATATATATATATATATATATATATATATATATATATATATATATATATATATGTATATAAAATTTTATGCTTCTTCTATGTTTGACAGTAGTCACAGTCTACATTTTCATTGGCTTCATTATGTTTTGTCTCAGATTTATGTAGTTTATATGTTTCTTATCCAAAACACTTTTCAAGACCAAGCTTTGCAAATGATATATTCATAACACTAACATTTTTATGATAAACTTCATAATTTACTTTCATATGTGGATACATTTCCTTGAAGTGATTGTGCATTTGTGCAATAGAAATATCACTTGGTAAATACAGCCTATTTGGTGCATGTTCTTGGCGATATTGTGCTATTGTCAGATTGAATAACTGTATGTGTTGTTTGATATAGATGATTGGTATCAATTTTCCATTTACATGGATGACTCCCTCTTTTACCAGAAACCAGTATTACGCTAGATGCTGGAGTGTTTCAAATAGTTTTCAAAAGTCTGTCTTTGCTAACATCAAATCCCAGGGTAGAAAAGTTTTGCAAACATTAACTTCATCACCAGTAACTTATTTTAAGTAATACTTGAAAATATTTCTGCTACATGTGTTTGTTCAAGCTCCTCTTTGTTTTATATTCAAGTGCTATATACAACCTTATATAAATATATTTCTGGCTTCTGCATTTATTTCCCACACTAGCTGATTAATAACCTGCTTTGGCCATTAATTTTTGATGCAAACTTTAACTTGCACTGTTCTGGATTATAGTTGTTTAATGAAATGTTTTTGCTTCAAAGAAACAGTTTTTTTGTTTTTTTTTGTCTAGTATCTGGTGACTAGTCATACTTCTTGAGTTTTCTGACTGTACCTTTATTTGTATAAAATTTATCACATTTCAGCTCAACAGAATGGATTGTGTTTTGCACACTATATTTTCAAGTATCTGCTTAATAAAATGCAAAGTTTTTTATGCAACATCAATGTCCACATCATATTCATTTATAGGTATTATTAGAAAAGTGTTTGTTAGTTGATATGATTTTGTTTTCATCTGGATTGAGTGTTGTTTATGAACATGTAGAAGATTCTGCTGCATTAAATCAACTTCTGCATCAGCAAATTGCCATTTTTTTCTTTTCTTGCCATCAGTATCTATTTCTTCTCGAAACTGTTTATTCTGCAATGCTAATGCAATTAATTTTTTCCCCCTGTTTATTATCCTGAAAATAAAACATAATAAAACAAAAAATTACTGGCTGCTCAGTTATTATTTATATTTATTTTTACTTACCACAGCGAATCAAAAGTACAGTAGTTACTAAGGTAAGTATATACCAAATAAGCTTGCTTTCTACAAGCATGGCAAAATACAAATCAAATCAACAAAAATTATCACATCCAATCAAAATATCTAAATGAGAAGCAATCAGGTATTCACATGACTTACAGTAATTCTCCTAGTCATATATTTCCTATAAGGTCTAGGTCAACATTTATTTCACCAGTTTCACCATGATTTCAACAAAATTTACTTAGCCAAAAAGTTCTATCTTTAATGCATTGATGTATATGATTTAATGCAGACATGATGCTTTAACTAAGTAGTTAGCAAATAGGATGTTTATTATAAATACAACTGCTGTTAGTTATAGAAAGGACTAACAAATTTATGATTTTGTATGATTTGAGGTAGCAGAAAAGATTTTCTGACTTAAGTAATAATATGATAAATGTCTAATAGTGAAATATAACCTTATCAAGAAATAATGAAAATTTTAGATCTGGAATTTTTACTAAGCAGGGAATATATTGGTATTTAAAATTTTGGTATGGAAATAATATACTAGCACACTAATATAAAAATTATATATTTGGAAAAAATTTTACATCTATAGAAATTTTATTAAATATGTTTAAAATAATAATTTGAAAATTCATTACAAATATGTAAGTGCTCTGTAGAAACACTCAAAAGACAAGATAATATTCAGTTGAGTAAAATTTGTTCCACTATATACACCTAACAGGTATTTTTGATGTAGTTTTAATCATAGAAAAAATGGAAAGAAATATGTTAAAGCAAGACTAACCACCCATTCACTATAACCCACTAATTTCATATATCTCAGTGTAAATTTTAATGCATGCACTGAGTAATGAATATTTTTCTGGATAACCTCTCATGAACTAGAAGGATATTAAGTAGTATTGCTACAATATTTACTACAGCTTTTATGAGGTAATAAAATTCATAACAATACATGTTCATAGACATGAAAAAAATATATATCACATTCATGTATACATTGTTAAACTATTGGAGTAAATCAAAATGGTAATGGTAAGTTTTATTTCTTTTTTCTTTTCCTTTTTCTGAATATGAAGTTAAAATTTTTATTTTAATTGAGCCACTAAAAGTAAATTTATTCCATATCATTTGAAAAAATTATAGGAAGTTTGTATAGATTCAAAAAGAGCATACAGTCTAATGGTTTCTAAGTAGTAAACCATCAATCTCCAAACAAAATTAAAATGAATGGAGAATATTCTTAGAATTTAATAACTGTTTTTAACTTACCATTTGAATTATTGCATAATCTCTTCTGTTGAAAACATCTTTAGTGTTATTGTAAAAGCAAATTTGAACTTCCCTTTACCTTATTGTGATATCGTTAATAAACTTTTATTTATCAGAATAAATTATATAATGAATGCTAAAGTAAAATGTTAATTGGCAACTTGAAAATCAAAAGAGTATGTAGAGAGCTTTTTATTATTATATAGTATATTTGCATATGAAACATTTTGTCAAACTGCAAACTGAATGTGCCATTATGATTTAGAATATTTTAACCTTCTGTGTTTTCCATTGTTTGAATATACTTGAGACAAGTCTGTTGCTTCTTATCTGAAAAGGTCTGTTGCTGATTATATCATAAATAGATGTTAAACATATAAATTTAACAAGCACTAGAAAACTTTCATAGGTAAGAAATCTACTATACTTTCTTAATTAAACACTTTTTTAATTAACCAAACAGTGTCTATATTATTTTTTAAAAATAGCACACACCCACACACACAGTCACATATACACTTTTTAGAAGGTTTTTTTGTGCTGAATTCAAATTTGAGCTCCAAATTGCTAAGTTGGCTCTGGTTTCTGAGATATCCTAACCTAAATTACAAAATATCAGTTTTTGGCTGTTTAGCATTGTAATAAAATTTTTCATCTTATGTAAAACAAGTTTTATAATACAGCTATATAATTTGCCATTTGCATGATCTAATTTTTTTTTTATTATCACCAGAGGGTTAATTTAAATCTAAAGAACATAAAAATGACATTTGGGACTGCTACTTTGTACATGTGACATCACAGGTTTAAACAAACATAAAATTGTTTGTCCATCGGTACAAAGTATAACTCCAGCAAAAAGAAGCAAAATAGAAAAAGCTGAAAAAACATTTGCTGGACTATCCAACATTGAACATGTACATGCTTCAGAAGATGAGGATGTAAGTGAGCATGAAGATAGTTTGAAAAATCCTATACTTTGCAATCAAGCTTATTTAGCTTAATCTTCCAAAAGATTAAACTGAACTGCTGGCTTCAAGGTTAAAAGAAAGAAATTTGATATTACCAGAGACAAAAATTACATTTTACAGGAAAATAGGACTAGAGTTTACAAAAGAAGACTTTTTAGTGTTATGATATTAAAAAACTTGTAAACTTATTCAAAAGAAAAATTTATACAATGCAAATGATTGGCAGCTTTTTATAGATACCTCAAAAGAAGCAGTTTTTAAACTTTTTTTTCATTCCTTTTGGAATGAAATAAATTCAGTACAGTTACTTGTAGAGATTTGAACCAATACCCTTGTTTTCTTTGTTTTTGGGACAGCCATGCTCGAGAAAAACATTTAGTAAACAAAGAGTGGATAAGGGTAATTGGTTCCACCAATATTCTACATGAAAATTTTGTTGACTCAAAAAAAGTGCTTGTACCACATCCTCATGTAAAATTAGGATTAATAAAACAATTCACAAAAGCTCTCGATAAAGATGGTGCCTGTTATTAACATCTTCAATCTGAATTTTCTAATTTATCTGCACCTAAAGTTGAAGGTTTTTGTATCTCACTGTTCAATTCCATTTCTTGACATTTTAATGATTTTGTGTACCAGTTCCTATTGGTTCAACAGGAAGACCATACTCAATGTCAAAAAAAGATATTGATACAGTTAAACACATTTTTAGTTCATTGAATTGTTTATTCAGTTCTAAGTACAATGTGTGGTATGATATTTTGGAAGCTGATATGTTTGAAAACTGTGTTTTTTAAGTAGAAGAATTAGTTAATTAATATTTATTAAATAAGTTATGCTGGTGCATAATTTGACATCCAATCCAATATGAGAATTCTTTCTTTCCAACTGTTGATCTGCATTTTTATCAATCCTTACTAAATATAAATAATACATAATATTGATACTATTTATTAAGCATCATGTGATGACTAAGCTGTGATAATATAATTATTCATATTATTTTAATAATTGGCAAACAAATACATGTATGGTACAAAGGTAATAAAGTTAGGTATGACAGTTTTTAACTGCTTACAATTAATTTGATAATTATAATTTCTTCTTAGAAAAAAATATTTTGTTTTATTAACTATCACTAGCTTCGAGACATATATTTATTTGTTAATATGTGTCATTAGTTATAAATAAAAATGCTACATATATCAAATGTTTTGTATCTATCCCATATTCTTAGGTAATTAACATAACTAATGCATTCATTATAAAACCCACAAATATATATATATATATATATATATATATATATATATATAATATTTTTTTTCTACTTCAAATAGTTGTTAATATGTCTCAAACAAGACCTTATCTTGTATTAAATCTCCTCTCCTCTATTAAATCTTTTTTGCTTCAATGTCATTTTTAAGTTCTTCTTGTTCAATACATATATTTATTTTTTTTATTTTAAACACTTTGATAATGTTATTATGTGTTTCAAATAGTTATTACTATATCTTGAAGATATCTTGAAGATTTTTTTTGCTATTCTCTGAAATTTCTTTTGGCTTTCAATGTCCTTTTTTTCTTTAGTTTTTCTAGACCTATTATTTAATTTGTTTGTATATGTTTGTAATCATACTTTATATCGAGATTTATTTATATAGAGTATTTTAACTTTTTTAAACATTTTAATACTTTATTTGAAGCAAAATATTTTGTTGACTCGTCAAATAAAAAGGCATTAGTGATATTATTTTTTAATTTAATTCTAGTTGGATGCATTTACTATTTATTTTATTGACTTTCATGTATTTTAGATTGAAATGTGTTTGGAGAACAATATTTTTATTTTAGCTTGTTATTTTATACTAACTATATTCATTTTGAAAAAAAAAAGCAATTTTTATCTTTTAATGAAGCTACACTTTTCATGTGATTTTATTGATTATTATGTTTGTGCTTTTCCTTTTTTCTACATGTGCTATGGATTATATGGCTATACAATATTACAAGAATATAAAAAAAAATACATGTTATATTATTTGGAAAAAATAATTCTGAAAACATAATTGTAAATAAAAAGAGAAATCATACGATTTCTACCTGGCGAAATCGAATTCAAATATTAACCACCGTGCTTTCTAAGACTTGCAAAGCAAATAGCTTGATGAATAAATCGGCAAGGGAATCTAAGATTGCATTCCAAATGCCGTCAAAATTCGTAGTGAATTCAATTTCTCGTACTCCAAACGGAGTAAAGAAATAAAACATAATGACGGTACTAGATTTTGATTCGATACAGAGCAGCGACAAGCCGCTTATACGTATTTCGAGCTCTTTAGGTCTCCTCAGAACCGTATAGCCACTATTCCGTATCGAAACAAAATCTATTCCCATCGTAGACAATAGTTATCAAAATAACTATATACAGACGTTACTACACCATCTAAGAACAAAAAGAGAAATCATACGATTTCTACCTGGCGAAATCGTATTCAAATCTTAACCACCGTGCTTTCTAAAACTTGTGAAGCAAGTAGTGACTATACCGTTCTGAGGAGACCTAAAGCGGTCGAAATACGTATAAGCGGCTTGTCGCTGCTCTGTATCGAATCAAAATCTAGTACCGTCATTATGTTTCTTACTCCGTTTGGAGTACCAGAAATTGAATTCACTACGAATTTTGACCATGATGCTTTTGGAATTTTGTATTTGCATTTGGAATGAAATCTTAGATTCCCTTGCCGATTTATTCATCGAGCTGTTTGCTTTGCAAGTTTTAGAAAGCACGGTGGTTAAGATTTGAATTCGATTTCGCCAGGTAGAAATCGTATGATTTCTCTTTTTGTTTTTAGGTGGCATAGTTACGTCTGTATATAGTTATCTTGATAACTATTGTCTACGACGGGAATATATTTGTATATATTGTATATATTGTATTGCCGAGTAGTGGCTATACCGTTGTGAGGAGACCTAAAGAGGTCGAAATACGTACAAGCGGCTTGTCGCTGCTCTTTATCGAATCAAAATCTAGTATTTTCATTATGTTATAATTGTAAATGTTATCAAAATTTTAGTATTTTCATAATATTATATTAACTAATAGCTAACTTTTAAAAATGGCGACAGAAAATCGCGACAGTGGCAAAAGGGAAAGATAGTCAAATTAAAAAATGGAATGTTGACGGATTCAAAAGTCCAACAAAGACACAAGAATATCAAAATACTATCCAAATAAAAATCAACGGAATCTGCAGAGTAAACTGTCGGAAAAGCCAAAAGGCAAAGAAACGTGGAATGGTATGATGATGAATGCAGAACTGCAATAGAGGAAAAAAGGCAAGCTTGGCTTAACCAACTTCAAAGAAACGCAAGAAATAGCAGATAAATTTATAACGAAAAGAGAATACAAGAGACTAAAATATGCAGAAGAAAAAAAAAGAGTTTGAAAAAACAAGTATAAGAAATCCTAGAACATAACAATAGACATGAGGGCAGAAAATTCTATAAAAGAATAAAAGAAAGCACACAGTCATTTAGACCAAAATTGACAATATGCAAAGACAAGGACGGAGAACTACTAACAGAGAAACAAAAAATTATAATGAGATGGAAAGAATACTTTGAGGAAAACCTAAATGCAGACAAAGGAAATGATCAAAACGAGACAATACATTTTACGACGGAGCAGCACATTGAAAATCCGAGTTATGAAGAAGTAGTTCAAATAATAAAGAAACTTAAAAATTGTAAAACGCCAGGAACGGACGGAGTTTCGGCAGAATTGTTGAAATATGCAGGACCCGAACGCTGGGGAAGAATCCATTACCTGATAAAATTGGTATGGACCAAGGAGCAAATGCCGGAGGAATGGGCAGTTGGTCTTATACGGTCGATATATAAAAAAAGGAGATAAGTGGGAAAGCCAGAATTACAGACCAATTACATTGCTAAATGTAATACATATACAAAATCGGCATTATCTACATTAGATTGTCAGAATACTTCGAAAATAGAATTGGTAATTATCAAAATGGATTCAGACCAATTAGAGCTATTACAGACAAAATATTCATACTTAGAACAATACAAGAGAAAGCTTATGAATACGACATAATATGTACGACAATTAATATACGACGAAATACGACATTTAATATGTATATAGACTTATAACGAGCTTTTGATAGTGTGAAAAGAGTCAAAATGGTGGAAGACCTCCGAAATTTAGGTATACCAAAAAAATAAATCAGTCTCATAAAAATGACGTTGTAGGATTCAAAAGCCGCAGTTAAGAGTAAATGGAGAACTGTCTCCGCTGTTTGACATCAACATGGGGTGAGACAGGGAGACGCACTTTCAACTATGCTGTTCAACCTAGTTCTTGAAGCAGTCATAAGAAAAACCAATGTAACCGGCCATATAAATACCAAAATAGTACAAATTACTGCATATGCAGACGATGTCACCATTATAAGTAAAAGCAAGACACGATTAATGGAAACGATCAAGGAAAATGATCTTGAAGCACAAAAAAGAGGGCTTAAAATAAACTAAAGAAGAACTAAGTACATGACCATTAAAAGAACACCTGAGAATGAAAATAATATAGCAATAGACAACTATACTATTGAACGTGTGGATGCCTTCACATATCTGGGCACAGAAATCAATCAGAAGAATTCCGTAAGTAGCGAAATTAATGCACTCATCTCCAGTGGAAATCGTACACACTATGCTAATAAAAGATTAATGACGTCGAAATTATTAGACAAAAGAACCAAAATGACTTTCTATAGAACAAAAAGATACTGAGAAAAGTATATGGTCCGATGCAAGAAGAAGACGGCACATGGAGAATCAGGAGAAACGACGAGGTTAATGAACTGAATGAAGGGTATGACATTGTAAGATTTGTGAAAATTCAGACTGTCATGGCTGGGACATGTTCAGCGACAAGAAGACACGAAAACGGCAAAGAAGATGTTACAATGGAAGCCAGTAGGAAGTCGGAAAAAAGGAAGGCACAGGACGAGATGGGTGGATGACGTGGAAGACGACTTGAACCATGAATATAAGACAATGGAGGAGAAGGGCCCAATAGAGATCTGAATGGAAGGACATAGAGAAACAGGCAAAGACCCATCCAGGATTATAATTCCAAAAGAAGAAGAATAGCTAATTGGCTTACATCATGCTTATACACATATTTTACTTTGTAGTAAATTTACTTAATTTACCTATTAAGAATGTTAATATTTTGAAAATGTGCATCTGGAGACCCGTTGTGGCTTATTAATCTCTACAAGAGTAGATGTATTTGTTCTTTTGACAGTCCAAGATATTTAAAACATTCTTTTTTAACACATCTCAAATGCATTGATTAGTTTCCTATTTGCTATTCAGATGTTCGACGTTTCACAGGCTAGCTATGGGACAACTAATGTTCATACAAGATTTGATCTTAGTGTTTTTTGTTGTTTTTCCATATTTTCGTGAGGTTAGACCCGTTGTTATTGACGATGCTGGCTAAATAAATAAAACTGTTGACAACTTCAATATACAGCCATATTCTGAATTTCCATTATATTGTTGTTGGTTCTACAGACAATCATTACTTTTGGCTTATTCATCACTTAAATACTTCTGGATACATAAATCACTTCTTTCGTATCGGACTTTTTCTCAGATGATGGCCAACTATAAATTGTTAAAAACTGAAGACTACAGAAATCATAAATATTTGTATTTTTAATAATTTTAATATTTAAATCAGTACGCCGCATTTTGTTTTATATTTTTATTTTATATATTTCTCCCACCAATCACTACGTTTCTCACGACAGCATTCAATGCAGCTAATCCATGTCTTGTCAAAACTTGAACATTAAATTATGCTGCAGTCACAGTAGCGCGAAACTCAGCTATTTTTCAGCGCCTTACCGCACTAGCATACCGAAATATTATCCATGGTTAATCCATAGCCAAGATGGACTCTGTAACCTTTTTCTTTGCCGAGATTTAACTGTGCCTATGCTAGCTTTACCGTATTGTCAGCATAATCATTGTTTCTAAGAAATAGTTGCAACAGTAAATTGTTTCTTGCAATAAATTAGCAAGTAATTAAAAAGAAATTGTGCAGTGTATAGCAATTGTGTTTAAAAAAAAAAACACAGAATAATTTTGGTTGCCCCATAACTTTTTTACACAGAGGTAGGTGTAGGTATAGGCTTCACAGAGAAACTTTATTCTTCCTTTTCAAAATGACGTTTGATAGAAGTCTTTAGGATTTATAGTATCCAAGCTACGATTTTTCAAAGTTCGCCACTCACTATTTTTGGGCCATTTTCCCTTTTTTTTTGCAAAAATTGTTCTATTAAAACTTTTTTCTTTTCAGTTTTAGGTATAGGCAGTGGTATATTTAATAGAAAGAAAAATCAATTACCGTTAAAATGGTTTATTATAGAAGGTTTTAGGACTAATTTTAAACAGATACTGTTCTTCAAAATTTTCTACTTTTACCGATTTTACGGCTATTTTTAAATTTCTCATTATAATTTTTTCTTGTGAATTTAGGTATATGCATTATCAAATTAAAAAGAATGCATGTTTTCTGAACTTTAAAATGATCCATTGTAAAATATTCTAGGATTAACCGTAACCAAAATACACTGCGCTCCAAAATTAACGCATAATTTTAAAATTCTTATTTTGAGTTGTAATGAAAAAAATTTTGTTTGTTCTTTTCTGCTTTATGGTTGTTTTAGAACATCTTAAATAAAACTATTCTTTTTTTACAAAAAATGTATTGAAATTAACAATATAACATCCTAACATAAATCATAACATCTAAACGAACTGATCTAAACAAACTAACATCATAAATTAATGAAGAAAAAGTTTTTAAAGTTGAAGAAAATACTACTACCGTGTACTAGTATCGAGTATTGCCTCTTCTGGCATTTATTACTGCTTGACAACGATCTCTCATACTGAGAATAATCGTTCTAATTTCTTCTTGATCAATTTGATCCCAAATTTCAACCAACCGCAAAAACAGTTCATCTAATGTGTTTGGTGCATTAGGTAGTTGTCGTAGTCGTCTGCCTATGATGTCCCAAACATGTTCTATTGGGTTAAGGTCAGGACTTCTCGCAGGCCAATCCATAGCAGGAATTCCAACCTCCTGACGATACTGCTGCACAATTCTTGCCGTGTGTGGCCTGGCATTATCTTGCATAAGCATGAAATTATCCCCAATAAATGGTACAAATGCTCGACATGCTCTTCTAAAATGTCTGTTATATACCTCTGCGATGTAAGCCGACCGTGATTTATTTTAACTAATTCCGTACGAGCCTCTAAATTAATCCCACCCCATACCATTACCGAGCCGCCGCCATACTGTACAGTCCCTACGGTGTTACACTGTGCGTAGCGTTCCCCAGGCCTTCTATACACTCGGTTTCTCCTGTCATCAGAAAAAAGACAGTACCTGATTCATCGGTGAACAATATTCTTCCCCAATCGTCATTATTCCAATCAACATGTTCACGAGCAAAATTCAATCTTTGCCTTCTATGGTCTCTGGTCAATAATGGGCCAATTGGTGCCCTTCCAGGGTGTAGGTCGTTTTCGGCAAGTCTTCTTCTAATTGTATTTTGGCTGATTCTAAAGTTATAACGATCCAAAAATTCATTTTGTAGAGAAGTACTGGAAACAAATCTTTGTCTCAGTGTACGAAGTGTCAAAAACCGGTCTTGATTAGGAGTTGTAACCCTTTTACGGCCTTGACCGGGTCTTCTCGAGTTACTTCCAGTAACAGAAAAACGTGTTGAAAACACTCTTGAAATTGTTGACTGGGTGACGTTAAAACGTTCAGCGAGTTCTACTTGAGTGTATCCTTCTTCGCGAAGAGTAACGATTCTAAAACAGTCACTTTCTGACAAATTTCGATTTTCTTGCTGCGGGTGGTTCATTTCAAAGAAAAAACACTTAATAAACTTGAAAAACCCCTTTAAAACGTTCAGCACAACGAAATCCAACCCAACTAAATTCGAAATAAAATGAAGCACAATTAGCATGTTTTTAATTTTTTGCAAAAAAATGATAAAAACATCAGCGTTTTTTACCGTTCTTTCGATAAATTTTACAATATACCGGGGGTAACGATAATATATTAGCACAAAAATCGAAACATTAAAATTATTTAATTTACCAGGGTTTTTAAAATTATGCGTTAATTTTGGGGTGCAGTGTATATGGTTCTTTTTTGGTATTTTAAATTCGATCGTAGAGGAATATAATTGGAGTTTATGACAAATAATATAGTACTATTTTTTTATTGCAAGAGAAATAGTCTATTCTTATAATTTTTCTCGACTGTTTTTTCGTTACATTAATATCAAATTTTTTTTCATGTTGCCGCATACTCTTGAGATTTACCTAAAGGTTGCGATTCTTTTACAGTTCTCGCAAATATGGGAAGATCGTCACAAATTTCATATGCTCCCAAATGTACTGCCTGAGATTCCTCTTACATGTAAGGCAACGACCTTTCGAAAATCTCTTGCTGACTGGACTATGACAATTTTATTGTTGTCTAGTTTACTGTTATCGGAACGATTTCCAATACTACCACTAATTTTTCGAAAGAACATAATCGGAATCAGTTATGTAAGTTCGAGCGAAATTAGATAAACAAAATTTTATTTCTGCAATAAAAGTGCAATTTTTTTTTGTTTATTGGTTATAAATGAGGAAGTTTCGACAATAAATATACATTTAGTTGAGATTTAGAATCAAGTGAATTTGTTTTCCAATGGTCGACTTTGATTAGAAATTCATAGAAATATTTGGTAAGTAAATAATATATTTACTGTTTTTCTAATCTTCTTTGTGACATGTATACAAAGTGCGACTTTTATTTTGGATGAATTTTGTTTTTGTTTTTTATATGATATAGTTTTATCATGCTGAAGTAATATTAATAAAAGCTTATAAATAAAACCCTCTGATTGTCTTCTTATCGTGGTTGGTTTTCACTTTATAATATATACAGTGAGGGGCAAAATTATGAAATAAATTCATTTATTCGAGATGGAGATTGTGGTTGATTTCTGGAGTTCTATTACGAATTCCTAATCAATTCTATTTTTTAAATCTTGTAAATTTTGTGGTCGATCGATGTAAACTTTTGATTTTAACACATTAAACGCCATGTGAACCAACAACTGAAAGGGAGGTTCCATGACCCAACATAAGGGCATGCTGTAATAAAAAAAAGAAATGGGCACACGGAGACAAATTTATACTACCTAATCATTTGGGCAATTAAAGTGTTAAGTAACTCCATAGGAAAAAATTAAGTGGTGTAAGATCCGAAGATCTTGTGGTCACTCTATTGTTATTTGTCTACCAATCCTTTTAGGAAAACGAACTGTTTAGAAACATCTGTTTAAAAAATGACGAATTAGAAAGTGCGAAGATGCACCGTCTTGCTAAAACCACCTGTTTTTGTTCGACAAATTACGATTATTATCATTTGAGAAAATATCTATAAAGGTATAAGTTCATTTTGTATGAAGCGTAGATTTTCAATGATCGTCCTCATTTATTTCCTGAACATTATGAATTTTATACGGAAAATATTTTTTTAAGTACGCGTAATCATTTTTTGCTAAAATCTCCATTTATAGGAGTTCTATGGAGTAAAGAAATATCAAAGAAAAGAAAATGGAACATCTATGAGACAATGGTTAAAACTAGCCTACTTTATGGAGCTGAGACATGGAGAATAACCGAGAAATATAAGAAAAAGGTCGAAGCCACGGAAATGGATGCCATCAGAAGATCGATGAGAATATCAAGAGCCGACAGAATACGGAATGAAGTGATAAAACAACAAATGGGTATAGAGGGCACTATAGTTGAGGATATTGAGAGAAAACAGCTCATATGGTATGGACATGTGAGCCGAATGGGGGACGAAAGATTGCCTAAAAAAACGATGATGTGGCAACCCCCAGAGAAGAGGAAACGAGGAAGACCACCACAGAGCTGGAACCTGGGAGTTAGGAAAGCGATTAGCGCTCGAAATCTGGACGAAGACCTAACTCAAGACCGAATACAGTGGCGGTTGGGAGTCGGACAACGTCGTAAGACGTTATAAAACCGAATGTATATATATCTCCATTTATATAATTCATTATAGGTATTCCAATCGTCAGAAACGAAAATGCCGTCGACCCTCTAAAAATCATATTAACAAGCTGAATTTTGCTGACAATGTCAATTTTGGGACCTTAAGAATGATGCAAAGATTAAATGGAAAAGCTGCAATCTTTACCTTAAAATCGAATTTTGATTTTTGTCGATAGGACACTCTGATCAAAAGATATCGAGTTTTTACCGTTGAGTTGATACAAAATTTATTGAAAAAATTTATTTCGGGCGTAACTGACTTTTAAATCGCCGGGCGCTTCAAGCGTTATATCTGAGAGAACGGTTCATTTAGAAAAAAAGTACTAATAAACATCTTTGTTTAAAATTATGTCAGCTACATTTTTTATTTAAATTTTTTTTCTACGGCGTTCGGCGTACAGATTCTTGGTAAATCGTTGTTTTTTGTCACTCCCCTCTAAGGGGGGTTTTAGGAGGTGTCCCGTGGGCAGGAGTATCTTTTTTGGGGTCCCAAAATTGACATGCTAAAAAAAATTCAGCTTGTTCGCCTCATTTTTAGAAATCAAATCTCTGATGACTGGGCTATAATATACATATATTTGTTTGGAAATAATGTTACTTCATGTTGTCTTGTAATTTTTTAGTACGATTTGTTATTTGTCATAATAAACTAAGAGTTATGACTTGTACTAGCTATTTAATAATTACCATAATGGACTTTTAAAATTCGGTCATGTCTTGTATCAATTAATTACCAAGAAGGTAATAGATTTTTCAGTTGTTGAACTTGTCTAATGTGAAGTTTTGATTTTATGATTTATTCTGTATATTGTTATTTACTATTGTATAAACATATAAACTGTTAAATAATAAACATAAATCGCTTGCTTCTTAAAGTACACTAAACAAATATAACACTTTGTTGTTGTTGAAATTTCACTACAATATACAAGGTGATTGATTAGTGTGAGGAATCTCAATAGATGTTTTAGTAAAAGTTACAAAAAAAGTTGTGTACAAAAATTATAGGCAGCTTTTAACTCCACATTTTAAAATTAATTACGATCTTACAGGGTGATTCATAACGGCGGGCCGCATGAAAGATCAAAGTTAAGGTAATGAATCAGTAGTGGTCAGTGTTAAGGACGGAAATAAAACAAAAATATATTTTTGGCGCCTACTTTAAGTTATAATTCCAACTAAAATTTTAATAAACGCTTGAGATGTGTATTATTTACAATTAATTTTTTCTGTCTTGAAGTTTTAAAAATAAGAAACATAAAAAAATCTTACGTATAGTTATGCAAAAAATCAGTAGTTGTCAGTGCAATAAAACAAAATATCAGTTGTTGTCATGAAAAAAAATCAGTGATGGTCACAAACGTACTTCAGCCACATTTAGCCATCTACATCTATGGGAGTTTTGAATTCATACCGAACTCTGTCTCCTAAGGTATTTAGAGTAGGAGTAGAAAGACAACTTATAATTTGATTTAAATTAATTACACTAACATCTTTTTCATTCAATTTAAACAATGTTTTTAGGTCATTGCAACAGTTCATCGCAACCACTTCATACTCAGTTTTTTCATAAATGTCCTGTATTATACACGCATATTTATGAAACTTCTTCTTACCAGGAAATTGTACTAACACGAAATCTCCCTTCTTATATATCCACTGGTTCAAGTCACTCTCAACATCATTTTCTTCCAGTATAGTTTCTTTTTCCATGTATCCCTCAAAGTCACTTACTATATCATCTATACTACTACCAGATTCGACCCACTCTTCCTCAGTTTCAGAGTCAGACCATTCTTTCTGACGCTTCTTTTTGGTTCTCTTTAAAACCATTTTATTTTCCTTTTCTTGCAGTTTCAACTGTTTTGCTTTTTCTTTCTCTTCTTTCACCTTTGCTCTTTGTTCAGCTCTCAATCTTTTTGTTCTTTCTAGTTCCAATTTTTCCTTTTCTTTTCTTAAATGGTATTCTTGCCACTGTTTAGATGATGCAACAAATGGAATCTTCTCTTTTTTTCGTCTTTTATTTCCTGTATCCATTATTTCAGGCCAATGCAATGCTTGTTTGAAAGGAGTTGGGATTGTCTGACCATCTATGATTAATTTCTTTTTAACAACTTCAACTTTTACACGCTGAACGCCAGACTTTTCAATTGGTGAGCTATTTATATTCCTTATGAGCTTGTCGGTTGGAGTACATAGATCTGCAATGGCAACTGTAGACACCCGATTAATATTTGAAGGTCCTGGATGCGGCTCATGTGCAGAAATATCAATTAAAGGAGTGGTTTTTGTTTTGAGGTCCTCGGGTTCAGGATTTTGTAATATTGCTGCAGGGGCATCGGAAACTACTGATACATTACTTTCTTCCCTGCTTTCCCTATTTAGTTCTGTACAAGTGTTTAATACCTTCCTGTAAAATTCAAAAAGTGCTAGAAATTTATTTTCTCCTGTCCATTCATCATTGCTTTCTTTAAAATCAGTTAACAACTTTGCATCAAGATGTTTCTCTAAAAAGGCCAAGCCATCTTTGAATTCTTGTTTAGTTTTATCAGAATTGTGAACTTCAAGAATTGGTAAGTTATCAGTATTTTCTTCTTTTGGAAATTGAATAGCCTCAAAATTCCACGGTATAAGACCACATCTTCGAAATCCATTTTTCAAAATCTCTTTAGTAATCCTTTCTTGAAGGACCTGTTCAAGTAAAGGACAAAAGTCTCTTTTCCGTAAAACTGGATTCTCAAGGTGTTCATTTCGCCACTGGTGCACCTTTTGTTTCCACCCTTCCTTGAGTGTTCTAAATACTGCTACATCCATCGGTTGTAGGAGTTGCGTAGCATTCGGATATAATGCGATCAAAATTATACCGTTTTCATCACAAAACTTGCTTGTATGGTAGGTTAGATGGGAGACGTGACCATCGATAAAAAGAATTACTGGCAAAACAATCTTCTCTCGAATTAACCATGGGTGAAATAGATTAGTGATATATTCATAAAAATTTGGACCATTCATCCATCCTGAGTCGGATTTACCGATTCCCCACCTTTCAGGAACACTATTCGCAATATCACGCGGTACCCTGTCATACTTAAAGACTACCATTGGAGGTGCTACTTTTCCTGCTGCACTTGCTGTAACCAATACAGTTAAGCATTCTTTTTCATCCGAATTCACTCGTTGATATACGTTTTTTTGCCCTCTGCTTGCTAGTACTTTATTACCTTTAGGGTTCAGGAAAAAAGCTGACTCGTCTCCATTATAGACTCGGCTTGGATCTAGTAAGATGTCAAAATTACCACTTTCTTTCAAGAATAATGAAACTTCTTTAAACCAGTTTTTAATTCCTTGTTTAGATACAGATGCTCTGGTAATTGTTAGGTTCTGCGCTGTTCGGATTGAAATTTCTGGATGACGGATTTTAAAACGTTGTAGCCACCCTAATGTTGGTCGATCATCTTTAAACGGGTTTTTTCTTTTTAATTCTCGAATCAACAATTGAACACTATCTAGCATTTCATCTTTTGTGATAGGGAAACCGATATGGCTCATTTTCCGAATCCATGTAACCAAAATAGATTCCTCTTGCTGAGATAAAATTGTTTCTGGGCCCATTCGACGTATCTTTGGAGACTTGCCTTTTGACTTATTAGACAGTGTCATTCTTGGAACGTTATGATTTCTTGCAGCAGTAGCAACTGGAACCCCACGAGAAATATCTTCTAAGGCCCTGTCCATCTGCCATTCTTCGTAATTAAATAATTTGCGTCGTTGAGACATAATTTTATTTATTTCTTTCCTGAAACAATGATATATTCTAGCGGCACAATATAAAACACTGTAGAGACACGCATTCATAAGTAACTATTAATGCAGAAAATAGGATAAATATTATAGAAAGAGGCATTAGTGACAGTGATGCCAACTACTGATTAGTTAAAATTGGTTCGTAATCAGTACGTGGCACCAAATGACCACAACTGATTTTTACCATATAGTCATAATCAGTAGATGTCATCCCTAGTTTTAGCAAAAAAATAACCTCAAACAATTTCAAAGACCTATTAACATTTTTGTAAAATGCTTCATTAAAAGCTCCAACTTGAAACTGCATTATAAATTACTATAGAAATTATATTACAGCCAAAATTAAAAATTACCTTTCTTAACACTTTCACTAAGAAAATATAGAAATATTCATTAAAACGTGAGATACACACAAACATTAAAACGCCATATTGGAAATATTGTACAGAGAAACTTCAAACTCGGCTAGTGGCATCTAGATGTTGCCAGGTCTTCATAAATTATGAAATCTCAATGTAATAATGGTTGACAACTAGTAATTTTACCTTATTTTCCTAAGAGTGACAACTACTGATTCAGTGACCACTACTGATTCATTACCTTATATGTTTTTTAATGGAACACGTTGGATTTTATTTTATATTTGAAATCTGCTTCACTTTTCCATCACAGCGGTACAAGGGTAAACGTGTTATACTGGATATTTAAAAAGTTTAAAAAAATTTAAAAGGCGTATAGGAACAATTATCTATTGCTACCATAGCTTTTTAATAATAGTCAAAAATGATTAGTTTTGGATCATTTTATATCTGGGTGGACACCCATCTCACCAGATTTAGTTAACAAAGTCCCTTAGGCTCGGGATGAGCATCTTAATCCACTTGGCAACATCTTTCGCCTTGTTTCACTCTTCTTGCCATCTTTCCCTTTCGTCTTTTTTTTATGGCTTCAGTCAAATACTCTCTTCTTTCATAGAAATTTCTCCTTTCTATTAACACATTCAGAGGAACGCAACCCATGATAGTCCACAAGGCCGCCACAGATACAGTCCTGTAGGCGCATGATACTCGCAACAGTCTCGTTTTGTCCACTCGTATCATGATTCCTTTGTAGGCCAGTATCTTTACCGCTCCACTCCAGACTGGTGCCGCGTAAAGGATGATTGACTGGTATTATATTTAATAATTTATAAGTATTAAATATTTATTTATAAGTCCGGTACTCACTAAACTCATGGACACTTGAAGCAAGTAATATCAATACAAAACACTATCCAATACGAAAAGATTCTGAAATCATAACCACCCTTGTACTGAAAAACGAAAGAAGATTCTGCAAACCAAAATAACCTTCAATAAACTTATAACCAACACAACTACATAATAGCAAAATCTTAACACAAAAACCCGACTACTGTAAAATAATCCCATCTGCATATCGTAAGTTGTTTTCCGCTAACGGTACCTCCCATTTTGATATTAAGCGTGATTTTGAAATTTTTTTCAGAATATAAGTTAACTTCAGCCACTCTTGCGGTATTATTCCCATATCGTACACGTTGAACAAATCTGCCAATACTTCTAAGTTATCCTCTTCCACTAGCTTTAAACAGTTCTACAGGTATTTCGTCTAATCCAGCTACCTTATTATCTTTAAGAGTTTTTTATAGCATATTTGATCTTATCTATGCTGATCTTTTGTCTTTCTAAAGAATTTAATTCTTGTATTTCTTGCATTTCATCACTTTCATCTTGGAAAAGTTTTCTAACGTTAGTACTACTCCCATCCTCTTAATTTCTTGGGTAAATCTATTAGGAGTACTCCTTTCTTGTCTATGTGTCCTTGCTGTTTTTTTCGACCCGTTCCGTTCACTTCTCTTATTTTTATGCATATTTATCATATTTTGTTTCTAGTTCTTCTGTCTCATTACGTTGTTTCATCAAATACATTTCCTGTATATCTTAATATTTTTGTACATCCTTGACATCATTTTATTCTTTCTTCCATTTGTAGTAGTATTTCTATTGTCATCCATTGTTTTTTAGCCTCTTACCTGTATTGTGTGAAACTTTCTTGACATCAATGTGTCAATGTTTTTATATTACTCCACTTTTTATTTACGTCCATAATCGGTTTGTTGTCAATTAGTATTTTTTTGCATTCACATTATTTTTAATTTGTTTCTTATTTAATCATTTTTTAGTAGCATTCTTATATTAATTTTTGTTTCTTGTCTTCCGAGTTTTAATTCTTTTTAATTTTATTTTCATGACAGCAACTAATGGATTGTGGTCTGAGTTAACATCTGCTCCAGGATAAATTTTAACTGAGGTTAGCGTTTTTATATCTGCTGTTTACGAGTATAATGGAGACGTCCATGTATTGGTAATTACCATATTCTTTCCTTGGCAGAATTCTATGAGCCTGTCTCCTCTCTCGTTTCTAGTTCGTAATCCGAACCGTTCTCCTATATGTTCCACTATACCTTCTCCAATTTTTGCATTAACACGTTAAACGCCACGAGAAGCACCATTACATCTCATACCCTTGGTGTATTTCAGGCTGCGTGGTACAACATTGCTTCACAATACCCATTCACTTATATGTAATATATTTTTCTCAGTAGCTATAGCAGCAGTCTAGCAATAAAATAATATATTATTATGTAGCTTAAAACTAAGTTTTATTTATATACACCGTAAACGACTTATTTTAATGCACAAGATCAGTAAATGTCCTTTAAAATTAGCAATACATGTTTCTAGTTAAGAAATAAATGAAAAAAATATAATATCATGTAACTACAAAAAATATGTAAATATTTATTGCACTGGATGTTGAATTTGTTTGTATATCATTTTGCCGAGCGTACAAGTTTGTTTGCTCCACTAGATGATCAACCACTGTGTCGTCAAGAAAATAAAGAAAACATTCGTATGGAGTGGCTAATTTCTTTATTTTTTCTGGAAACTGCTTTTGGCCTCGAAATACCACCTCATTTACATAAATTTGAAGGTGTTTACTTTCCCAAACAATAGGTTTAAATTCGCTAGAATTATTTTTCATGGCAACAACATCACCTGTTACATCGCGAACTGCTACTACTGGACCACCACCTTCTTCCGTTAATTCTGGCGCTTGAGGACGTTTCTGTCGCCGAAAAAGTTGTGAGGGTTGCACTGGAATTTCTTCAGATACACTTGGTGCTTGGTGCGACACCTCTGATACCACTAGTTGATCTGTATTGGATGCATTAGAGGGTTAAATGCTGCCGTGGAATTATTTTGGCAGGACAGTGGGCAACGAGAGTAGCAGCAGCAATGGCTGCATGTAAAGGAGATATAAATAAATCTAAAAAGCAATAACAGTGTAAGATTTTGTATTCAAATTGAAGACTAACTATTTGAAACGTATAAACTAATACTGTAAACGTGCTAATATTTTGGCCGACTTAACTTTTTTGTTACTATGACGTAATTTCTCTAGACTTAGTTAACTTCAGTATATCGTCGGCTTACAAGCGAAACACACTAAGTCAAAAAATATAGTTTTGAGATAATCGTGTTTTAAATTTTTTTAAAAACAGTTTGATCAATTTTCACATTTAAAACTGTTATTTGTTGTTTTGTAATTATACGAAAGTTTTCATAAAGTATCAATAATGATTACTGACGAGGAGAAGTAAATTATATATTACCAAATTATTAATTTTTGTTTAATTTTCGATTTGAATACGTTGACTTAATGTTTTTTACATGTAGCATTTAAATTAGTGTGTTTTACTTGTTTAATTTTGCTATGAAAGTATGACTTACGTGTATTTTTTTTTATTTACTTACTGTCATACGATTATTGCAGGCTTCGTTTACATTGTAAATAATACAATAATTTTTGCTTATATAAGTTTTTACTTTTTTCATGTATATTTTGACAAAACAAGAACATTTTTAAAAAGAAACAGGTATAACAAAACAAAACGTGTATAACAAAAAAAATGCTTCTAATTTTCAAAGTCTTCTTCGTCAGAGTCCTTTTCAGCTGACTCCGCTGTTTGGTCTCGAACAGAAGAAGAACTTGGTAGATTTTGAACCAGGTATGGATCGCTTGCGGAACTATATTTTTTTCACAGAGTTTTATCAAATCTTTTTTCTTTGCATCCGAAATTGGAAGCTGTTTAGAATATAATTGAGGAATAACCACATTTTCATTATTATTATCCTCTTTGACTGTTCTGTTAGAAGCACGACGTACAAAACTAACGTTAATATTTTCATATTCGTCGTGAAAATTATACTTGTACTGTAGAATGTTAGGAAACTGTTTCTCATACTTAAAACACTTTACCTTTAACCAGTTGACCGTTTGCCCTTTTTGATCCTTTTTCTTATTAACAATAGTATATTGTGCAAGTTTTTTCAAATCCAAGAATTCGTTATAATTAACTTCACGAGTATTATAGGAAGATTTTTTATTCCCATTGTTGCCCATTCTGGCCATTTTAAAGACATTTTCATATTCGTGAACACTAAAAATCTCCACATTTTTTTTGGCACTTTCAATAGCGCTATGTATGGAATCTACTTCCATATAGAAGTGTCCACTTTCCATGAACTTTTGCTCAATTATCCGAAGACTCGGATGGTTTTTAACAATATGTAAAAGCAGAGCAGATACTTGAGTATTTCTGTTCTGTCCTCCATACGTATCTGAAAAAATCGTTAGATGTTCTATATCAGATAATGAATTAATATACATTCCTAGGCAAGTACCAATTTCACAGCTTCCACGCTTACCTTTGACTTCGGTCCAAAAAAAACAGAAGGCCTCATTTGTTGGAGCAGATTCCTAAATTGTAAAATTATAGAGGATCAGCTTTCTAAGATAATACAAGAGACTTACTTGCGATGATGGAATTTGTAAGACGCTTTGCATATCACATGTAATTACATTAAATTTTTTATTCTTTTTCGATAATTTTTTGTCTGAATTTTTTTCTTTCATTGCAGCCTCTTTTCTGTCTAAATGACTCCTATAATTAAGCTCCATCGCTTCTTTTTCTTGTTGCTATGCTTTTGTGTATTCCTTATAGGTTAAACATTGGTCTTTCTTAGGTTTGAAAAATGATATAATAAATTCCTTGCAAAAGATTCGCCTATAAGTTATCTGACTTAAGCTTGGCAAATTGTCCTATTTACACTTTTTAACGAACAGGTCGTGCATTTTTTTAATATTAAGATTGCAATCTAAATAAAGTCTTTTCGAAGACTTTCTAGTGTAGTGACTTTCTATAACAGGAAAGCTTTCAATGTGTTTTTTTGCTCTTATTCTTGTTTCCACTGAAGTTTTATTGCCAGGAATCCTACGGCCCCTTCTGTCTATTCCACCATATTCGCCGCTTTCATTTTGCTCTTTAAAGGCATTAATTATAGGCATATTAGAAATAGACAATGTTTTACAAAAAAATTTCTGACACACTTGACTTTTCTTTCCCATATTTGTGAAAAAATAGGATTTTGCGTTGGATCGCATTTTGTTATTTTCTCCTTTTCTAGGCCTCCGACTCTTTACTTCATTAGAAAGCACATTCAATAATATAAAATCTTTCTGTCTTTGAAATGACAACATCGCATAAGTTTGACATAGCAACTTCCGGTTCTCTTCAGAAAAGTTATTTTGGCACTTAAATCGACATTTAGAGCAATCAACCGCTTTTGGAATTTTAGGAGCTTGCATTCTACCAGTGGTACTTTTGTAGGGTTTTCTTCATCTCGTTTTCTTTTTTCAACATTTCTTTTCGACACAGATGGTCTTGGGGTGTTACATTGGCTTCTTTTAGGTCCTACTTGACTATTTTCATTTGAATTTGTTTTTTTTTCTCGGCTGCTGTAGAGTTTCCTTCGCTGGTATCTAAATTATCACTTTCATTACCTGAAGGAATATAGTCGCTATCCTCCATACATTCATCAGAATTCTGGTCACTTATTTGAGAAGGACCTGACTGAATATCTTGACAAAAATTATCAGAATTTAGGCTCACGTCTTTGTTTATCGCTGTAGGTAGTTCGACAGAAAATTTTATTTTTCTTACAGAAATTAATAATTAATAAATACACACAAAATTCAAAACTGTTAACGAACTAATTAATAACGCAAAACACTGGAACAAAACTGACAAAATCTATGCAATATACCCAAACAAATAATTAATTTTTTACAAGATTGGGCAAGTTGCTCTGCGTAAGTCAGTCGGTAGGTTCATTTGTAGTCAAGTGAAATACATTAAGTCACTTAGTGTGTTTTGCCTGAATCATATATAGTTTTTGAGACTTAGTGAGAAACATGATAATTATAAAATAACCGTTTTTGTTATTTTATGACTTAGTGAGTTTAACCAGTCCAAAGAGTAAAAAAATACAATAAAATGCTGCAAATAACTCAAAAGTGAAAAAAATTGACTTAGTGTGTTTCGCTTGTAAGCCAACGATATTGTGGGATCAACTTGTATGTGTGTATCTCATCAACTGTGGGATAATAGACTTGAATCATATATTAATATTACAGTTGGGTGCTTGAATTTTTAGCATTCTTATTCTTTCTGAAATTTGAACCACACCTATCACTGATTTGCTAATTGTGTTGCTTGTGATAAACGCTACTCCGTATCGCTAATCAGTTTGGTCTCATCCAGTATAATACATATTGTGATTATCTATTAATATCTCTCTCCATTTCCTGATCATTGTCAGCCCTTTTTCAAACGGTTTTTTTGATAACAATTTTGATAAAATTGTGAAATTTTTAGAATATTATAAAAGTGAAGCCTCAAAGAATCGTTACGATCTGCTAAAGATCTTTAGAGTAACTGTTTGGGCAAGTACAGTTGTTTAAATAGTCGCTCTTCGGGATAAACAAATTGAATAACTTAAAAAGTATTTGGTCGATCAAGTTGAGATTTAGCTTTAGCTTCAAGAGCTAATTAGTTGACATAGTTTTAAGCAATTATATTACATGTCATTTTCAAAAAACAAAGTTATTAACATTTATAAATTACTAGAAAATAATGTTTTGTGCAATAATTATCTTTGTAATAATGTTAATCCGCAAATTAAAGAACTTTTTAAAATCTACAACTTTTATTTGATCTATTTTTCGCTAAAATACAAAGAAACGTTTTATAGGCAAAACATGATTTTATTTCACTTTTTATGATTGTTTAAAAAAACAAACAAACTCATTTGTACGTTTTATATTGCTTGAACAAATTCCTCGTTTGTTGTTTTGGTTTTGATCACCATTCTCCGTTGGTTCTACTGGTTTCCTGTCAGATTATTCGTTTAATAAACGATGTATAACACTAATAATTGGAAATTTCTGTAAACCCAATAAAATATTTCTCTTGATAGTAATCCCATAATTGTGTTTAATTGTGTGCAATTTACTTTTTTCTCAAATATCTTAAAATAGATTTACACCTACCACTCACTGGTTCGATGGAAAACGTTTTGAACAAGTAAACTTTTGTAGGCATCATGTATTATTATTTATGAACCTTTGATAATAGTGTTAAGTGGACATAAGTTGTTTACAGCAGTCACGTCTTACGGCTATAAACTGAGTTTCGCTTAGTGGGAGGTTTAAATAATTGACAAATTAACGACCTTAGAGCTGAGTAAATTATTTAATATTATTTTAAACTAAATATCTTAAAAAGAACCTCGGCGTTAGTTTGTTATTAGTAAACCGGTAACTAATTAAGGTGGATAATAAATTTTGAGTGAGCGCCTACAAATCGTTAGTTGATGATTTTTTTTAGCTTGAAAAGACATGCAAGACATTTTTACCAAGAACAAAGAAAAGTTGAATAACACAAATCGTCCCTACAAAGTAGTGAGTCCTTAACCTCGCATTTGTCGTTATCTAAGAAGTATCGTGATTTGTCGCCTCTGAGTATTTTTTTCACAATGTGAATTATCGGGTTTTACCCGCTAATTCGCACTGAGTTTTTACCGCTATGTAAAATAATCGAGATATTAAAAGTTTATAACAAAAATGACGAAAATATTATATTATAGTTCCATATATAGGTACTATCAGACGATACGAATGATTAATTCAACATCAGACACGTTTACAATAAATGGAGGTTCGTCGTAAGGTTGGTTCATCCTCTACAATATCTGTTATTACTGGATGGTACGTACCAGCCGCCGCTTGAGAAGAGAAACGAAGACTCTTCTGTCCCGTCTTTCTATTATTTGAGAAATTAGTATAGTTCGGATTGTCACTAACAAAAGGTTTACAAGGGGCTCTGCTATAAACGGGTACTACTGGCAATATAGCGTCGACTTAAGGTTCGTTCCAAGTGACATGAAAACCGTCCTTCGCACTGCCCTCGGCATGCGCATTATAAAAAATGTGTTCCAAGCAAACATGGACGATGATTCGTATCGTACACCGTGTTGTTCCAAGCGATCCATGTACCGTTTCGGAATCGGTAACTGAACGGTCCTTTTGATACATGCCTTCAAGCAGAAACTATTTGTACTGACTTGCGCAGTTAAGCTTGTTTTCATTTTTATATATCAGTTGTCAATGGTCACTGCTATCAGCTGTAAAAATAGAAAATCATTCACGCTATTTTTTCCTGGGAATCTTGATTTTTGTTAAAGTCATCTTACAACAACTAATCTTAAAAATATGGACAATTTAGAAGACAGCGATTTTATGTCAGATATCGATTCCGAGGAAGATTTTGAAGGTGAAGTGATGTTTGAGCATGTTAGAAATGAAAATTACTTGGGTAAGTAAATATAATTTATTAATACAGCAAACGATATTATTTAATAATTAATTAGATATTAATAGATTATATAATATTAATAGAAAATAATTCATTTTAGAAGACACTGTACCAAGTTATTCTGACCAAGACTTTTTTGACCATTTTCGTCTGTCTAGGAATGTGGTCAATGACATTTCAGGCAGATTCGAAAGGAGCCCCTACTACCATAATAACAGTGGACCCTTTGGAAAAATACCAGCATTACATCAAGTAAGCCTATAATTGTGTAAAACTTATAAAACAAAAGATAATAAGTTAGGAGTATAACTTTTCATGTAACAAACTTAATTGTAAGTCATTTTGGTTTAAATTACTTATTAAAAATAATTAAATTTTAGGTACTTATATTTTTATGGTATGTGGGGCATCAAACATCAAGCTTTCGGGATGTAGGAGATCGTTTTGATGTAACAGTTAGTTCTGTCAATAGAATTTTATATAGATTGACCATGTTTTTGAGTAATCTATCTCCAGAGATTATAAAATGGCCAACAGCAGCTGAAAAACATGTCAGTCAACAACATTTTGCAAATAGAGGATTTCCTAATGTTATAGGAGCAATTGATGGCTGTCATATAAAAATTGATAGACCTGAAAATGATCCTGATTCTTATATCAACCGTAAAGGATTTTATTCTGTTCAGGTATGTATTTAGTTATATATATATATATATATATATATATATATATATATATATATATATATATATATATATATATATAGTGTGGGTATAAGTGGTGGGTTTTTTGGTCAAAAGGTAGAGAAAAAATACAAAGAATATTTATTGAAGATGTTTCGCTTTCTAACCAGAAAGCATCATCAGTTCATCTAAAAGGCCTTTGTCTTTTTTCTCCACCTTTTGACCGAAAAACCCACCACTCTTTGAGTGATCCTTAATTTATATTGGATTGACATTTGTACTCCTTTTCTTTCTCTCTCTCTATAATGTATATAAACTAACTATTTCGGTATTAGATTATGAAGGGATTAATTTTTTGACTTCTCAGAAATAACTGAATTTTTGGTATTTTAGATGTTCAAATGTGAGTTTCTGTTTTACCAGAATGCATGAGTTGATATTACAAAAAGAAACTTTTCTGATTATATTAGATTATTGATACATCAATGATTTGTAACAAAACTAACCTATATTATAATAATCAAAAATTAACTCTATTGTTATTTCAGATGCAAGCTGTATGCGACCACAAAAAAAAAATAATAGATTTATTTTTGGGCTATCCAGGATCTGTCCATGATAGTCGTGTTTTTAGAAATTCACCACTAAATGCTAATTTAGAAAGAAAATGTCAACAATATTTTCTTTTAGGGGATAGTGGATATCCTTTAAGGAATAATTTGCTTACTCCTTATAAAAATAGAGGTAACCTTACAAGGCAGCAACATAACTATAATGTAAAATTGTCCAAAAATCGTTATGTTATAGAACACTGTTTTGGAATTATAAAACAAAAGTTTCGTCAACTTTACCATGTAAAGTTGAGAAACATACGTTTTATAGTACATTTTATTAGAGCTGCATGTGTTCTACACAATATCGCATTGGAGGATAATTTTGAAGCAAATGGAGACCATGAACAATTTGACATGCAAAATTTTAACAATATTCAACAAGATAGTGATGAGGAAGAAGAAAATGTGGAAGCTGCTGTAGTTAGAAATAGAGTTGCAAACACATTATTGAATTGATATTATTTAATAAACAAATTATTATAACAATATTTTGCTTTTTATTTGTATTTTAGCTTTGAATTGTTTAATAAAACTATATGTATTTTCTGGATTTGAGTCCATCTACAAAAAACAATCACTTACAACTTTCTTGAGAAGTATAACCTGTCATTTGATTTTATCTCTTCCCTCTCTTCATCTGTATTTGATGATTTTGTATTATGTTATTATTTACATAATATATTTATAATATACATTTAGATACCTATAGATTATATACTGCTATTGTGTGTTGGTTTCACTGATAGAATGTTTTTTTTATTCTGGGATTTCATCTGTTGTTTGTTGGTATTTCTTTTTGATTTGTAGATGTTCTATCTCATATTTCATTATCTGTTTAATCTTCAGAATAGAAACAGTTTCTATTTAGACTCTCAAGATTTTATAGGTAATGAAATGATTTTAAATTATCTACAAACTACCGCAAATAACAACACATTGAAGTTTTTGAACCAAAAGAAAACACACACACAAACATATATATATATATATATATATATATATATATATATATATATATATATAAGAAAAAAAGAAGTAGTTGTGACTCATTTGAAAAAATATATAAAACTGTTGACTATGCCCATCCAAAACAGTTTTATTATATATATATATATATATATAAGATTGCAAACCCAATATTTAAAGTTTACTTTATATATATATATATCTTTTTATCAACGACAACAAGCCATTACTGAAAGAATGTGAATTTAAGACAAAATATTTATATATATATATATTATATATATATATATATATATATATATATATATATAAGAAAAAAAGAAGTAGTTGTGACTCATTTGAAAAAATATATAAAACTGTTGACTATGCCCATCCAAAACAGTTTTATTATATATATATATATATATATATATATATATATATATATATATATATATATATATATATATATATATGTATATGTATATATATATATATATATATATATATATATATATGTATATATATATATATATATATATATATAAGATTGCAAACCCAATATTTAAAGTTTACTTTATATATATATATATATCTTTTTATCAACGACAACAAGCCATTACTGAAAGAATGTGAATTTAAGACAAAAAAAAATATTTATATTATATTATTTTATTGAAAAGCAAACCTTATTTACAAAAATTTATTATACTATCCTACCTACTAGCTAATACAAATATAATATTATATACTTAATATTTACAAAATACAAATTATTTACAAAAATTTATATTTTATCCTACATTCAAACTAAACTTAAAAATTAATAACAAAAAATGTAATATTAAAAAGTAAATAACTAAAAGTACAACTGTTTATAATAAATTCTCATGGAATTCACTTCTCTTAACTATACAACACTTGCAACTCTGGCACATGTCTTTTAAAATTTGATTTCGCTCCTTGGCGATTTCATGAGACAAATTTGTTCGTCTCTTCATCTCCGCAATCTTTTCTCTCTCCAGGTTAAGTCGTTCTTCGTAAAATTTTTCACGAATCAGCCTCATCCTAGCAATACCTTTTCCCTTTCTACTGACGGGACTTTTTTTTTTATTTAATTTTGGTGCCGTGGTCTTCTGTGGCATCTGGCTGGTAGACGCTTCCTGTATTCCATGATCTTCCACCAGATCATGGTCAGTCTCTTCGCTATGAAGAACAATTTCTGGGCGAATATTTACTCTGTCCGTAAATACTTCATCCATTTCTTCCTTATACTCGAAATATTTCCGCTTGCGGCCTGTTTGGTTTTGATCATCTACAAACTTTTTATAATTTCGCTCCAAAACCCTCCATCTATTTATACAATTGTTAGGAGTAACATGAACATTGTGTTTTTTCAATTCTTGGGCTATAATTACCCAAAGCATCTTTACACTCCTAATTTCCGCAGTACCTACTCGGGTTCTATACTTTTTATATAAATCTATAAGAAGTTTAGAGGCATTCTCACTCCATTTATATTCTACTGTTGCTGTGGGGGTCTGTAGAATGAGGTAGGACTGAAGTTCTGCAATAAAAATAAGCAACATATTAAAATGTGTACAGTATGTTTATATAATTTTATAGATAATGTTGGGAATAAGCCATCATACATTGATTTAAGATGGTAACCTCAAACCATGTGGGATGATGTCCCTGCATCATTTCAATAAATTGGTTAATTTCTCTGCTTGTGCGAGTTTTCTGTATAACATCCAGATCAGACACCATAATGTCTCACACTCCAAAATAATTTTAAATATAAAATATTTCTGTTATGATTTTGAAAAATTATTTGGATTTTTGGATATAAAGATGAGTTTACCGTGAGTTTAATAAAACACGTGACGTGAATAAATTAATTGCATCTAATGTGGTCACAAAGTTAATTTATTAGTAAAAAATAACTAAGATAAGTTGTAGTTTGTTTTGTAATATGATGACCCAATTAGTAAAATTACCTTATATGATATTTACTTACCATTATTTAAATCCATTTTTTTTTTATAAAAATTCCAGTTTCAATAATAAAGCACAGCTATCTGATCAACACTATCAGTATAAAAATAAACAAACAGATCCACGTGGCTCCCTAGGAAAAATGGCTCCGGCGCAACTCGAACTTGAAATGGTACACAAACACGTTCCAAGAGGGTTAAGTTCCGGTAATCGATTCTGGATCGAAATAAAACCGTTTAAGTTCGATTCTGCGCATTAAAACAGTCCAATCGATTTCGTAACGGTTCATGGCATCGTACAAATGCGGCGTCTTGGAACGAACCTTTAGTGACATAAAAATGTATCTCAAAAATGACTACTTTTCAGGAGAGCTCATTTAAGGTTTTTAAAGAATGATTGCATTTTGTAATGTCCTGTAGTTTATTCTCAACTTTTTTGTTCCGAATTATTAATCTTATAAATGTATTCTTTACAGTAATACAATCATACGCAACAACGGATAAATTATGTTTTCAAAATATCAACAATTAGATAAAGTAGCGGAGATACATTTTTGTGTCCCTAACTGAAAAGTCTATTATTATAGAGACTTACGTAGGTACCATTTTATTTTAGAAAAGCTTAATCTGAATCCTATTACAAAGTCATTTGTATTTGAGTAATGTCGATAAATTTCAAGAGATGGACCTACTGAGTGGCAGGTATAATAATTAAAAGTACAATAGATTAAAATTTATTAATCTCTACCTGGTCCGAAAACTTAACCTCGAGATTTAAGGCTTATCCTCGATAATTGTAACGGTAAAATTCAGAGAGATGTCTATTTCAAAAATATCTTTCTTTACAAAAACAAAATCCATTCACGAAGAATATTCTAAACGTCATCTTGTACTAGAGGTAAGCTTTATACCTACCTTATACAACCCCCTATTGTGTAAAGTCTTGGGTCTATACAATAAACGACTGGGCGGCCTTCTATTCAGTGTGGTTTTGAAATAATGTTGAATAAAAACATTCATGAAATTAAAATGAAAGAATTTACGTCTATTAGTAGAAGTGCGATTTATAAAATTAGTACCTACTTGAAGCATAAATCGCGGGAGGAATATGTGCATCAGTTTTCAAATATTTATTATTTACTATATAATTTCTAAATTGAAGCACTTTCACTTCTTTAGTTAACAATGTATCTGTTTTGACAACTAAATAGGTAATTAGACAAAATAATTATTAATTTCAAAACAGGAGTTTAAAGAATTAGAAAGAGGTAGCCCGGGCCCAGTTAAATGGTCAAGCTTATTCCAGTGGAAGCAATAAGGAGGATTATTTTTCGTTTTGGCACAGCTGACATGCTCTCTCTAGTACTACAACCCATGAAACTGTGGTAAAAACATGCTTTATTTATACGGTTGTGAAACACGACGATTAACAGAGACAGATTAATATCGAAGAAAGATATCTCGTCGAACTTAATGCAATAAAGTATGAGAATAGAAGGTACAGTCATGGATGGCATACAACGAAAGCAGCTCAAATGGGTACAGGTCCAATAAATGAAAGACAAGATACTCCTAAAACAAGTACCTGTATGAACACCTACCGTAATCCAGAAGAGAGGATTACCTTAGAAAATACGGATGGAAGGAATAAGAAACTTAATGAGCTCGAAAGAACTTAAAGAACAATGGAACAACCGAATTGAATGAAAAATGAACGTCGGAAGACATTTTATAAGGATTATATCATGTTATAGGTACATTTTTTGGACTAAAAATAAATTTGAAGAAAACCAAGTTCATGGTATTTACAAAAGCACAAAGCATCAAAGTTAAGCTAGTACTAGATAATACAGAAATTGAACAAATATCTTTGTACAAATACCTTGGAGCATGGATCACAGAAGATACTGATTAGACAAAAGAAATAAGATGCCGCATTGGAATTGCACGGTCAACTTTTAATAGAACGAGAAAACTTTTTTGTAATCGAGATATCAATATATCGCTCCGGATAAGAATGCTTTGATGTTATATTTTCTTTACCCTTTTATATGGGATTCAAGCTTGGTCACGGATCGCAAAACAACCGAACAAGTTCTCGAACAACTAGGAAAACAATGCGAAGTTTTAAATTCCATAAAAATCAGGAAATTAGAATACTTGGGGCACATCATACATCACACATCAAGACGTAAAATCTAGTGGTTACGTAATCTCTGTGAATGGTTTGGATGCAATTCAACTGAACTATTCAGGCGCATATCCAACAAAATGACGATATTGAAAGAGGTTACAACATATACAATAGACAATAAAGCCACAGGAATCGATTAAATCTGTTGGAAAATATATAAAAAAAGGTGATGATCAGCTTTTTGCAGTAACCCATAAACTAATAGTACTTATATGGCAAAATGAATTTGTTCCAGAAGAGTGGCTAAATGAAATAATATACGTTGCATAAAAAGGACGATTAACTGGATTGTAAGAACTATAGAGGCATTACTCTGTTAGCATCTTCACCTGTTAGCACCCTGCTTGGCAGGGTCACATATCAGATCAATTTACGGTTGCAAAAGGCTTGAGACTGGGAGATCCTTTATCCACTACATTATTCAAATTAGTATTAGAAACTGTAATCAGAAAATGCAGCATGAAGATGGAAGAAACGATCATGAAACATGAGCACCAGTGCTTGGCATTTGCTGATGATCTAACGATCCTAGCAAAAACCGAGTAAGAATTAAGAAGAGTTGTGAAGAAAATCATCGAAGAAGCACAGAAATTTGGACTAGAACTAAATGAAGACAAAACTAAATATATGATCATAGAAGGAACAGAAGGGAAAAAAGAAGACTTTAGTATGAGGTCAGTAAGTGGTAAAAGCTATAGTTTTAAAAGGGTGGACAAATTTGAATACCTAGGTGTGGTTTTCGATGAAAATGGAAAAGATAAATGGGAGCTCGTAGCCAGAATAGCAAAAGGGAATAAAAAATTAGGTAGTTTAAGAGCCCTACTGAACTCAAAATACGTTTCTAGACAAGGTAAACTCAGAATATATAAAACAGTAATTCGACCCACAGTAACATATGCCGGCGAGCCTGGACATTAAATAAGAAGGAAGAGGATACTCTGGAAAGATGGGAAAGGAAAATATTGAGATGCATATTCAGAGGACGAAAGGCAGAAGATGGTTGGGAAAGAAGAACCAACAATGAATTAATGGCTTTATACAAAGAACCTACTATTACCAAGTTCGTCAAGGCACAAAGAATCAGATGGTTGGGACATGTGGAAAGAATGGCAGCAAACAGAATTCCTAAACTAGTAATAACCAGAAAATTAATCGACCCCAAAAAAAGAGGTAGACCCAGAACGAGGTGGATTAGTAAAGCGGAGGAAGACCTTAAACACGTGAAGGTGAGGGAATGAAAAAAAAAAGCACAAAATAGAAGCGAATGAAAAAATATTGTACACCAGGTCCTTCAGAGTAGTTAAGAATGTTATATATACATATTTACGTTAAAGTTTTGTTTAAAATAATTGTAATTAAATGAAATCGTAGGCTTCCACGGCCAGAGTCAGAATTATAGTTTATTCGTCTTCCGGGTTTGGACCGTGTCATTTGTGAGTGACCCAAAAGTGGGTTCATCTCGACGTTTCGCTACAATTGTATGTAGCTTCTTCAGGAGAACAAAGAAAAAGAAAAAAGAAAACAAAAGAACAGGAAGATGGGTAGTTAGCAACGGTAACTCAGTTACTCAACGCAACCAGAGGCGAATACTAACTACCAAGATGGGCATTTGGTCACAGTAACTCAACTACTCAACGCAGCCAGAGGTGAAAACCAAATGCCAGGACAGGGATTCACGTCCAACAGCTCAGAACACTAGCGCGTCGAGAGGCGGGGAGTGAATCCGACGATTACTCCGCTACCGCTCTATTTATAGTCGCGGTGCCTGTCGTGTCGGGACGTATCGGCACACTTCGTGGCGCGAACGTCAAGAAGCGCGCGCTGGCCAATCATGTGGCTGCAACGTGGTGGCGGGACCGGACGGTGGCTCTAGACTGAGATTCCAGATGGGAGACAAGTAGTATCCTTCCTCTCGATTGATATTATGGGGATTTTTTCGGATCTCTAGAGATTCGCGGATTTTCCTGGAATAAAAGAAGGGGCTCTTAGAAATAATATGGGTTTTTTCGAACAATATGGAATGACCGGTTTCTTGGCAGTGTTCGGCAACTGCAGAATGGGAGAAAAGACCTGATCGAATGCATCTTTGATGCTCTTGAATCCGAGTTTTGACGGAACGACCAGTTTCGCCAATATACACATGTCCACATGAACAAGGAATAGAATAGACACCACAGGAAGATAGGGGCGGTAATGGGTCCTTAGGAGAGGGTAGATATTGTGAGATTTTCTTGGGTGGTCGAAAAGTAGTCCTGATACCTTCTTTGCGAAGAATTTTGCCAATCCTATCAGTGACATTTCGAATATACGGAAGAAACGCCACAGGAGTATTACCCGAAGATTCTGAATTTGTTGTCCTAGGGTGTAAAGGGGGATGTAGATGTCGGTGTGTAATATTTTGAATTGTGGACTTGGAGTAACCATTGGCGACAAGGGTTTTTTGCAGATGGCCAAGTTCTTCTCTAAGGTTGTCGGGTTCAGAAATCGAAATGGCCCGATGGATGAGAGAGTTGATCACAGAATTCTTTTGGGCAGGATGGTGGTGTGATGAAGCATGTAGGTAACGATTCGTGTGAGTCTTTTTTCTATAAACAGAGTGACCCAATCGGCCATTGGGCTTGGAGGTGACTAACACATCGAGAAAGGGAAGGGACCGATTATTTTCTACTTCCATTGTGAATTTTATACTCGGGTGTTGTGAGTTAAGATGATCTAGGAAGGAAGAAAGGGTATGTTGACCATGGGGCCAGATGATAAATGTATCATCAACGTAGCGGAACCAGACTTTTGGTTTTAAGGGGTAAGATTCTAGGGCTAAAGACTCAAAAGCTTCCATGAAAATGTCAGCAATGACAGGGGAAAGGGGAGAACCCATTGGTGTTCCAGATATTTGTTTGTAGAAATTGCCTCTAAAAGAAAAATATGTTGAAAGGAGGCATTTTTCGGCAAGATCTGCCAAAACCAAAGACTTGTTATCATTGGTCAAGTGATCTCGCAGAACAACTAGAGAGTCATGTATGGGGATATTGGTAAATAGGGATGATACATCGAAACTGACGAGAATATCTTGGGGATCGACTGTTAGAGAGGAGATTAAGGTGATGAAATGTGTGGAATTTCGGACATAAGAAGAGGTACGACCAGTATAGGTCTTAAACTGATTGGACAAGTACTTTGCGAGTTTGTAGGTAGGAGAGTTAATCGTAGTCACAATGGGACGAAGAGGTACGTTATCTTTATGGATTTTCGGAAGACCATAAATTCTGGGGCAGATGGAGTTTTTTGGAACTATGGACTTCTTAACATCATCGGAAAGATCGGATTGTTTGATGGCAAGTAAGTCGTTTACTTTCTCTATGTAGGAAGGAGTATCTAGGATGACTGTGGCATTACCTTTGTCTGCAGGAAGGATTATTATCTCAGAAAGAGAACGGAGATTTTTGAGAGCTATGAATTCCTCACGAGATATATTGGAAGTAGGGATTTTGGCTGTATCAAGACATTTAGCGACGTCAAAGCGGATACGGTCGGCTGGAATTTTGGGAATTGTGCGGAGTGCCGCTTCCACATTTGAAACTATTTCTTCGGTAGGAATTCTGGAAGGAGTGATAGCAAAATTAAGACCTTTAGATAGAAGACTGCTTTCTGCACTTGTTAATTGGTGAGAAGAAAGATTAACGACGGTGTTAATGAGAGGTGAATGAGAAGTAGAAGTGGTGGAATGTGATTTTTTCTTAGATACAAGGGATTGGAATTTCTTTTTGTGAGTTTCGTTGCTTAGAAGAAGGATTTTATCGGCTTGATGATAGGAAATGCGGTCTAAAAGTGACCAATCATCGACACTAAGAATACTGGAGAGTTCAAGATGCAGCTTAAAAAGTTTTTGGGATTGAAAATTAAGGGTTTTTCGAATATGTTGAATCCGTTCACGAAGTAGAGATAGGCTGGCTCGATGTAGAATTCGGGAAGAAGATGAAGAGGAAATGTGATGTTTTAGAACAAGAAAATTGGGAACCAAGTTATTATCACGACATCTAGAGAGGAAGGTGAGCGAAGAAAGTAGAGATGAAACTTTAGAGCGAAGATTGGAGAACTCTGAGGTTTTGCGGAATATAACCTCCCCGTAGAGGTTGGTCAAATGAAATCGTAGGCTTCCACGGCCAGAGTCAGAATTATAGTTTATTCGTCTTCCGGGTTTGGACCGTGTCATTTGTGAGTGACCCAAAAGTGGGTTCATCTCGACGTTTCGCTACAATTGTATGTAGCTTCTTCAGGAGAACAAAGAAAAAGAAAAAAGAAAACAAAAGAACAGGAAGATGGGTAGTTAGCAACGGTAACTCAGTTACTCAACGCAACCAGAGGCGAATACTAACTACCACATGATTGGCCAGCGCGCGCTTCTTGACGTTCGCGCCACGAAGTGTGCCGATACGTCCCGACACGACAGGCACCGCGACTATAAATAGAGCGGTAGCGGAGTAATCGTCGGATTCACTCCCCGCCTCTCGACGCGCTAGTGTTCTGAGCTGTTGGACGTGAATCCCTGTCCTGGCATTTGGTTTTCACCTCTGGCTGTGTTGAGTAGTTGAGTTACTGTGACCAAATGCCCATCTTGGTAGTTAGTATTCGCCTCTGGTTGCGTTGAGTAACTGAGTTACCGTTGCTAACTACCCATCTTCCTGTTCTTTTGTTTTCTTTTTTCTTTTTCTTTGTTCTCCTGAAGAAGCTACATACAATTGTAGCGAAACGTCGAGATGAACCCACTTTTGGGTCACTCACAAATGACACGGTCCAAACCCGGAAGACGAATAAACTATAATTGTAATTAGTTAATATTAGAATTATGTTGTAAAAAAAATGCTTTAGGCCTTAACGGCCTATTGTGCGTAAAAATAAATAAATAATAGAGTGCAAAAATCGAAAGAATCACGTTTTTTGCATTAATTGTTAATCATTAAAAAACGGCTCCGAACTTTACGCAGGAAACAGGTAGGTTTTCTTTTTATAGGTCTACAATAACTAAAAAAGTTGTCAGCTACCTGGATTATTGAGTTTCACGAGAAAATCCTTATTAGCCTGGACTAATATGGCTGGACAAGCAAGGGAAGAAACAAACTTCATATATTATGTAAACTTTACTAACAAAAACGTTGAAAATAAATATTCCTATAAATATAAATAATCAAATTCCATATTCAAATACAGCAAAATATTTGGGTATTGTCCAATAAATATAAATAATCAAATTCCGTATTCAAATACTGCAAAATATTTGAGTATTACTCTAAGCTTTTATGTAAAGAAGAAAAGAAAATAATAATTCTGATTGAGATACAAAAAAATGTACTGGCTGATTGACCAAAATTCTACGCTGTTTCTACATAATAAATTATTATATAAGCAAATACTGAAACAATAGTATTATTATAAAAACAGTATAAACATTTAGAAGGAAAATGTTACAAATTAACAGAAAATATTTCTATTCATATAAAAATTTAATCAAATTAAAGGTACTTATTATAGGTACTGCTTATTTATATAAAATTTCCTCAATCGGAATATAAACTTCACATAAACTTCTTCGTGAACTAACCATTTTAAAAACAATTAACACACTGGTTTGTCAAAAGTCGAAATAAACCCTAATAATGTTATTCAACATTATTTATGACCCACCTTCGAGAGGGTATTATACTTCTTACCTAACCAACCTAACCGTGTCGACGAGAATCCAGAAACTATCGACAAGGACAGCCTGTACTGGCCGAGAGAGAAAGTTACATTTAGCAAAATTTGAGATTTTAAAAAAAGTTGTAAATACCAAATAGCTGCTTTGTGTTACACTTTATGTTAAAAATAAAAACAGATTCGGAAAGTGGGTCAAATTCTGTAGTGCCCTATTTCAAAAAAAAAATTTTTACGTTTATTTTAACCAAAAATATTTGAAAAAAAAATATTGTTTAAACAATTTATTAATTTACAACTAAATAGTGCACTAGAACTTTTTAAGACCTTTCATATAAAAAAAGAATCATCTCAATATCTGCCATAGTTTTTGCGTTATTTGATATAAACTTTTACATTGGAACTTAGGTATGCCCAGAAACGCAAGGAACGGCCTTAAATACAAATGACTTAGTAGTAGAATTAACTTTTCTAAAATGAAATGTTCTTCTTCTTCATCTTAGCCTTCTGTCGTCCATATTTGGACATAGGCCTCTCCCAACTCCTTCCATCGGTCTCTATCCTCAGCAACATATTTCCAATAAAGTTTCTTTTTTTAATAAATATATTGTGGTTCTTCCCATCGAAACGTTTATAACTATTTAAAATCATAAAAATTTTGTTTATTTAAACATAAACTTTGAAAACATTTTCAAACAATAAATTTAGTTATGTAACAATAAAACACTGAAAACTTTGTTTTCAAACTTCCACAAAATTTATTTTAACTTATCACTACAGCTGTTTCGGCTAATTGCCATTACTCTTAATAAAATTTTCAATACATGGCTGATAGTGCGACGATTGCTACATTGTTTAGCGTTTATTTTTTTCGGTATTATTACAAATGTTGACAGTAACCCGTCAGTTGGTATATGCTCTGTTTCGTATATTTTATTGAAGAGATTTATAAGAGAATGTTTGCCTTTATCGTCGAGTAGTTTGATAATTTGGCTGGTGATTTCATCTGGACCTATTCTTTAATAGTTGTATAGGTGTTTCCATTTCATCGAAAGTTATATTTGGACCTGACGATATATTTTCGGATTGAATTTCTGATCTTTCGTTATCAACAAGTTCCTCAATATATTGCCTCCACCTCTCCAATTTGTCTTGTTCATTGACTATAAATATAAATCGGTTATAGATGGTTTAATTATATTTTGAGCAATACATATTTTAAAGTTTAAATATTAAGGAAGTCAATAATGCAGTCGATTGTTTGTAAATGATAAAATATTGTTGATTTAACTGTATAAATGATCAATCTACGTTTTTTTTTCGATTTATTTATATTTATTATAATGCATTTGTTATAAATATAATTATAGCTATTATTTTTTTGTAAATAGTTTTCCAAATTAATTATAAATCATTTATTCTTTTTATTATTTCGTCAATATTACTTATAATATTTATTATATTTTTCAAGTGTGGTCATATTCGGTTTAATTTTAAAGTTCAGTCCTTGGTCTTTGGATGATTATCATCGACACATGCCCTAAGTATGTCATCTTTCTGATTTTTACGATACGCATAATTTCCAGATCTTTATTCATACGTTGGATCACAGTGTTGTTTGTAACATTATGGATATAGGAAATTCTGAGCATGCGGCGGTAGCACCACATTTCGAAGGCTTCTAATCCATATAAAAGGGTAGAAAATACATAGCATCTCAAGACTCGTGTTCTTATATCAAAGTTCAGGTGCATATTACATAAAATCTCCTGAGGCGATTGAAGACAGCTCTCGCCTTTTCTATACAACATCTTATTTTCTGTGAGTGGTCCCATTCATTATTTAGACTGCATCCAAGATATGTAATTTTGTCGACTAGTTTCAAGGGTTCATTATTAGCTGTGGATTGGTATTGTACTACGCCGTTTTTACTTACTACAAGAATTTTGGTCTTCTTACAGTTTAATTTCATGCAGTATCTGTTACATGCTTCTACTACTTCTTCTTCGGGTTCCTTCTCCTAGCGGAGGTTGGAAATCATCATCGCTATTTTAACTTTGTTGGCCGCATTTCTGAATAATTCTAATGAGCTGCAGCCGAACCACTCTCTCAAATTTCTTAGCCAGGACATTTTGCGTCGTCCTGGGTTTCTCTTCCCTTGTATCTTCCCTTGCATAATCAACCTCAGTAATACGTACTTCTCACCCCTCATTAAATGTCCCAGATATTGAATCTTTCTAATTTTAACAGTTTTTATGACTTCACATTCTTTCTTCATTCTTTGTAACACCTCTATATTAGTTACTTTTTCAATCCACGATATTTTATGCATTCTCCTGTAGCACCACATCTCAAAGGAGTTTAATTTTTTGATTTCAGACTGCTTTATTGTCCACGCTTCTACTACACGGTTTATTAATGTTTGCAGATCCTCCGCATTATCAGCAATCAAAACCGTATCGTCCGCATATCTTAAATTGTTTATGACTTCACCATTGATTTTTATCTGCTTCTTCAAGTGCCATCTCCGCGGCGGAGGTGGGCAATCATCATAGCTATTCGGACTTTTGAGACGGCTGCTCTGAAAAGTTCATTTGATGTACATCCGTACCACTCTCTCAGGTTGCGCAGCAATGATATTCCACGCCTCCCTATGCTTCTCTTTCCTTGGATCTTTTCCTGCATAATCAGTCGGATTTTTATACCTTCAGGTATATAGGAGTTTGAGTTGGTTGTTTTCAAATAGTTTCAATATTTCAGCTTGTATGTTATCAGATACAGGTGCTGTGTTGGTTTTTAGTCTTTTTATTGCATATGTTACTTCACTGAGCGTTATTTCTGGTCCTGAACATCCAGAAACACTGATTTCTGTCTCTTGCTCTTCCTTGAATAATTCTTCCATGTATTGCCTCCATCTCTCAAGCATTCTCTCGTTTTCATGGAGCAGATTGTTGTGCTCGTCTAGTATCAAGTTATGACTTCATGATCCTTTTGCTCCCGTTAAGTTTTAGATCTTTTTATGTAGGTTAAAAGTGTCATGTTTCTGTTCTAGGAATTCTATTAGTATGCATTGATCTTGTAGCCTTGATTCTTTTGCTTCTTTAATCGTTTTCTTAACGATTTTGTTTATCTCTTTGTGCCTTTCCTCTTCTTATTTCTGTGTTTTCTTCGTTTTTCCATTAGCTCTAATATTTCTTGTCTCATCCGCGGCTGTTTCTTTATATTGTTTTCTGGTTTAATTTTATTATCTACCACTGAATTACAGATATTTTTGATTTTATTCCACATATCATCCACACTTATGTTTTTTTGATTAATATCTGAGATTACCATGATGTTTGTTTTGTTGTTGATCTCCTCTTTGACTTCGTTTCTTGTGGTTTTATCTTTCAACTTCTGGATGTCCGACGTTTTTGTGCTTTTCTTTTAAGGATTTTTTTCATGTGGAGTTTAAAACGTCCTGGTAAAAGATTATGGTCTGATGGAACATCTGCTCCGGGATATGTTTTTGCGGATTTTACGGAATTCTGAAATCGTTTGTTGATGATGTATTTGGTTTTAATTTTTTTTTTTTGACAGTCAGCTGGGGATTTCCAGATGTAAAGTCTTTGAGGTGGTAATTGGAAAAGGTGTTCATTATTGCACTATCCGTTTCCTGGCAGAATTTAACAAGGCGGTCTCCTCTATTATTTCGCGTTCCTAGTCCAAAGTGTCCGACAGTATTGCTAACACCTCCTTTGCCTACTTTGGTGTTGAAATCTCCTATCAGGATATTCACCTCTTGTTTTCTGGTATGCTTTAGGGATTCTTCCAATTGTTTATAGAATATTTTTATTTCCTGCTCTGAGCTTTCCGAAGTTGGAGCATATACTTGAATAATGTTCACGTTAACTGGTTTAGCATTAATTTTGAGTACTGCAACTCTTATCTGATATTCCTATAAAACACTTCTTTATTTACTATTATATCCACTCCGTTTTTGTTTCTTGTTGTAGTATCTCCACAGTAGTATATTGTGTGGTTTTCTATTTCGCACTGGCCTAAATTGGGCCATCTAACTTCACTGCATGCAAGTATGTCAATGTTGAGTCTTCGCATTTCTTTAATTATGTTATTCACTTTTACGGCCTGGAATAAACTTTCTACATTCCATGTACCAATCGTCTTATCATGCTTATATCTAAATATTTGTGGCAACCGGGGGATTCTTAGCACCCTCTCCCCACTTAAGGAGTGGCCGGGACTAAGGGTCCGTGGTTTCCCGTTGCCTTTCCCAATGATTTTTCTTTCGTGTTGTGAGGATTACTCCTTGGGAATGGATATGTGAGAGGATTTATTTGTTTTGGTAGGGATCTTGGGGTGAGGACATGACTTCCACGGGGATAGTCATGGCCCGCGTGGGCAGGGTTGCATACCTGAAGTAGATCCTATCTCAACTACGCTAAAACTCAACACTCCGGCTGTTTGAGAACCCATCTGTAAAGGGAGTATTCTCTTAATTCTCTGAAATCTCTGAAAAAGTAATTTTCTAAATTAAATTAGATAAACAATTGACCGAGCTAATTACAAAAAACCCTTATTTTTGCAGTAATTTATAAGTGTTAATAATTTTGTTTTTTGAATAATGACATGTAGGTAATATAACTACTTGAAATTATGGCAATTAATGAGTTATTGAAATATGCTAGATCGGCCATACAGTTTGTACATTTGTTTATCCCGGAGAGCGATTATTTAACTCTGGGATAACTTGCATAGCAACTTCTTACATGAGCGGTCGCGTGGAATACACGTGTATCCCAGGATAAATCAGGTATAAAATGTAAATATATTCAACTGCCGTTAATATAAAGCAAAGTTTATTTTTATGAATTATCTATTAGACAACCTCATATTTTGTTAAAATCGAATAAATACATTTCAAAAATGAAACTTGAATAAAATGGTAACCAGATCATTCTTCTTGTTCTATTGTGGATTTTAAGCAGACGACCGGTGATTCTGTCTGATGTTCATTGCAGGTCCGATTATTGCAGAGGGAACAATAGTCCCTTGTTCTTTTGTCTCTTTTTCGAGGACATATGTAGCATCAAACATTTCCTGTTTTGGTCCTCTTTGGTTGGGATGTAGTTACTGCTGCAGAAGTCGAATCTTCTTCCGAGTGTTCTTCGGCTCCAAATAAAAATCCGCATTTTCCCTCAATTGTTTCGATACATTAGAAGCGCAAAATCTCTTTCTAATCTGCGGATTCATCAGGTCCAAAGCTAAGCAGTGTAAAAAATCGCGCCGTACAACACTCAGGCTCGGTATTTATTTGGAATAGTAATAAGGCATTTATTCCTGCTAAATTAATAATATCAAAGAAAATAGTTAAGAACCATCTCCTATTGTTTCTGGGTATATTATAAGAACCACGATTTGATCTATAGCATCGACCTCCAAACTTAGAATGATTGTAGTCCACTACGATTGTTGGTTTGCCAGTATCCTTGTCTACGCTATCATCTCTATGGCTTTTGGATAGGACAAGGAAATTTTTCTTCTTCCTTAGGACAAAGGTACAGGCGTGCAGTCTTTATGAAATGCTTGTTTTTCTTTACTGTTCCGAACATAGTTAGCTTGAATTCATTCTTTAGATGTATTGATAGTAGGAAGCTAGAAAACCAATTGCCCATAGTTATATTACGGTATGTTCCACTTATCGAACTTACCAAGTCGCTTGACAATATCCGATGGGCTATTTGATAGTCGACAGGGGCCTTCTAATTTAGTTCCTGCGTATATTTCGAGGTTCGCAATAAATCTGTTGCTTGAGCCAACTAATTAAAAGACATTGATGCCGTATTTAGCAGGCTTTGAAGGTATGTACTGCCTAAAAGAGCATCGACCTCTGCAACGTACAAGTTGTTCGTCAATTGTCAGATCAGGTCTAGGTATTACTGATCTCTGGCAGTTTCTTATAAATATCTAAAAATGTCTCGTATTGCTGCCAATTTATCAGTTTCCCTTCGCTCCTTACGACTATTGATATCACGAAGCGTAGGCAACGTAGAAGAAATCTGAATCAATTGTAAGACATCGTTCAATATATGGCGTCCATCCCAGTACCGTCTGTAATCCAAAAATCTTTTATGTTTTGTCTGCCTGATTTACTAACTCATCCCAAATAGAGCTCTCATTTAACATTAAAACCTGAATCAAAATTGTACACGAATGAAAGATGTATAAGCCATTTCGCTGTACGACCGGTTACAACACAAGGATTTCGAAAAAAAAAAAATGCCGTAACCATCTAATTCCAAAACAGAAATGCTAAACATAAATTTCAGTTTATTATTATATTTTTCTGTTTGAGTGGCTTTAATGTTTTATTGGCATTTACACTTAAAGTATTGTTATTCTTATTGCACACTTCATAAAAATTAGTTGCATATATATTTGCGTAATAATTGAATTGTCCCATAACTCATTATTTGTCATTTGGTTACTGTCGTCAGCATATCTAATGGTTCTATAATGCATTAAATCATGAGTATTATGGTAGATACTTTATTTATGTAACTACGACAAAAGAGATAAACTCAATATTTTCTTTAAATATGAGGCAAATCAGTCATTGGTAAGTCCAGTTCTATAATCCGCACCGTTTAATACATTCGTGAAAACAATAAAAAATCTGGTCCAATCAAAATATAAAGCAGTACCTATATTTTGTTTTTGGAAAAATACAAATCAAAATCTTTTTTAGTAGGTTGACTAAAGTTGAGATTTTTTTAACATCATTCAGGTGACCTTTATGATTAATGTTAAAATTGTTAATTTTAACTGAGCCATTAAAAACTATAATAGTTTGTTGGAACACTATAATTAAAAGGGTATTTAATTAATTTATTGGCGCGATATTAAAAACAAGTTTTAATATTAGAAACCACAATTGTTATTAAAAACCATTTAAAATGTTAGCCACATCCTAGGATTTATCAAATTATTTTTTATGAGATAAGAAATGCGTTAGAACGAGAGCCTTATACATCTGCAAATTGCTATATCGAGAATGTTACGTTTATTTCAGGAAACGTCGATTATTTAAGTGTTTTATTTGGATATAAAATTTGCTCATAAATTTTGCAATAAAAGATAAGTCGTGTCAAGCTATACAAGTGTTTTATTTTGCAAATAGTTTAGTAAAACATCTGAAATGTTATTTATGCGTATAAGACGTTCAAACAACAATGTTGTACCGGCTTGTTTCCATCTTAAATTTGGATATCTTCTTGGTCTCTTGACGCTTATCACAGTGTAATTCTAGTCGACCATCTATTGTTAGCTCTTCTCGCTAAATGTCCTACGCACTTCAATTTTACAGATTAAATTCAGTGGATTACATCAGTGACCTTCGTTTTCTGTTGGTTCCATTCTGTTGTATTTCGATGTCGCTTTGTTATACCTAGCATGCAGCGCTCCATTGACCTTTGAGTTTCGCTATTATCTTTCTTTAGTGTTGTTTCGCAGCCGTATGTCATGATTAATAGTATACACTGATCAAATGCTTTTTTCTTCAGGTGGGGCGGTCTGAATTTGAACTGCAATTTTACCAAAAGATGCCCAAGGCAGTTTCATTCTTCTGATTATTTCTGGGAGTAAGGAGCCATATTTATGTATTAATTGTCAAAGATATACATACTCGTCTACTGTATCAGTTGCAGTGTTTTTATTATTACATCGTGGACATCCGCTAGCTCGTTATTCATGGTTTTTGTTTTTGTCAAGTTCATTTTTAGGGCAACTTCATTACTAGGTGCATTTAGGTCGCTAATAAATTATTGTAGTTCTGCAGGATTATTAGCAATCAGAACGATGTCTGCAAATCTTAGATGGCTGAGGTATGCTCCATTAATGGATAGGCCTTTGGTCTGCCAGTTCATTTTGTTGTATGGATGTACGGTTTGTCAATGCCTTGATTGGTCAAAGCTTCGATTACTGCCCTGGGATATATAGAATCGAAAGCCTTCTTTAAATCTATGAAGCTTAATGCTAGCAGGTTTCATATTCTTTAGCTGTATTCATTATTTCTCGAAGCGTATGGATATGGTCCAGGGTACTGAATCCACTTCTGAAGTCAGCTTGCTCTCTTGGCTGTGCAGCACTATCTTTGTATGATGTAGTAGACTATATTAGATTATCCTCTTTGGTACCTTTCTTATGAATAAGAATTATATTTGCTATATTCCAGTGGTTTGGTATGCATCTTGATCTTAGGCAGTTCGTAAATATGCATGCTAAGATTTTCCAGGTTTTATTGCCAGCTTATTTAAGAAGTTCCTCTGTTATGCCCTGTATTCCAGCTGCTTTACCTCTTTTCATTTTTCCAATTGTCGATTGTACTTCTTCCGGAAGAACTTCTGGTACATCTTCTTGGGTACTGATTGCGTCTAAAAGTGTTTCAAGGGCGTTGTATATTTCGCTGTAGAATGTAGCCACGAGTAGTATTATTTCATTTCTGCCTGTAATTCTGGCGTTTTCGTTTATCAGAGCAACGAATTGCTTCTTTCCAATGATTAATGATTTCTTGTCTTCTTATAGGGACAAATGTAAGTGGTCAGTTTCTAATAAACTTCGCAGCCGGAAAGACTTTGGTTACCAGTTCGACCTGATTTCCATATCGGGATATTTATAAGGTCATTGTGATATCGCCTAACGGAAACACACTAAACCAAATAGACCACGTATTCGTTATAAAAAGAATACCCGCAAGTATATTAGATGTAAAAAGCAGACGTGGAGCAATTTGCAACTCAGACCATCTGCTAGTACAGGCACGGTTTATGTAGATGTAAAATTCGTCGACAGACAAAAGATAAATATCCAAAACAACAAAAACTATACTTAGATAACCTAAAAGTATCCGAGGTACAAAAAAGATTTGTAAGAAAAATGGATGAAAGATTAAGAGAAGAAGATAATAGAGAAAAATCCCCAATACAAAATCACGAGAACACAAAAATCATTTTTACAATCTTTTACTCGAAAAAGAAACTTTAAAAATTCTTCTACCAACATTCATAAATCACTAAATTTCAGAACACTATCCCAAAGAATAACAATAATAATTCCCATCAATAGACATAAGAACTTTATATAATTGCCATAATATATTAATGGGTTTCCCGAACAAATATCAAAAATGATAGCTAGGTATAACATAAATGTTCGACATAAATCACCAAAAGCATATAATAAAAATATTTTTTTAAATTCAAACCTATTCTCAATAAGGACAGTCAATCATATGTAGTTTATAAAATATTTTGTGTAAATAAAACTAAATATCATATAGTAGACAGACGCATCAGTATTTATATAGACGAATTGTTGCACACAAAATGTAAGAAATAATAAGCCTACACTACATCCTTAGCTAAACATTCCTTGAAAAATAAAAATTTTTAGATCGATAAAAATGAACTGATTCCAAAAAAGTATAATACTGGGAGTCTAACGGATATAATTTGGAAGATATGCGCTTAGAAAATTAATTTTTATTGATTTCTAATATTAATTAATTATAATAAATAACCACAAAAATATAATGGGTAACGATTACCACAACCAAAATTTTCTAATGTGATATTTGATTAATTTTCGTAAAACTGGGAAAACCGATTTTCAAACGAAAATGTAAAACTGCCAAGTACTACATCCTTGAGCACCGTAGCACTGTTTCTTTTCTGTCTCAAATAAAAGCATAACATTCATATCTTGATAAATTTTGTGTTTCATTTCTTCGACTTCCCACGGTGTATATTACTATCTTTATTTTGAGGTTTATTTTAATCTTCACACATAATTTTCGTCGGCGGTTCATATATTTTTAATGTTGGGAAATTTAGTATTTCTAATAGTTCAGTCATTGAAGCAATATTGCTCAGAATTTTTTTTACTGTGAACCGAATTGCATACAATTTTGGAATTAGGTTCATCTTACCCTTAACTTCAAAAGTGAAAATGATTTGAACTCCGCAACCAGCATAGGGGTGGTTGCCATCCCTTCTCGGGGGTGAATTTTTTTTTCAAAATAACCTCAGATTTCGATAGAAGGCCTAATTTTAAGCAAAAAATCATGTATAAGTTTTTCGAAAAATCCAATACTTTTCAAGTTATTGGCAATTGAAAATTCGCAATTTTTTCACGTTTTTCATCGGTTTTTTTGCAAATATCTCCAAAAATATACGTTTTATCAAAAAATTTTATAAAAACAAAATTGTAGCAGGTAAAAAAATGAACAATTTGGTTTTTTATAAAGTATTCTAAGTGCAATATTAAGCTAGATATTAAAGATCAAAGCCGTTTTTATTTTGTCTGAAATTTAATCGATGTGGCCAATGCCATCTAGCGGCGAGCAGATGCATTTTAGGCATTCTAATAAAAAAGGGTTTTGTAGTGCTTGAAATAAGCTTTAAAATGAGCACTATTAAAAGCTTTGCACGTAAAATAAGTGAGCTGTATTGCAAAGAAGAGGAGCATCTAATGTTTTTTCTTTTAAATCAATGGGTTTCATAAGTGCAATTTCCACCAAAATTAAAATTAATCGTATTCCGCCTATAATTAACTTTATTATGAAGAGTTTGATAGATTGTATCACTTTGGCTGCTTTCAGGATACATATTTTTCAAAAAAGTCACGATAAAAAAAAATTTCAAATAAAAAAAAAATACCACCTTTTTTTCATAATATTAAAATGCACATATATTCAAAAGTGTAGGGATAAAAAATTTTGTCATTTTTCTGACAAACAATTGGTTTTTTTGTTTTTTCTGTCAAACAAAAATTGACGTAAGCCCTTTAACCATTCACCGTTTTAGAAAAAGGTTTTTTAATATATATTGCAATAAAGGATGTTGTAGCTCTCTTAATTACCTTTACAATGGTTTTTTATAAATTGTGATAGCATGGAAATTGAAGGAGTTATAGTCCAAAAACTTATCATATTTTTTTTTCTACTTAGTAACTGAAAATTTCGGAGTGTGAATATTTGGAGCAATGTCAATTTTTCCATTAAGGGGTTGTTCACACCTCTTAAAAATAATAGACGGAGTTCAGATCATTTTTACTTTTGAAGTTAAGGGTAAGATGACCCTAATTCCAACATTTCATGCAAATCGGTTCACAGTTAAAAAAATCGGAGATAAGACCGTATTTTTCGCTTAACTGCACTATAATTCGAATGACTGCTGTATGTATTTACTTTTGTGTGCCAGCTCTCGGACTAAATCTATTAATAACGTAACATTGACGTGGGTAATATTCGCTTTCGCAAAACTTAATTTACAGGAAGATGAATTTAAGATACGTTTGTTTTGCCGATTTCAAGCATTTCATTTTCATATTAGCTAAGTATAGCGTCATTTGCTATTGACAGACGCGAGGGCTTCCCAAAAAATATGCTTTGCTCGGAAATTTTATTTTTAGTTATCTTTGTGGAAACGTGATGCTCCTGTTCGTTAACATTTATTTCAAAACTGAAGTAATCTGTTCTGATGAACATACTGCCTTCACGTGTCCCCAACCCGTGATGTCGGATCGATTATTTATTGAATATCGAGACGTTTGGACACAATATAGCCTATAGCAGAAACTTCTTTATATAAGGAATAAACATATAAAAATATAATGTAGCTTGGACTAATTATAATCTTTATAAAATAAACTTAAAAACTTTAATTTTTTCAAGACAAAATAATTAAAACTAAGTAAGTAATAATAATAATAGATGAATATTATGTATGTGAACAAAATAAACTACATATTAGCCCAGTTTCTAAAAAAAAAGGTCGAAAAATGTTTCGCAGATATCTGAAGCTTTTAAGACATAGGTGGGGGTTACTAGATGACGAATAGATGAAAAGATACTCCTATTTTTACCTTGCGTTTTTTTTAACAATAATTTATGGTCACAATTTGATTTTTTTTCTATAAGTTTTTTCCCGTATATTTTAATAAACAATATTTTTATACAATCATATTTTAAACAATCAATTTTAACAATCATTTTTTATATCCAGAATATCTTTATTTTCCCGTTTTTTCAATTAAAATTGATAAATAATTTACAGAGATATTTGCAAAAAAGCAGTTTTTTTGCACTAATTTATAAATTTTATTAATTTTTTTTATTAACAAAATAAAATGTTATTAATACATTTAAACATCGAGGAATTACCGTCCTTTAAATTTGTGCGAAATTTCTTCCGATCGGTCAAATAGTTTAAAAGTGATTTAATTTGTTTATCTCTGAGGTTAATTATTTAAACTATTGAACTTGCCTATGCATGATGCTAGACACATTTAGCAAATTTCATAGGATTCTTTAAGACTTAAACTATCTCAGAAGTTAAATGCATATTGCGTTTTCATCGAAATTATTTACAAAATAAACGTTTGAAAAAGGGATATGTTTTTTACTTATAAACAATTGTAATAACTTCTATATTTTTCAAGCTACAGACTTGTACGTGCAACCATTGGATAGCTGGTAAAAAAACTCACATTAAAAAATAAAAACCTATGACCAATAGGAACGAAGTTAGCGACTATTTAAAAAAATCATATCTCATTGTTTTAAAATTAAGAAGTAAAATTTGCACAAATTTGATGAAAATCTAACTTTATATAAACTTAACTATAAAATTCATTAATGTTTCGAAACTTACAGCCCTTCGAAACGAAGGTACTTTCGAAAGATCGACATAGGAAAGTGGAGAGGATAACAACTGTTTCAGCTTCGTTTTTTTTTTTTCGACATCGGAACTTCAAATTGAAACACGTAGGAAAAATTTACATTATTTCGGCTTCCATTGCAGCTGCAAGCCTCTTTTTTTTATTCTGGGGTAGCTCGTCGAAATATGATTAACTACATAGTTTTCACTGGCCGAAAAATATGGGACACCTCGGGAAAAATTGAGTCCATTTGAAATTCACCGTAAAAACTTACTTTTTTTTTGGCTGCAATAGTCTGTCGCAGTATTAATAATGACGACATAATTTTCACCCCCCGTAAATCTCGGAAATCCCGGAAAATCAACATATATTTTTTTCATTTTATATCCATTATGTAATAATGCTGACATATTTTATAAATTAAATTTAAGGTAATTTTTTACACATTATATTATTATATTCCTTATATTAATTATAATTGTTTGTATTTTTATAATTAACAATATTGATTTTTATTCTACTTTTCGTACAAATATGATATACAACATTAATCTAATCTGCGTTACTGCTTTGATATAATAAGTCGATTTTTTCATCACTTATCTTATTAAATTTTGTAATGTTTATTGAACTTCACTTTTTTTATTTTCTTTACAGACATTGGTTTAAAAGTTAAAATTTGGTTCATTCATTCGACTTCACTGTCAGCTCTTAACCTTTTTGTAGCAGGTTGTTTGTCTTCAGTTATTAAGTCAGTCTATAAATATACATCTTCAGAATCACTCTCGTCATCAAACGTAACTGTACCGAGGTTGAAGCATATTTTCTCCTCTACTTCTTCCTCAGTACAATTTATGCACAAGTTCGTACAATTCAAACCACGTTTTCTGCACCTACATCTAGTAGTTTTGCAACCTGTGGTGCATTTGCATTAATAATGCCTTAATGTCTCTTCGGGAATTAAATTATCTAGAGTATAAATTGGTTCAAAACCAGTGGTACTTTGTCTCCAACCATACGCACAAGCATCTAACTTATTACCTAACCACATTTTTAATTGATAGTAAACCCGATGAACATGCTGTTTGGCTGCACCTTCAGTTGGTGGCAGAGTTTCTAGTTTAAAAGATGATTTAATGATATTTCTGTTGAATTGTAAGTATCTTAAATCATTTAAAGAAAGTGTATTGTTATGTTTGTTTTTATAATTTATATCAACTACAGTAGATTATAGAACTACAATCACCTAACAACCGATTCTCAATATATTTTCTTTACTTGCGTTGGAATCGTAGAAAATATCCATGAAACTAAGAGTTTCTTCGTTTGCGTTGATTAATTTAAATTTCCCCTGAATATAAAAGCATGAAATGGTATCACATCCAATGAAAATGTACAAAAAGACGACGTACTTTCTTAAATGAGGGTGTTGAAAACTGTTACAGCCATAAAGTGTGGATTTATCCTTTTCACCTTCTCAAAAAATATATTCATGTCTGGAGAAGAAAGTTGAGTCATAATCGCGAGTAAGTCAGTGTCATTACCTATTATTACTGTACTCATTTCTGGTTCATTTCTGTACTGCTGTAGAGCTGTTTGTACGATGAGCAAGTCAGCATCTTCCTCTGCGACTTTAGTCCGATACCCAGCTTTGTTTAATTTTATTCATAATAATTGTATTAGCCGCTACTTATTTTTGGAAACAGTTAAAAAAACTTTTTGCTTTATATTTATCGTTGTATTTACGTCTAATTTCATTTCGTTCACAAATTTTTATTCCAGGGGTGTCGTATCCATCAAAAACGATAATACTGTTCTTAGCATAATGTCTTTGTACTTAAGACACATATCCTCCGAGAATTTCAGCTACTTTAGAAAGCGAACCCCATACGAAACGTTGTAATAAGTATCCTCCGTCGATTATATGCAAAATACTATCTGTCGTTATTGCTTTAATTTCATTAAATAAGCTACAAAATGAAGACTTTTGCAATTTATGCATACCACCTTCATTAAATAAAGACAGAGGAAATGAGGCCAGTTCATACTGTAACTTACTTTTCATATCAGTCTTATTTTCAATGCTTGCACAAATTATTTGAAATATTAGTAGAGGATTGATAAGTATGGTCCTATCATGTATGGTAACTTTTGAATTTAGTGAAAACAGATTTGCAACTTTATCCATTCTTTTTGCAGTGACATCATCAAAATTTTTACCAATGATTTTATGTTTTATATTGTACCTATATGTACCTATTTCAAAAGCTTTATGGCAATTGATACTTTTTTGTTAAAAATACACAAAATATTTTACTCAAAGAAGTATAAGTAAATTGCTTTCTAAAGCCACTACACTGAGACTGACGAAATTTTGGAGCGTGGAGCTAAAACAGTTTCCCCTCCACTTCCCTATGTCGATCTTTCGAAAGCACCTTCGTTTCGAAAGGCTATAAGTTTCGAAAAATTTGATGAATTTTATAGCTATAAGTTTCAATACAAGGTTTAGATTTTTATTCAAAATTTGTGCAAATTTTACTTCTTAATGTTAATACACAATGGAGATATGATTTTTTAAAAAATAGTCACTAACTTCGTTTCTATTGGTCATGTAAGGTTTATTTTTTTTAATGTGAGTTTTTTTACCAGCAATCCAATAGTTGTACGTACAAGTCTGTAGGTTGAAAAATATATGTTATTACAATTCATCATCATCATCAACTAGCCTCTAACGTCCACTGCTGAACATAGGCCTCTCGCATGCTCTTCCACTTTTTTTTTGTCCGATTTTGCGCCATCTGAATCCAATTTGTAGTCACTCTTTTTATGTCATCTGTCCATCTCGTTGGGGGTCGACCTCTATTTCTGTATGCTTGTATTCGGGGTCTCCATTCCAAAATTCTTTTTGTCCACCGGTCATCAACTGATCTTGCTACATGACCTGCCCAGTTCCACTTTAGTGTTGTTATCCTTTCAATAACGTCTGCTACTCCTGATCTTTTGCGTATAGTAGCATTGGGTATTCTATCACGTAGAGAAATCCCTAACATAATTCTCTCCATTGCTCTTTCCGCAACTTGTAGTTTACTCACTGTTGTTCTTGTGAGCGTTAGGGTTTCTGCGCCGTAGGTCATCACTGGCAAAATACATTGATTAAATACTTTTCTTTTCAGACACATTGGAATCTTAGACCTAAAAATATCCTTCATCCTTCCAAATGCAGCCCAAGCGAGGTTATTACAATTGTTATTACAATTACAATAGTTATTACAATTGTTTATAAGTAAAAAATATTCCTTTTTCAAACGGTTATTTTGTAAATAATTTCGATAAAAACGCAATATGCAATTAACTTCTGAGATAGTTTAAGGCTTAAAGAATCGAAAGAAAATTTGCTAAATGTGTCTAGCATCATTCATAGGGCAAGTTCAAAAGTTTAAATAATTAGTCTCAGGGATAAACAAATTAAATAACTTTTAAACTATTTGACCGATCGGAAGGAAATTTCGCACAAATTTGAAGAACGGTAATTCCTCGATGTTTATATATTAATAACATTTTATTTTGTTAATAAAAAAAAAATATTAAAATTTATAAATTAGTGCAAAAAAACTGCTTTTTTGCAAATATCTCCGTAAACTATGTATCAATTTTAATTGCGGGAAAATAAAGATATTCTGGATATAAAAAAATGATATAAATATTGTTTATTTAAAATATAAGGGAAAAAACTTATAGAAAAAAAATCAAATTGTGACCATAAATTATTGTTTAAAAAAAAAACGCAAGGTAAAAATAGGAGTATCTTTTTATCTATTCGTCATCTAGTAACCACCACCTATGTCTTAAAAGCTTCAGATATCTGCGAAAAATTTGCCGTGAAATCGATGATTTTTGCATAACGAGACTGGGCTATATAGACACAGTCCACGCATGGACATTTTTATAAATAAATTGGTTTAACTGTTTATTTCTTCAAGACATTATAGACCAGGCAAATTAACAAAAAAGGTGAAAATAATGTTATTTAAAGTTCTATGACGAAAAGTGATAGGTGGGGTCAATACATCAAATAAAAATAAATTAACTACCTGAAAAGTTTCAGGAGCGATTTGGGAGTGGCGGTTAAAAGAGGGGTGAATTTTTTTTTATAGATAATATCACATTTTTAACATAACCTAAAGATTAACCGAGAAAAATTAAGAAAATTGCCTTTTCCTCAATGTTTCGTTTGTATTTTTCCTTTCTCTAAAAGTTATTTAATTTTGATGAAACTTAATGAAAATATACTTTAAACATTTTTTAGAAAAAAAAATCGAATGTTTGTGAGATATTACTGTTGTTTTTGAAACAGAAACACTCTTGTTTCAACGAAAAATTTCACAAGGATTTTTTTATATCTGATGATGCTCATTTTCGTCGATGACACATCTCCTTATGATGAAATCAAAAAATATAGTGATTCCTGTTTAACAAAATACATAAAAATTGAAAAAAACGCAAAAATTACTTCTTTCACTTGAATTTTTGCTTTTTTTGAAGTGAATACTTCTTATCGCTCGGTATGCCTGTATGTTTTTACATGGGTTACAATCAATCTCACGCGTGACAGAGAATAAATCTTTTTTATTCATCACAAACCAGTAGTTTTATTTTTAGAATGTAATGATAATCAAAATGAAGTAATTAAACATAAATACAAGATAATAATAAAACTGTAAATGATGAATAAATTCTATATTATATTTAACAAATTTTGAAAATTACTATGATGATTTACTCTGCAATACCCGCGTGTGATACCACGATACCAGCGTATCTCACTTGCCGGAAAACCGCGCACCCTTTCTTATACAGCGCATGTCATACACCAGCTTCTAGGTAAGCTTTCCAGACATTCCGGATTCCGGACAGTTTACTCCAGACTTTGGTGAGGTGCGTATGTGCGTTTTCTGTTAGTTATTGTGACTATGAATCTATGAGTTATTGTTGAGGTTAAATTTGGTTCTGGGACGCATACGTATCCCTTTATAGTGAGCTTAATATTTGTTGGTAAGTTATTTGTTTATTTTTATTATATTGTGCTTTTTTTATGTGAATTATTACTTGTAGCTTTAAAAATGAGCAAGGATCCGGAAAAATGGTTGGCATGGTACAAAGAGCTAGAAGAGGAAGAAGTACTGGTAGTAGCAGATCCAGATGAAGATGATGGAGATTTTTGTTCGAAAAATGTTAACGACACTGATTCAGCAAAAGCGGCCGGGGAGGAGGATGTTGTCACGGTGGTTATATGGTGTTACGACGATGTAGAAAAATTTGTCCACCACCGTAGAGAATATGATATATTCGAAAAAAGACCACATAACATAGATGATCCACCAAATGCCAAAACCATAACAGAATGTTTTGAAATTTTTACTAGCAACAACATTGTAGAAATGATAACTGATTCTAAAAATGTATATATTAAAAATGTCAAGCTCAATTACAATCGTGAACGAGATGCTAAACAAAGTGACCAGTGTTGGGAGAGAAATGAGAGCTTCATTTGGAATGTTATACCTTCTAGGAATTACTAGATCAGACAGACAAAACATAACAGATAGTACTGAGATGGACGCCATATATTGCAGGATATCTTACAATCGGTTCCGATTTCTTCTACGATACCTACACTTTCATGATGTCAATAGTCGTCAGGAGCGAAGAGAAACCGAAAGTTTCTCCCAGAAATTAGTAATACCTGGAACTGATCTCACAATTGACGAACAACTTGTAAGTTTCAGAGGTCCACGCCCATTTAGGAAGTACTTACCTTTAAAGCCTGCTAAATACATCAACATCTTCGCATTAGTTGACTCAAGGAACATGTTTGCTGTGAACCTTGAAATATACGCAGGAACTCAACCAGAAGGCCCCTTTCGACTATCGAATAGCCCATCTGATGTTTTCAAGCGACTTGTAAGTTCAATAAGAGGAACATACCATAATATAACTATAGGCAATTGGTTTGCTAACTTCCCACTACCAGTACAACTAAAAAATTAGTTAATAAAGCTAACTATGCTCGGGACAGTAAAGAAAAACAAGTGGGAGATACACCTATAGAGTTTATAAACACCACCGAAAGATCAGACTTCAGTAGTTAGTTTGCATTTCATAAAGACTGCACGTGTGTATCTTTTGTCCTAAGGAAGAAGAAAAATGTCCTTGTCCTATCCACAAGCCATGCAGATGACAGCATAGAGAAGGATACTTGCAAACCAATAATCGTAAGTTCGGGGTCGATGTTGTAGATCAAATGTGTGGTTCTTATATTATCGCCAGGAACAGTACAAGCTGGCCCTTAAATATTCTTTTTGATATTATGAATATAGCATGAATAAATGCCGTAGTACTATTCCAAATAAATAATTCTAGCCTGAGTGTACGGCGCGACTTTTTTTGGAACTTGGCTTTGGACCTAATGAAGCCGCAGAATAGAAGGATATTTTGCATTCCTAATGTTTCGAAACAATTGAGGGAAAAATGCAGATTTTCACTTGGAACCGAAGAACACTCGGAAGAATCTTCGACTTTTGCAGAAACAACTACATCCCAACCAAAGAGGACCAAAACAGAAAATAGATGCTGCATATGTCTTTGAAAAAGAGAAAAAAGGATAATCAATCTCTGCAATAATTGGATCTGGAAAGAACATCAGAAATAAGCACCGGTCGTCTGCGTAAAATATGCAAATACGAACCAGATGAATGATCTGGTTATCATTTTATGAAATTTTCATTTTTAAATGTATTTATTCGCTTTTAACAAAATATATTTGTTTCGTAATATATTTGCCGTATAAAATGATGTCCGATCAATGTTTTTGTTTTCAAATTTTAGAAAAACAACCAACTGTCCTCATTTGAGGACGCTGGGCTCAATTACTATAAAATTTAAGACAAGCAAATTAAGTTTATTTAGTAGTTTTTTAATATATATATTATATATATATATATATATTATATATATATATATATATATATATATATTTATAACGAAAGAAAGCCAAAAACTATATGACGAATTTTTGAAATCAGAAGATCCCGAAATTGGTGACAACTTACTGAAGTCACTGGACTCAACAAGACTTAATAAATGGAAGTCTACCGTAGAACATATTGATTTCTCAGGTTCCAGTCGAAAAGCATGGGGACTGATCCGCAAACTGGGCGAAGCAAGCAGAGCGCAACACTTAAACAGATCAACAATTGAGCCAAATAAAATAGCCAATAGAATAATTGAGAACTCCCGAGCTCCATCTGAGAAAACTCATACATCTACCGTAAAAAGAGCTCTTAAACAACTTAAAGCAAATACTCCCGCAACATCAGAATACTCACGTGCCTTCTCATTGGATGAAATAAACGAAGCGCTTAACCAAACTAAAACAGGAAAAGCAGCAGGCTTCGATGGAATGTATCCTGAGTTTATAGTCCACACTGGTACAAAAACACGACAGTGGCTCAAAAAATTCTTTAGCGACATTGTGAATACAACTGTGCTACCCCCAGAATTCAAAAGAACAAAAATTATCGCAATCCAGAAGCCTGGCAAAGACAACAAGCTGCCTGAAAGTTACCGGCCTATTGCCTTACTCAGTTGCTGTTATAAATTACTAGAACGACTTTTATATAACCGAATATGTAACACCATTGAGGATGCTGTACCAATTGAACAAGCTGGATTTAGAAGAGGACGAAGTTGCTGTGACCAAGTGCTGTCCTTAACTACATTTATTGAAGCTGGCTTTGAAAGACGCGAAAAATCTGCCATAACATTTATAGATCTCACGGCTGCCTATGACACGGTGTGGAGAGAGGGCCTTATTTATAAGCTGATGAAAATCATACCTTGCCTCAAAACTTGTCAGCTGATAAACAATCTACTGACTAACAGACTGTTTCAGGTATATATGAATGATGCACAGAGTAACGTTAGAAAACTTAACAACGGCTTACCTCAAGGCTCAGTGCTAGCTCCTTTATTATTTAACCTTTATACAGCAGATATACCTGAAACAAAATCGAGAAAATTTGCTTATGCTGACGACATGGCTTCCAAGATAATAGTAAAGAAGCAGGAGAACGAGCTCTAAACGAGGACTTATCTACACTAAGTAACTATTTTAAGAACTGGCGCTTACGTCCTAACACAAGCAAAACTGAAACCTGTCTCTTTCACCTGTCGAATCAACTTGCGGGCGATACTCTCAATGTAACTCTAAATGACACAGCTATCAAACATAACAACAACCCCAAATATCTAGGCGTCACACTTGATAGAACACTCACCTTCAAAAGTCATCTTACAAACGCAGCCTGTAAACTAAGAACACGAAATAACTTAATATTAAAACTTGCTGGAACAACTTGGGGTGCTTCTGCAGATACTCTTCGGACCTCTGCTCTAGCTTTGGTTTTTTCAGTGGCAGAATATTGTGCACCAGTATGGCTAAATAGTGCACATACAAGCAAAATCGATGTCCAACTTAACCAAACCATGAGAATAATCACTGGAACAATAAAATCAACGCCAGTGAGATGGCTGCCTAATACATCAAGATATCCCAGACATCTCAAAAGAGCACCAACGATTGAGATCTAGAAATCCTCCAATACGATCTGCCCGAAAAATTGGTAATTCGTATGATATACATAGGCAATGGACAACAAGATGGATGCCAACAGTAGAATCGGACTATATTAAGATATCCACCCCAACTCAGGGTTTCATCGGATCAAATCTGCCCCGGTCCATTTGGGCAAGGCTTAATCGTATACGTACCGGACAAGTTAAATGTGCTGATTCGATGTTCAGGTGGGGTCGTGCAGAAAGTCCACAGTGCGATTGCGGAGAATCTAGACAGACCATAAGCCATTGTGTTTCAGACTGCTTGAATCGTGCCTACCGTGGAAACCTCCAGGACTTTGCGGAATGTTCCCCAGAAGCAATTGAATGGCTATGTAAATTGGACATTAATATTTAGTGTCATTCATTGTATTCATTCTATTTTTACTATTTTTAGTGTTTGAATAATATATATAATATATATGTGTATATTATTGTAATTGTATTTGTATATTTATCGTACTGTGAAAGTGCATACGCTAAATAAATAAATAAATATATACATTATATATATATATATATATATATATATATATATTGTTCGAAACCAACAGTTCGAAACCAAATAGAATTGAAATCGATAACATCCCAACAGAGCTAGAAGTCATCCAAGTTCTACAGAAATTGAAAGAAAACAAAGCTCCTGGCGCAGATGGCATTCCTTCAGAATTTTAAAGCCTGGCAAAAAAAACCTGACATACTGTATATGTAGACTGGTAGAACTGATCTGGAAGCAAATAAAGTTGCCAGAAAACTGGAATGTAGGTATAATTGTACCTATCCACAAGAAAGGAGATCAAACAATATGTGACACCTACAGAGGAATAACTCTTCTAAACGTAGCATACAAAATATTGGCATATATTCTTTACGACCGACTATCGGGATATCGTAAAGACATAATAAGTAAATATCAGTGTGGGTTTCGTAAAGAAAGATCAACCACCTATCGAATATTCCTTCTAAGGCAAGCTCTGGAAAAAATATATGAGTATGGCATTGATACTCATCACCTGTTTGTTGATTTTAGATGTGCCTATGATAGTGTTGAAAAAACGTACTGTACAAGCCCATGATAGAATGCAGCATACCAGTACACTTAGTAAAATTAGTGAAAGCGACCCTCTCAAGAGTCGAGTGTAAAGTTAGAGTGCAGAACGGAGTTTCCAGAACATTCCAGTCTCAGATAGGACTTAGACAAGGAGACAGCCTATCATGCCTTCTATTCAAGATTGCACTAGTGAAAGCGATAAGAGAATCTGGAATAACAACCACATGAACTATTATTAATCGCAGCGTACAGTTACTAGCGTACGCCGATGACATCGACATTATTGCAAGAAGAAAGGAGGACGTGGTCGAATCATTCAAGGCGTTTGAAGCAGCAATAAAAAGAATGAGAATATAAGTTAACACTAGTAAGAGGAAGTATATGAAAGTATCAAATTATATACAAGCAACACAACCCTTAACGTAAAATCCTCCGGCATCTCTATGGATGAGTACAGGAGGGCGGATTATGGCGTAGATAAACCTGATATTATTAGGTCCATCAAAATAAACCGGCTGCGGTGGTTAGGTCACATAGAGAGAATGAATGAGATGGAGTGAGAAGGAGAGGCAGACCCAGAGCACGATTTAAGGATCAGGTAGAGTAATAATTGAGAATGTTGTGAGTACGAAACTGAAAAACCAAGGCGAAGAATAGGAGAGAATGGAGACTTTCCTTGAGCAGGTCAGATCCACCATGGGTTGTGGAGCCAATGATGATGATGATACTTTACTATCATTTCATCTACAGCTAAGTGTTAGTGAAACACTCCCCACTGTTGGAACCGCATGTTTAGAAGATTTACCAAAGACTAATTATGAATTACTTGTCATGTTTGTTATTGTCCTCATTTGAGGACGCATAATGTGCTTATATTTTTTTTAACATTTATTTACTGGGTAGTCATTTTTGTGTTTTTTTTGTGTAAGTTTGTGGATCTAACCTAATAAAACATACAAATGTTTAGATCTCACCTTTGCAAATAAAAATCTTATGCACGTCGATGTTAGTATACGATGTCTGGCTATTAAATAACGAGACTGCGCGTGCAGAAGGCGTCCTAGAGGGGAAGTGTCTACTCTTCCAGTACGAAAACACGTTTTTGTCACTGTAGTAGTATTTTTTGTGTAGAAGGTAGAAAAACATGAGCAACGGATTAATGTGAAATTTCTCGTTAAATTAAAAAAAAAAACTCCGACTAAGTGCTATAATTTGTTGAAAGAGACCTATGGTGAGAATTTTCTATCTCGTGCGCGTGTTTTCGAATGGTATAAACGGTTTTCTGAAGGCCGAGAGAGCGCCGAAGATGACCAACATCCAGCTCGACCTGTCTCTGTTTCAACTCCGCTAACAGTGACCAAAATAAATAAAATTGTGCGCGGAGATCGTCGTATGAGCATTCGGATGATTGCTGAGACTGTAAACGCCGATAAAGAAACTGTCAGAAAAATTTTACATGACGAATTGAACATGAAGAAAGTCTGTGCGAAGTTGGTCCCAAAAAATTTGACCCCTGACCAAAAGCTCGTCCGTCAACAGATCTGCTCAGATTTTCTTGAGAGGTTACATGAAGAGCCTGAATTAATGGAAAACATCATCACTTGCGATGAAACCTGGATATTTAAATACGATGTTGAAACTAAGCCACAATCCATGCACTGGAAAACTCCTCCATCGCCAAAATTTAAAGCCATGCTAATCGTTTTTTTTTTTCGACATTAACGGCATCGTGATGACTGAATGGATTTTAGAGGGTCAAACTGTAAACCAAACTTACTATTTGAAAGTTTTGGCAACCCTGCGAGAGCGAGTTCGTAAGAAACGGCCGGAATTGTGGAAAAACAAGCCGGGGATCTTGCACCAAGACAACGCGCTACCTGTGAAGCGTTATTTAGCCGCTAGAGGCATTCCAGTGCTCGAACACCCGCCGTACTCGCCTGATTTAGCACCCTGTGACTTTTTCCTGTTTCCGAAGATCAAGTCTGCCTTAAAAGGAATCCGGTTCGAGTCGATGGAAGAGGTGAAGCGAAAAACGGCGGAGCTCCTAAAAGTTCTAATAAAAGAAGACTTCCAAAATTGCTCTGACCAATGGAAAAAACGAATGGAACAATGTGTGGCGAGGGAAGGGGAATATATTGAAGGAGAGCATTCGATTGTAGAATAATTTTTGAAATAAAACTCTTTTTCATAAGCAGTCTCGTTATTTAATAGCCAGACCTCGTAGTTCAGTAAACTTAAAAGTTGTACTTTTCACCTTGGGTCAGTATTTCGTCAAATAAAAATAAAGCACCTGCCTACGGTAATACTCTACTAAATGACTGCGGTAGGCAATCACCAAATATTTCCGCAGAAATTGTTTTGTCCACATCTAAACAAACCGTCGAGGACGCTGGGTACTAAAGGGGTAATGGCGTAAAGGCCTTAAAGCCTTAACTTCTACTTCCATCGAGTGTCGCTTAGAGTTTAGTTAAATTTGAAACAAATCTATTCAAAACATGCCATTTTTTAGTCGACGAAGAAAAAATTATAAATCTTTCAAAGAATTGAGAAAAAGTCGACTACTTCTCAAGGAGTTTATGAGCATCTTAACCACCAAATTTTATGTACAAGTTTTACAAGGCACAATAATAGGCTTTCAGATTAATATCAAGAATTCGCTTTTTTATCCCGATAGTCTTGCTTATCATGTTTGAATTATTATGACAGCTCTGGCCTCCCATATCGTTTATTGGAATGCTGTTTTTAGAACAAATTCTGTTATTAAATGAAGAAAATAACCAAAATACCCAAAATCACCAAACCAACCAAATAACAACCCAATTATTCAGATCGGAAAATTATAACCATTTATCAAATTTTGTACCAGCATATTTTTTTTAGTTTGAGGTTATAACCTATGTTTTTTCCGTATGTTTAAAGCCCTAAGTCTATCCGAGGTACACCTGTTTCGTGTAAATATTCTGATCGACCCCTGAGCATCAAATAGTATCCCAGTCTAATATCCCAAATTATATTAGAAAAAAAAAGATGACGTAAAATTAAAAAAAAAACTAAATAAACAAAATTGCGAAACTATAAAAAAGAAAGGAAAAAATAAAACAATAAAAAAAACAGTGTAAAATAGGATGAATATTTAATACAAAAAAACCACTAATTATGTATCTTGGTAAAATTCGAGCAGAATTATGATTGTATACCTACCTAACAAACAAGAAGAAAGCAAAGGGCACTTCTTTAGAGCTTCTCATAAAAGTACAAAACAATGCCATAAAAGTAAGATGACGCATGGACTTTGACTCCGAAGCAAATAATATTCAACACACACACACATACAATTAATTGTAGTTTAATCATATCTAAAAAATATCTTAATCAATGCTGTAGTTAACTAAAAACAAGGTAAAAGTAATTAAAATCTCATTGTACGTTTTTTTTTGTTTCAGGGAATTCACAGGATCACTTTGTATAATGAAACTAGCACCGAAGCTATTTCTTCTGCTTTTCTCTATCGTCGGAGGTTCAAGTAAAGAGAAAAACTCTACCTCGAAACACTTACCCAAATGTGTTGGTTTACCTTCATGTGGCTGTAAGTATTACTTAAATTTTCTTATATTGTATAATTTTTTTATCTGTTTACATATGAAGATTTTGATATTTTTTTATTTGCTATTTAACACATAAAGTACATATTTCAAACTTCTTAAATGAAGATTGGGACGCTTGGAGATCACAACGTACTCCAGATAACACACCACACACCTACCGATAAGTCTTTCTGAAAAAAATCATCAATTTCACGATTACATTTTAGAGAAAAACAGTTCAAATAAAAGTTGTAGATATTCAACTTTTATCAACAGATTATCAACAGATAAAAGTTCTTTCATTTGCGAGCTTCTGAATTAAAATACATAGTCCACAAGGAATCTACGTTCCTGTAGTTGGCTGTATACCATGTATTAAAAATTTAATTAAAAATCCTTTGTAAAAGGTATATTTTAGGCCCAAACGGGCTAAGTTAAAAAGACAAAACGTTTTCGGAAACCATGTTCCATCATCAGTGTCCTAGAAAATAGTTAACCACTTAATTAAAAAGAACATAGGTTAAAATTTTGACTAAGGTTAAAGAACAATGTGGTTAATACTTACTAGGGGTACATGAATGAAGCCACCAAGATTAAATATGTGGGTAAAAACCCGATTACATATGTTTAATTACATTTAGTTTTAAATTAATGTTGAAATGATATAAGATTACAGAGTTACCGATGGATTTGGTAACATGGCGACATATGACTCCACGTTGAAGTTGCTAGTCCTGAGACGGTATGTCTTCGAGGACTATATGAGTGCAACTGATTGGCAATGACATTTGATGACAATATTGTTAAGTTATGACGGAAATAATCACAGAGCAGTCAATGTAGCTGTATGTTTCTACTTAAGACAAAAGCCAACATTATTTAAAATTGTGAAAATTAAGTACATTAATATAACAGTATCAACCATCAAAGTTGTAGTTTTTAATTTATGAAATTGAGATGATATAAGGGGGCAAAATTTTTATGGTTGTAATTAGGCAACCAACTATGCATGTATGTAGTAATGAAATATAGAAAGATTTTTAATTATATGGCCCTTTATGTTACTTAAACATTTGGTACCCAGAAAATATAAACTAGACACATGTTGAAGGTTGAATTATAGAAAATATTGATGTTAATGGTTGGATCTAAATATATTTATTTATAATTGGAGGTGTTCTTGTTTGAATAAAATAAAACTGTTTTAGTGAATGTTCACATGTTATTTAACTTTCAACTCAAATATAGAGGTCCTGTATGTCATAAGCAACATTTGGTACCTAGCAAATGTGAAAATTTATTTTGAGTAATAAGTTCATGAACATAAATGTCTGATAAGGTAGTAACAGACTAAAAGGTGTGGAAGTTTTATTGTATTAACTATTGTATGTAATGAACGAAAGATTTTATTTTGATGGTTGGAACATGATTATGTAGTATGTTGAAAGTGTGGTAATCTGCTTATAACTTAAGAAAGGTCCTATCTGTCATAAGGCAACACTAGGCACAAGAGAAATAAAAAGAATAAGTTATAAGTTAGGTTTGTTGAAGGTATAAGTTGTCTCAAAGTGTGATGGTGGTATGGTTGGCTTTGTTGATATTAAGTGAAACTAAAAAGTTTTTGCAGTGTCATCTTTGCAGAAGAATAAGTTGTGTGATTGGATATTATTCAAAATGGATATGAGGATCTTAAGGTGTTCGTTCAAATAATGTGTGAAATTAACAAAATTTGAAGGTTGAGATGTGATTATGTATTATGTTTTTCATACAGAACTCGAATTATAACTTAAAAAGGCCCTATCTGTTATAAGACAACACTAGGTACATGAAAAAATTTTAATGAATAAGTTATAAGTTGAATCTGTCTGCGTTGTGTACTGGACTTAACTTGAAAGATTAATAGATAGCTATGTTTAAATTGAATAAGAAAGAAATTTATGGTTGTTTTGAATGGATGGTGGGATACTGGACCACTGCAGAAAGCTGAGATCACCAGAGGTCCGCTACCAAACCCTACGGAAGATGTGAGAAAATGTAAGAAGGGGACTGAAATGTTTGTCAGAAAGGGTTGCTGAATAGTTTGAGATTTTTGGGGGGCTAACAAGAAGCATGGACAGTAATAGATAAAGAGGGTTAGACTTGAAGTTTGGTTTAATGAAGAGAAGAGGGAAGAGCTGAAGAGTGTGTTAAGTTGAAGTAAAAGTTTTGGAATGGACTGAAGTTTATTGATAAATGTGAATTTTAGTTGAGAGGTAAATTAGTGGTGAAAAATTATGAGAACAGTTGGCGATGAAGAGGAAGGAAGTCTCGATTAAAGGATACATGACGATTGACACAATTTGGGCTTTTTTGTTTTTCTTTTAAAATTTCAAGATCTTCATATAAATCTAATTTAAGGAAGTTTTTTTGGGGGATGTTGTGGATAAGTGAAACGTCTTCTGGGATATTGAGGGTATGGTTATGTTCTTTGAGATGTTGGGAGAAGGTGGAAGTATTTTCCCTTTTTATGTGTTCTAGAGAACGTGAGGATAATGATCTGCATGTCCTACCTATGTAGGAAGCATTGCAATCTGAACATTTTAATCTATATACTCCACTCCGATCCATATAATTGATGGGATCTTTGGAATTAGAAATGTGTTGACCCAAATTGTAGGGTACTTTAAATGACACATGGATATTTTCAACCGAACGTTGGATGAGATTTCGAATATCTCCAGAAAGACTTTCTTGATAATATGGGAGTGAAACATAATTGGGCTTGGTAACAAGGTCTCTGGGGAAAGCAGTCTCCTGCAGGGTCTTAAGGCGTTTTTTACGGATGAGTTTATTGATAATGTTATGGTCATATCCATTGTTGACTGCTATTTGCTTAAGTATGTTTAGTTCTTTTTTGTAATTTAAGTCTGAGAGTGGAATGGTTACTAGGCGATGGATGTAACTATGAAAAGCTGCGTATTTATGCGACATGGGGTGGTTGGATGAGAATGGAATTATGTGATCAGTCTGTGTAGGTTTCCTATAGATACTGAAGTCGAAGTGGTCATTTAATCTGGTAATAGTGAGATCTAGAAAATTAATAGACATGGAAGATTCTAGTTCCATGGTGAACTTGATGTTGGGGTGAATTTGATTGATTTTGGCAAGTAAAAGATCAGCTGAATTGGAATTACCTGAAATGAAGACTAAGCAGTCGTCAACATAGCGAAACCAGTGGAGTATTTCAGGGTTTTTCATGATATGTGTGGATTCTAAGTGATCCATAAATATATCAGTTAGTAAAGGAGAGAGACAGCTACCCATGGCTAAGCCATCAGGTTGTTGGCCACATTGTTCTTTAACCTTAGTCAAAATTTTAACCTATGTTCTTTTTAATTAAGTGGTTAACTATTTTCTAGGACACTGATGATGGAACATGGTTTCCGAAAACGTTTTGTCTTTTTAACTTAGCCCGTTTGGGCCTAAAATATACCTTTTACAAAGGATTTTTAATTAAATTTTTAAAATACATAGGGTAAGCTATACAGTGATTGTAATATAACGAAATTCACTGAAAACTGAATATTATGTTATTATTTTATGATAGAGGCAACCATGTAGAAAATAGTATCTGAATTCATTTTATCACACTACCTAACCTTAAAAACTTGATGTGTATCAACATTTGATACACATCAATCATTTATCAAAAATACTTAAGAATCGTAAAAAAACGCCAGTATTGGAAGAAAATATATTTTATAAGGTATGTTTTGTTACATAAAATTTATAGTTTTAAGTTACTTTATTATGTTTAAAATGACTAAATGTTAGTCAATAATTGCATGAATGTGCTTCGTTTTCATTAAATTATCTATGCCAATCTCTGATTGTATTTTTTTTTATTATAGACAGTTATTGGCTACCTGGCCGTTCACTGTAAAAATACATTTTATTGATAGTATTTTATGTTTGGTAATTGGCACAAGGGTACATAGAGATTTTTTTGTAGGTGCCCAAAGTAAAAGAGGGTGCACAATACGAAAAAAAAAAAATATGCCAAAGAATATGTTTTGCTTGCGTTGAAGGCCATCGAAAATGGGATGTCACAAAGAAAAGCTTCCCAAATATTTAAAGTACCACGTCAAACTCTTCAGTTTAGAAAAAGTGATACGTTTACTAATAAGATAACTTTGGACCAAGCAGTGTTTTGACCAATGAGGAGGAAGCTATTTTAGAAGAATGGATATTGACAAGTTACAAAAAAGGATTTCCAGTTAGGAAAGTAGATATTCAAGCTTCAGTTAAGGAATTTTTAGATTCAAACCCACGTGAAAATCTATTTAAGGACAATTGGCCTAGAGAAGGCTGTTATCGAGGCTTTCTTAAGCGACATGAAATTTTAACTCACCGAACACCAGAAGCAGTTACTTCGGCTAGTTCAGCTGTTTCAGAAGGAGATGTTCGTAAATGGTTTTCTTTAGCCGAGTAATATTTAAAAAGTAAAAATTTAGATTATATTCTGCAAGACCCCACTAGAATTTTAAATGGGATGAAACATGTTTTTATCTGTGTCCAAAAAATTTAAAGTTATTGCGCCTCGTGGAGCACGGAATGTTTATGAGGTAGATTCTGGTCAAGCAAAAATGATTATCATCGTGATGTTTACCTTTTCTGGATCTGGTCAAGTAACTGATCCGATGCTTATTTATCCGTACAAAAGACTTCCGACTTATATAGTTAATTCAGTGCCTTTTTCTTGGGGAATTGGAGATAGTGATAATGGTTGGATGAAAGTTGAGTTATTTTACGACTACATTGGTAATGATTTGTATCCATATTTAAAAAAAAATGGCACTACTTTTCCAATAATCCTTTTGTTAGATGGCCATTCTACACATCAAACACTAAAGTTGAGTCAACTGTGTACCGAACTACAGATAATTTGAATACCGTTGTATCCCAACGCAATACGGTTAATGCAATCAGCAGATGTTGTTGCATTCAGAACACCAGAAAGAAAAGGAAAAAAGAATTGCCAACGATTACCGTTTGTTTTAACTAGTTCAGCATGGAAAAGAATTGAGATGGAAAAAGTGGCAATTAAAAAACAAGAACAGAAAAGAAAATAAACACAACACAACACAAACAAGAAAAAAAGCTACAAAAAAGTTGCGAGAAAAAACATCAAAACAAGAAAGCAAGAAAACGATAGAGTGAAAGAAAACAAAAATGAAACTAAATCTAAAAGAACCAAACTGGACATTGACCGTCTGAAGAAATACGATAATGCAGCAGGGATAAGCGGATTAAGCTAAGCAATCATACAAAAATACCTCAACGTCACGTACGAAAAGTATTCAGCAGTTCTGAAAGTGATGATGAACCCCACAAGAATGACTTTGTTTATAATCCAACAGCTGTCGGAAAACTTTGTTTCATTTGTACGAAAAATATTACAAATTCAAGCAAAGATATCCGATGTTACAAGTGCAGCCGAACGTATCATAATTTGTGCATTATAAAAATTAGTCCTTCAGTAGATAAGGATAAAATTTTTTATTGTAAGACTTGTGTTGCTGTAAATGTAAATGTATAATATGTATAATAAAATTTTTTTTATTAATAATATATAATAATATCCAAAAATATATTAATTCTATCATACAGCTAGGTACCTATCTACCTATCGTTTTAATAATATGATTTACCTATGCGAATTACTGGTATTCAACTGGCCAATAATTGAAAGTTAGTGGCCAATCTTTGAATATTTTACAAATAACCAAATGTTTCAAAATTACAAATAAACATTGATTTAAATGGCGAAAATATTTTTTAAAATCATTTATCAATAAACTGAAGAAACCAAAAAATAATATTACGGGGTCTGTAAGTGAAATTTTATTTCAAAAAATTAAATTAACTGCATCCGCCTTCTTAACTGGCCAATCACTGTATAGTTTACCCTAGAACTTGCATACAATTGGAAATTCGAATAAAATGCTATAAATCACAACAGAACATAATTTAAAATATATATAAAAGAAAAAAAAGTTGTTTTTTTTTCGTTCTTCTTCTTCTTCAAGTGCCCTGTCCGTTGCGAACGTTGGCTATTAACATGGCAATTTTGATCTTGTTTGCGGCGCTTCTGAATAGTTCGACCGATGTGAGCCCAAACCACTTCCCGCAGATTTTGGAGCCACGAGTGTCGTCTATTTTTCCCTAGACAATCAATTGTAGCAGACGGTACTTATCGTGTCTCAATATGTGGCCTAGATATTTAAGCTTTCTTTGTTTAATTGTATTCACGATTTCTTTCTCCTTTCCGATTCTTTGGAGTACCTCTATGTTGGTGACATGTTCGGTCCAGGATATACGAAGAATGCGTCGGTACACCCACATTTCGAATGCTTCTAGTTTTCTCGTTAGCGTCTCCGTCAGCGTCCAGGCCTCCACGCCATACAGCAAGATCGGAAAAATGTAGCATTTAACTAGACGTAGTTTTAGGGGAAGATACAATTTCGTTGGGCCCCTAAAAACGTCGAGACGTCATATAGTAAGATTGTTCAAGGATCGTCGCTATTAATTTAATTACGTTTGACAATCTTCTGCTTGCAAACTTGCTGTAGTAATTTTATGGTGTATCTAGTTTTATAAATCTTTACATAGTTGCTGTGTACTATAGATTTCATAATATTTGGGTCTTTTTGTTAAGACAATTTTTTCAAAATGAGGGTTTTTCCTAAGGTCAATCTGATAACTTACCCATTGTAAATATGTTTATGGTGGCCACATATTTTAAAAACGGTGAAAATATTTCCGTGGGAGAAGTTCGGAGAGTTAAAGCAGATAAGTAAATACATACTCCCATTATATTAATTGTATTCTGATTATTATTCTTATAAGTGGGCGTTCAAGTATTAGGTATCACAATTTTTGAATATTTTTGATCCCCCCATGTAACTCAACGTAATTACCAAAAAGTCGGTAAAATAACTTTGTTATTGTTTTAATCATATTTGCGATAATAGTAAATAAAACAAGAGGTTTCTAACTTGAAATATTAAACTTTTACAATTTTTTAAAGTTTTCTCTACTCCATGCTGACACACATTTTTGGCTTCATACCTTTTTTCATAATAAATTCATTAACTAATATATTTATTTCTGCATTTGGCAATACAATTAGAAACGGAAATGTAACTTAAATAAACCATTTTGTTCAAATTAAAATCGTATCATCATCATTCTGGCTTTACAACCCTGAGTGGGTACCAGTCTCCTCTAGAATTTCTCTCCAGTCGTCCTTATCCATCGCCTTTCTCCGCCAAGCACGTATTCTCATATTTCTCATGTCTTCATCGATGTTTACAAGGAACCTTGTTTTGGTTCTTCCTCTTTTTCTCTGGCCAATGGGTCTATCAAGGAGCGTTTTTCTAGCTGGCTTATTTTGTTCCACCCGCATTACATACCCTATCTAGCTTCACACTCCATTGTCATTCACTGCTCCACAGATTCGCCTTAGTATTTTTCTTTCGAAACATCTAAGTTTTCATTACTTTTTGGTTAGAGTCCAGGTCTCTGAACCATATGTTAGGACTGGGCGTATTATTGTTTTTTAAAGTTTTATTTTTGTATTTCTCGATATAATTGTGGATTTAAGGAGATTGGACCCAAAATAGCATCTGTTGGCCGTGTAAATTCTACGGTTTATCTATGCGGTAGTATTATTTTCAGTGTTACCTAGGGAGCGCTCCCAGGTATACAAATTCGTTCACTTCTTCGATGACGGCATTTTCTATAACAAGTGGTCGTAGGATTTGTGGTTGCGTGCTTATTTTCATATACTTCGTTTTGTTGGTGGTTATTATTAAACCCATTTTTGTAGCTGATTCTTTTAATGCTACATACGCCTCTCGTACAGCGTTTTCCGTTCTTCCAGCAATATTGATATCATCAGCATAGGCCAGGATGTGCACTGATTTATTATATATTGAACAAGTGGTTGTGATTTGTGACATACGTATTACTTTTTGCAGAGCCAGATTGAACAGTATACAGTAGAAAGGGCCTCCCTGGCGCGGTCCGTTATTTGTTTTAAAAGGTTCATACAGTTCCCCCTGAATTCGTACTCTACATTCAACTTTTTTAAGAGTTAGTTTTGTTAAATTTACCAACTGATTTGGTATTCCTAGCTCTTTCATTGCTTTGAACATTTCTCTTCTATTTACACAATCGTAGGCTGATTTGTAGTCTATAAATATGTGATGAGTATCAATGCCATATTCCAGTGTTTTTTTCCAAAATTTGTTTCAGGGTTGCAATCTGATAAATTGTCGATTTACCACCTCTGAAACCAGTCTGGTATTTTCCTACTATCCGTTCTGCATATGGTGGCAATAGTACTGTGGAAAATATTTTATATGCTGCATTTAGTAGCGTAATTCTTCTGTGGTTAGAGCATTCAACGATATCTATATTGAGGATTTCTGTGTCATATGTTGCATAAGTATTCCATTGTATCATGCCAATTCTTTAGGCAGTTTCGTTGTTGTTAATAGGTCGCCATTCTGACTTCTGCATTGTCTTGTGGTTGCCTTGAATTATTTTCTGTTGATGTTAACTTTCTTATAGAATGCTCTGAATTCTTTCTCTCTGTTGAGTCGTTCTATATATTTAAGTTATTTATTTAGGTGGTTTCGTTTTTTTTCTTTTGTGCATTCTCTTCTCTTTGTCTGGCAATTCTTTACATTTGTTCTTGGCCGTCGGATAAGAATCTTTCTGTAGGCTTCATTTTTTTCTTTTGTTGCATTCTTGCATTTATATTCAAACCAATAATTTTTACGGGCACAAATTTCTGTTTCTATTTCATCTTTCGCTGCTGCTTCAATGTCTTCCTTTATTATGTTCCAGTAGGAGTCCTATATCTGTCTGGCCTTATTCATTTACATTTTGATTCCTTAGCTTGTTGGTGATGTTTTCCGAGTATAGAAACTCGTTACCAGATACGAAGAAACCCAGTCTTACGAAGCTTCTGAGAGAGCTGTTTGGTGAAAATTGGATCTTGCGAGCAGATCTAAAATGGTATAATGATTTACTTGTTTCCGCTAATGCAGACATGGAATCTACTGACAAAGAAGTAGATGAGAGCGAGGAATGTGACTGTTTGGATGAAGAACCTGCTCTTCACATATAAATATTTTTTGTTTCTCATAGTTCCTTTTGACTTTTGTGTTCCAATTTTATAAACAAAATGTGTTTTCTGGCGTTTTAATTAGTTCTTTTTGAGAATTTTTAAAATTTTGCAATCAAAACTATCCATATCCAGATTAATAATCATTTTTTTTTTCAAAAAACGTTAACTCAAAAAATAAAAATCAAATTGCATCAAACTACTTTCCTAAAACACTACAAATAAACCTTATCTTGTTATCCCCAAGTACTAAGGCCAACCGATAAGAAGTTTTTTTCGTTTCCTGGACATTTTTTCCAATTTCATATAGCCCCTTTTGAACGCAAGCTCCTCAAATATCTTTACGTTGATCGCGACATTTTTGGAGAAGTTGTGATTAGATCTAATATCTGCTCCAGGGTACATACTCTACTCATGGAGTTCCTCAATATTTTATTGATAAGAATGGATGAAAGAGATAGGTATTTAAAAAACAATTCAATTGGAGTTACTAAGCACTCCTCTGTCCATAGATATGACAGACACTCAGATACTTTCAATACTGGCATCCGGAGAGCAGACGAAGAGGGTTCTGGAATAATTATTAAACTATGTACTTGCATCAACTTCATCTTCGTTGAGCAAATTCGCATCCTCAGGCGATGTGTTATTGTTGCGCATAATGCAGAGAACCTTATTTGCTCTTTTGTCAGTAAGTAAGTCGCTGTGGGATGCACTAGTGTGGCATTTGAAATAGATCCTACTGGTTGCACATATTCTGTTATTGGGGTCGCATTGTAGTGATGGACAAAAGCAATCGTAGGGTACCTGTTTAAATAATTTCAATGTATGCGACAATTCAGATTAAAACCTCACAAGAAGTGGTGAAAACTTGCATGATCCTTTATCTAACTGACTAAGTACCACGAGCTTACTTGAGATTTCTGAAAGACAGATTGTAATGCACTCTTCGAGCAGCATTCATGTGGGCATTTAATCACTTGCAGAAATATTGTGATTTACAGATCTGAGTGCTATATCATGCCAGATTAAGTTCTGCTGGATCACGAAAGCTATCTTCAGGCTTTCTGTATTGTATCGAAACATCGTAGTTGTCAATTTTCACGTTTTTTTTTTGAACTTTTGATGACATTACTAGAACCTTCAAAAACTTGTATAAGATTTTTACGCGAAATCGATGATTTTTTTCACAAATAGACTGTGGTAAAGTGAGTACATTCGTCTGAGAAATGTTATAATACATATATTCATTTCATCAACGTAAGATGTTAATAAAATAATTATTTTGTGATATTTATCAAATAATTGCATAACTATCTATATAATTAAGTTTTAATTTGATCTTTTGCAGATACTGTGCCCGAGGGAGATATATCTTTAAATTATGGAGAGCCACTACAAATAACATGTTATATTTATGACGAATACGTTGAGAAATATACTAATGCTAGCTCAAGGCTTTATTTCACTAGAAATAAAACAATATTCGATCCAAATAATGGAACAGTAAGTATAATTCTCAAACTTAGTTACATTGCAATACGGATTGTGTATTTTAAATTCAGACATACGTGTCGTATTTTCCTTGTATTCCTGTTGATTCTGATGTATTTTGTACTGTCTGCATTGCTCCATTAGATCAAGTATCTCTTCAGCAATCCACTCGTGTTTGTGATTTCTTTTTGTTTTACTTGCGACTACTTCGTCAGCCTCGACTATAGCTATTTTTATTTTCTCACAGGTTTCCTCTATGTAATTTCCTTGTATGTTCCTCAAGTTCTCATGTGCTTACTGTATGTAGATCTTAGCTCTTCATCTCTCATTAATTTTCTAGTATTTATATATTTTTTATTAGATATCTTTTTAACCTTTGCCAATCGAAGTCTTACATGTGCGATTAGGGGGTTGTGACCAGACGGAATGTCCGCACCAGGGTAAGCGGCCACTCTTTTTATATAGTTGCGGAATCTTTTATTTAGCAAGATGTAATTAATTTGATTTCGTATCATATGACCTGGACGATCTCCTGGTGCTCGCCATGTATACAATCTTCTTGGTGGGAGTTGATACCACGTATTGGATATGACGAAATCGTGTCATTACAAAATTCAATTAGTAACTCTCCTCGCTCATTTTTGTTACCCAGACCGAAATCACCGACCGCATTACCACATCTACCCTTACCAACTTTGCATTAAAATCGCCCATTATGATGTTGATACATACATAATGGTAATGATACATTTTTCTTTTATTTTTCCCTCGAAAGTGTTATTTTTCCCTCGAAAGTGCTACTAACTACTACTAGAGTAATAGTATGCTAGTTAGACTGAATGCTTTTAATTGATGATTGTGAACACCTATGATCTGCAATTTATTGAATGAAAATGCACTCGATACTATCTCTGTAAATTTTTGTATAAAATAGAATATAATAGAATTCTTAATAATAATGTGAGTTTAAGTTGTCTTTTTTTTCTAGGTTTCCAGTTCCCACTTGCCACCAATTACCTACGATAGATCTTTTATAACTCCATATGATAAAGTTGATCTAAATGATGAAACTGTAAGTATATGATTAATTACTATGTTTAATTTCTTTATTCGTCATTTTTTAATTACCTAAACTTTTCAACTTAAAGGTTCAAGTTATGAATTTTTCAAAAAATGCTAGCATACGTTTTATTTCATCTTTGATATTTTGGTTTTAAAATTATAATTCTTGTTTATTATCAGCAGGAACACAAAAAATTTATTAATAAAAATCTGTTAAAACCATAAAATCTGTAGTTCTTTAAATATTTACAAAACGAAACACGCTAGGTATATACAACCTGCTTTCAAAAGAAATGTAATATTCGCTACAACATAGAATACTAATATACGGGGTGTTCTATTAAAAAAAAATTAGAAAATTTTGTATTTGAAAATAGTGATTACACTGTATATTGTATGACTAGCTGTCAAAAGATATTATCTCTCCTATTAGTCATCAACCCTCAATATCTCTTTAGCATCGATTCTTATTTCGTCTATCCACCTCTTCCTTGGTCTTCCTACTGGCCGACGTCCCACCATAGTTTCACTAAGCGTTCTACTGGGTGTTCTGTTATCATCCATTCTTTTAAGGTGACCTGTCCAGCACAATATTTGTAATTTTGCATAATTTGCTATAGAGGGGGTCTTTGTAATATTGGTATATCTCGTGATTAAACATTATTCTTCACATGCCATTGTCGCAAATGGGTCCCAATATCCTTCTCAATATCTTTTAAAAGTATTAATAAAGTTTATTGTCTTTTCTGTCATTATCCATGTTTCTACGCCATATGTTGCTATTGGTCGTATGATGCTACCACTGGATACTCTGTTTTGATGGTTTAATTTATCAACAAATGGTCAAAATCCGAAGATTTCTTAGTTTCCGAAACCAAATTCAGATAATTGCGCAAATTTGGGCTTTCGACAATTTTCAAAGCAAAACAAATGATGAGTGGGGACAAAAAGAGAAATCAAACGATTTCTACCTGGCGAAATCGAATTCAAATTTTGACCACTGTGCTTTCTAAAATTTGCAAAGTAAACAGTTTGATAAATAACTCGACAAGAGAATCTAATATTGCATTCCACATGTCGTTTATCATGGTCAAAATTATTAGTGAATTCAATTTCTGGTACTCCAAACGGAGTAAAGAAATAAAATATAAAGACGGTACTAGATTTTTGTTTCAATACAGAGCGGCGGCAACCGCTTATACGTATTTTGACCTCTTTAGATCTCGTCAGAGCGGTCAGACCTCTCTGGATCGAAACAAAATCTATTCCCGTCTTAAACAATAGTTATAAAATAACTATATACGGACGTAACTACGCCATCTAATAACATCAAAACATCAACATAACATCAATATCATCTAAAGAGAAATCAAACGATTTATACCTGGCGAAATCGAATTCAAATTTTGACCACTAGAATTGAATTTCAATTTTGCAAGTTTTAGAAAGCACGGTGGTCAAAATTTGAATTCGATTTCGCCAGGTAGAAATCGTTTGATTTCTCTTTTGTTATTAGAAGGCGTAGTTACGTCCGTATATAGTTATTTTATATCTATTGTTTAAGAGAGGAATATATTTTGTTTCCATCCAGAGAGGTGGCTATACCGCTCTGAAGAGATCTAAAGTGGTCGAAATATGTATAAGACGTTGCCGTCGCTCTGTATTGAAACAAAAATCTATTACCCTCTTTATATTTTATTTCTTTACTCCGTTTGGAGTACCAGACATTTTAGAAAGCACGGTGGTCAAAATTTGAATTCGATTTCGCCAGGTAGAAATCGTTTGATATCTCTTTTGTTATTAGAAGGCGTAGTTACGTCCGTATATAGTTATTTTATAATTATTGTTTAAGACAGGAATAGATTTTGTTTCGATTCAGAGAGGTGGCTATACCGCTCTGACGAGATCTAAATAGGTCGAAATATGTATAAGCGGTTGCCGCCGCTCTGTATTGAAACACAAATCTAGTACCATCTTTATATGATAAATGGGGAATCTACAATATGCATTCCACAACATATCAATTTATCTAGGCAAGAACCTATCGCGAATACAAATTAATTTATTCATCATCAAACCTGCAAACAAGCGGAAAGCATTCTGCAAGCCTGTCAGACAAGTCAAGCATAAACATAAATATAAATAACATTAAATTACATTTCATATTAAAATATTTTAAAAACTTTCAAAACATTACATAAAATAAAATACAAGTATTTAAAATTCAAGAAACTCACTTAGGTTGTAAAAATTATAATGTAGTAAAAATTGTTTTTACTTTTGATTTAAAACGAGCAGAGCTGCTCAGCCACCCAATATTCATATCGGCAACCAATATGTCACTTAGCTTGGTAAAACATTTCACTCCAATATAGCGAGGAGCATGTCTGTGCCAGTTCCAAACGTGACCAAACGTGAGAATGGATGATGTATATTATCCTTTTGTCAGGTATTATAAGAATGTACATCACTGTTTTTATTTAGTATTATGCTCATTTCCTGCAACATATATTATCAGTTGAAGTATGTACAGACAAGGCAAGGTTAATATGTTTGCCTTTATAAAAAGTGGTGTGAAAGATTCTGGTGGTGTCACATTATACATGGCTCGTAACTTCTTTTGTGCTATGAATCCTCTATCCAAGTATGCAGAAGAACCCCAGAAAATTAACCCATATTGAATGGTCGACTGCACTAAACCAAAGTATAACAGTAACAGAATATCAAATGATACAGTTTCTCTTAGATTTCATATGATGTAACGGAGTGTACTTAATTGTGAACTCGCATTAAGTGAATTCGATACCTGATATGAAAAACATTGTAACTCACTTTTGCTTAGTTTAGAGGAGAGCGATTGAAAAAATTCCATATTTTATTTTTTATTTCGTCACTTTGAATATTTCTTGTAGTTTCCTTAATCCATATATTATAACTTTTCCTCAGCTCTTCACTTTCACGTACCGCATTGTTGTTAAAATTACAGGTCCTGATTTAGATCGAGTTACCAAATTTTTTAAGAATTTTAGGTGAAAATCATTGTAAGTGGTTTATGCAATAATATTTCAACAAAGTATGTTTCTTTGATTAGGTGAATATAAATGGTAACTAATGAGTATATAGAGTATAAAGAGATTGTTATTAGGTTTTTGATTGATTTTACCTTAACGTGATTGTTTTTACTTAAACAAGTATTTAAGAATTCACATCATACATAATAAGAAGAAGTTAATAAAAAATTATAATATTTGCATAACAATACCCTTCCGCAGATTAATATCAAAGATAGTAAAATTATATACTTTAAACTTCCTTTGAAAGGGTGTTTTTTTAAAGGAATAGACATGTAAGTTGGAAACACTTTTTTAACTGTCGGTCATTTTGACAGCTGTCAAATCATTTATGTTGGGTTTTTGTTGGGTTTGGCACTTCAGCATAAATAGACTAGACGCCTGAACAACTCTTCCAAATTGTACAACTTTATTTTGAAAATTGTGATACTAATATATGAAACTCTTGTTAAACCTGTCCTGACATACGCGTCAGAGACATGGACTATGGTAAAAGGCGATGAAGAACTGTTAGGCCGCTTTGAAAGACGAATACTTAGACACATATACAGAGCAGTACAAGAAAGCGGGATATGGCGCAGGCGCTACAATTTTGAGTTATATCAATGCTACGAAAAATGCAACATCGTCCGGTCTATTAACATTAATAGACTAAGGTGGCTAGGACAACTTGAAAGAATGGACACTGGAGACCCCCAAAGACAGATATTATATCAAGAGCCAGTAGAAACCAGGAAGAGAGGCAGGCCAAGATCTAGATTCAAAACTCAAGTCGAAGATGACTTGAGGAATCTAGGGGTCAGAAATTGGAAAGCCAGAGCGAAAGATAGGGGGGATGGAGACTAATTCTTGAACAGGCTAAGACCCACCCAGGGTTGTAGAGCCAAAGATGATGATGTTCAATCCTGACACCCCGGAGGGAGTATAGTGGTCATCGTGATGTTGTGTATTGAACGCGTGCTCACTATGCACAGCACTTAAAATACGAAAGAATCTACTTCTTGTCGGTCATCTTCCTGATTAGAAGTGCCTGGTAAATTGATTTGAATGTTATTTATAGTAACATCCCACTGAGTTGCTTTCTTGTATCAAAACTTACATTTAAGTTGTAAAAACTGAATAGTTTTTTTGAGAAAAACATTGTATACAATCTTACAATGTTTTATAAAAAGTATTCATCAATAATAAAATTTTTCAATAAGTATTGTACTATTGGTTACAACGTTTTTTTCCACCAAGTGATTAAAAATTTGCACTTACAATTAGGTTATTTTGTTAGATAACTTTATATTTACATAAGATAGGATAAGAGTAATTACACCAAAATAAAAGTTATCCTTTATAGATGATATTTAATGCATAGTTAAAAAAACATTGTAACTAGAGTTACAATGTTATTCATATCAGGTGTCGTATTATAAATAAAGTTTAAGCAGTCATCGACAGCTGTAGCAGTGATTTGTTTTTCCTAACCTATACCCGTGCACAATATGCTGATTCAAATATTTTTTCAACATGACTAGGTATAGAAATTAACCGACAATTACTAATGTCGGTTGCCGTATATTTATTCTTACAAACAGGAAATTCTTTAGATTCTTTTACGTTGTGGAATAACCCTGTTGTAAAGAATTTATTAATTAAATATGATAAAGGTTCGGCAATATAAGCGGCTACATTCCTTATAACTTTCCCATTAATCTCATCCAGACCTTCAGCACGCTTGGATGTAGTTTTTTGAATAATTGAAACTACTTCTTCAGCACTTGTTGGGCAAAGAAAGAAGCTTCTGTGAAATTTGTCAATGTTCGTGTTATAATTTGGAATGCTATTATTGCTATGATTTTTATCAATAGAATAAAATTATTTATAAAATTTGCCTTATCTTTGGCTGATAAGTTCTCGTTTTGGATAAATTTAATGTTAGATAATTTATGTGGTGTTACATTCTGATTTTCCTTTATTATCTTCCAACTTTATTTCATTATATTATTTGATTTCACAATACGTTCATTATTCTGTTGTTGCAAGCAATGGATCTAAGGGGGGTGTCACCGGGGTCATGACCCTCCCAAACAAAATTAAATGTCAATCAAATAATCTAAAAAAATATAATTTAAAACCCATCAACCCTCTGAGCAGGAAGTCAAGAGTTAAAATGATTCAAACTCATTTATTCTAGGGGTACGTTTAGAATTATGCGGAAACCTTTTGACATTGCTCTTTAAAAAAAATCAACAATTCAGAATACAGTAATACCTAGACTAACACTACCTCTACTTCCGCGAATTCAGAGTTTTTCGATTTTCAAATTTTGTCAATTCGAGTCGAGTCAATTTGAGTGCCAGAGAATCGTTCGATTATTATCTATGAGATAGAATTACCGCCCACACATTATTGCTCATTCAATGTACATGACATGACTTTTCACACGAAATCAGCACATTTTTATTTTGTATTAGATATTTCTTATCTTCAGTTTTATCTACGAATTGGTTGTTTGTAATTTGAATATGTATTATAACTGTTGAGACTGTATGCTACATTTTTTATAATTTATCTATAATAAATATCAAAGTGAATATTTTTGTTGCATTAGCTCTGTCTTGTTATTACACATTTGTTGGTCTCCTTTTTTATGGATTGTGATAATTTGTCCTTTGTGCCATTCTTCTGGCATCTTTTCTTCGTCCCATATGACTTTTATTAATTGGTATATTTTTTCTCTGAGTTCATGTCCACCATATTTTATTAGTTCCATGTTTTATACCGTCTATACCTGGTGCTTTACCGTTGCGACTACTGTTTATAATTTCCTCAACTTCATCTCTCGTTGGTTTTTCTAGCTCGGTTTCTATCATCGTGGTCTCTTCTTCCACGTTTTCATTTAAGACTTGGTCCTCTTGTACTGTTAATAATTCTTTAAAATAATCAGTCCAGATTTCTTTAAACTCTTTATCATTTTCTGATACTTTTCCATTTCTATCCTTTATGCCTTTTATCTTTCCTTTGAAGGTTTTGTTCTGCTCGCTAATTTTCTTATAAAATGCTTTTGTGTTTCTATTTGTGTTTTCTCTTTCTATTTCATTTATCTTATCATTTAACCAGGTTCATTTAATTTTTCTTATTTGTTTCTTACATTCTGTCCTTAATTTGTTGTATTCTTCTTTATATTCTTGTCTATTTGTTCTGATCCACCTTTGTCTTATTTCTATCTTCTTTTTTAACATGTTATGACAGTCTTGATTATACCATTCTTTTTTTTTGTTCTTTCTCTCTATCCCTACATGTTCAGAAGCTGTTTCATTTATACATTTTTTTATATTGCTCCATTCTGTTTCAACATCCTCTGTATGTTCACAGTATGCCTTCAGTTTTTTGCTTATATCTTCTGCATATTTAATTCTTCTATCTGTAGCATTTAATTTTTCTATGTACCATTTGTCCTTTGTTGTCTTGTTTTTTAGCGTTCTTTTGACTTTTTGTCTTAACGTGGCTGTAACCATGAAATGGTCTGTGTCTGCATGTGCACCTCTGTTTTTTGGTCTGGTGGGACCCATGTTACTTTGTGGTATACAGGGTGTGCAAATTTTGTACTACTGACAATCATATTGGTGCTAGTTGCTAAGTTGCATAATCTTTGACCATTATCATTTGTTTTTTCATGTAATGTATATTTACCTGCAACTTGGTTAATGTATTCTTTGCCTATCTGAGCGTTAAAATCTCCCATTACCAGAATTGTGTCTTCTTTGGGTAAAGATTCAATTTCTTGTTCCAGTTTCTCATAGATGTTATCTTTTTCCTCTGCTACAGCACTTTCAGTTGGTGCATATACGTTTATGATGGATATATTAAATGGTTTGGCGTTAATTCTCAGGTATGCCATTTTGCTCATTTATTGGTTTAAATTGCATAATATTATTTTGTATTTTTCCTGTAGTTATAAATGCAACTCCATATTGACCTTGTTTTTCGTGCCCAGAGTAGTGTAATGTGTAATTTTTTTTATTTATTTCTCCTTGACCTGCCCATCTAATTTCTTGAATTGCTGCAACATCAATTCCGTATCTTTCCAGCTCTGAGACAATCTCTTGCATTTTTCCTGGCTCAAGCATTGTTCTGATGTTCCACGTACTTATTTTTACTTGCTCGTGTTTTTTAATTTTTTTGTTATGTTTTTTTATGTACGTATGTTTTATTATTTTTTCTTGAGAATTCATATCCTTTTTCTTTGCCATTTCGTATTTCGTTTCTTGTTGGATATCCGATATTTCTTGTTGTATCAGTTTTTTGACGTCCCTTGGTGATCTTTTTTTTCTTTATTCCATTTCCATATGTCCCCGTCAATATTTAATTTTTGATAGCCAACTCGGATGTTCTTACCTTTAAGTTTTTCTAATTTTCCAATTTTCCGTATTTCCTGTTGTATCTTCATCTCTTCGTGCGTTAGATCATTATTAATGTATATTTCAGGTTTCGTTGATCTTAGTTTGTTTTTATTCCGCATAATTTTTATTTTTTCATTTCTGTCTTTTGTTTTTATAAGACATGTTTTTTCACCTAGTTTGTAAGCTTCTTCAATTTTTACTTGTATGCCCAATTCTTTTTCCATAAAATTAGTCATGGTCTTGTTAAGTTCATTTGGATCATTTGTATCCATCGACAGTCCTTGGACTATAACATTGTTAGCTTTTCTTTCTTTCTCGAGCTGTTCTATTTTCATCTTTACTATTCCTGTTTAATTTCTGTATAGTTCCTGTTTAATTTCTTTATTTTCTTTCTTTAGCTGTTGATTACTTTGTTTGAATCCATTTATTTCTTCTTTCAATTCACGGATTTCATTTTTGTATTCTTGTTGTTCTTCTTTTATTCCTCTTACCTCTGCGGTTAGGTATTTTGTTTGTTCCGTTAAATTTTGCATAATTTTTAAGAGCTGATCAATTTTGGTCTCATCTTTCTGTTGTTTGGGAGGGGTTCTGGTGATTTTCTTGCTCTTGTTGAAAATATCTCCTTCATCTTCCTTTCGACTTCTCTTTTTTGCTGTCCTCTGAAGTATAATCATCGTCGCTATCCATTTTTTCTTCTTTAGATGCTTTTTCTTCTACTTTCCTATTTATATCGCATTTACTCTATTATAGCAAGCGATAAGCTCTAGTTCTCCAGTCGACCCGTCGGAAGCTCTAGAACTTCTCAAGCAATAATTGAGTATAAGTTTAAAGACTTGAAAAAATAAATCAAAAACAAAATTATCTTAGTTCTGTAGTCGGTAGTCAGTTCTATCTTGGTATTACTTGATATAAAACAAAGTGATGCTCTATTTAAATGTGAAGTACGTGAACTTTATCACAATTTTATAACAAATTATATAAAAATTACAAACAGTTATAAAATTTCAAGTCCGATTCTGCAAGGTTAATGATTGTTCACTGATTTTATCGTCTGAATTAGGAGCAAGTTTTTATTTTAGAAATAAATGGTTTTACTATCAATTTAACCTTAATTCAATAAATAATTTCTATTATTTTAATACTTACAGTATATTCAGATCACACAATTTTTTTACACTATTCAATACCACATACTGTACCTGTGCACTATATCAATTTTTAATTATAAAATTTTACCAAAAACAAAAGTTATTTTGAATTGTTCTCCCAGCGACACAAATACGTGTTTATCACCACTATACCAGGGCCGGCTTTTTTGTCTGGTATGTTAGTGAATACAAATAAAGGAACTAGCTAGGGGCTGCTGTCCAAGGTATTTGTGAAACTCATTGGGTTGAAAGACATGAAGGTCATCTTCAGTTTCAGGGCGAATCAATCATCAAAATATACAACGCTCTTGAAACAATTTTCTACGTGGAAGGGCAGTAAAATGTCAGTTGATGCATTTTCTATAATGCAAACTATTAGGAGCCCAGAATTTCTCATTTCAGTAGTTTGTCTTAGTGATGTTTTAGGTATAACTGTATCACTTAGTCGTCTTCTTCATTCACCAAAATTAGATTTGAATCTATAAATAGAGGCCATAGAGGACACTAAATGCATTCTTTAAAATAAAAGATCAAATGCTGAATCTGTTTTTAGGCAAACTTTACTATGAAGTAAAGAAAATAGAACAACTAAACATTAAATTGAAGATGCCTCGTATAGTTTCTCATCAAACCTGTCGTTAAAACCAATCTGCTAACTCTTGCGAAAAATATTTCCGAAGATCCATTTATTTACCCTTGTAGACAATAACTTTGCATTAAAAAAAATTGTTGACACCTTCCAGGAAATTATTAGACCATCTACTGCATATTCCACAGTAGAACAAGAGTTTTCACTGTGGATTCAAAAGTGTAAAAAAATCGTGCAAAATAATGGAGAACTTCCTGATTCTATTTTAGAAGTACATATTAGAAAACTGCGATATATGTATCCAAATATCAGAATATTTCTGCAAATATTAATTACACTGCCAGTCAGTGCAACAACAGTAGAGGGTAGTGTTTCTACGCTTAAGCGTCTAAAGACTTGGCTTAGAAATAGAACTTCGGAGGAAAGGTTAACTGGTTTTGTACTCATCAATGTACATCCTGAAATTTTTCTAGATGTTGATGCAATCGTAGAGCGATTTGCTAAATTGGATAGGCGCAAAGAATAAATTTTATAAAATTATATAATATTTACTTATCTTATTCTTATAATATTTTTAATCACTTAACTATTCTTAAATGATCTTATGTTTTTTGTTGAATAAATTAATTTAAATAAAATGCTGTTTACACTTCTTCTTGAGGTTCCTTGTTCATTACGGAAGGGTGGCTATAACTACAGCAAATTGCTCTCTATCTTGAGCTGTTCCTAGTATCGAATGTGTGTTCATGCCTGTTCAGTCTCTTATATTCTTCAGCCAGGAACCTGAACCTTTTTTCAGGTTTCTTCTTCCTGGACCTCTTTTTCCTTCTACTTTCCCTTCCATTATAAGTCGTAGAAAGTTATATTTTTCTCCTCTGTAAATATGTCCTGGATAACTCGTTTTTCTGTTGTTTACAATATTTTCTCTCAGTCCTCATTCTTCTCTGTACCTCGTTGTTGGTCACGTACTCTGTCCACGAAATCTTCAACATCCTTCGAAAAACACACATTTCAAAGGCTTCTATACGCCTCATACTTCGTAATGCCTCGTAATTCCGAAAGTCCATGTTTCCACTACGTATAGCAATAAGGAATAAATTAATGTTTTTACAAAATTAATATCAGATATCCAACGATAGGATTTATTAGTTGTTTAATATATACATTCATTAATGTTTACACTTACATTGAGTTATTGCATTTAAATTACTTAACTTTGGTTTATACATATTTATCCTTGGTTTGTTATTGATTTTGTAGCCATAGAATAGGTGAGTTTAAATTAATTGTCTTTAAAATACCTTGTTTAAATTAACAGTCCATGATTTTTCAGTATTTATATTTTACTAACTTTCCTTTGGTTTAATAGTCTTAATGTTAAACCCTTCTTTGCACCTATAGGATAATTATTGAGAAAATGGTTCCCTTACATGAGGCACAAATCGTATAATCGTAAAGGTGCAAAAATCTAAATCCAATCCCCCTAAATAGTATATCAAAATAATTTGCCATTTATTTTGTTGATATTCTTTTTTAATGACTTTAAAGGTCGGTTTAGTCAGGATTATTTAGTTTTTTGCGTAGTTGCAATGCATATTCGATATGTTCTTTTCTGTATTTTTTGAATTACCATTGTAGTAATATAGGAATGTTTCATAAAATGCTGATACCTTATCATCAAAGTTTTCAGCCAAGTGTATATTATGCCATGTTCCCCTTGACAAATAGTTCCGAAAGTGTTTATGTTCTCTACAGCAAGATTGCGTTTATAAAGATATTGAAAGCTGGTATTTACAGGTAAAAAAGTGGTTGTGTAAAAAATGATTCAAGTTGTATAATGAACTGTTTAAGTTTTTAGTTTCTGGAGGTCTATATACTTATACAAAAGAAATATAGACAACTGTGTTTATTTTGATTTCGCATCTTTCCAGCAGACATCTCAATCACACCCTCTACACACCACGCTTTAACATCTACATACTCCACAGTTTACTCTCTGACATCATTATTTACATAAAGACTAATACCTTTTTCTTTACTAGTTCGTGAAAAATGAAATTAATTTAAAATGGGGAAGTGAAGTAACTTGAATATTCCTAGACTCCAACCCATGCTAAGTAACACAAAGAATACTAACTTTCTCTTTTTGTATTACCATGTCCAGGTTATAACTTTTTTTAGCCAAGGCGGCTTGGCTATGCATAACGTTTATGTTGCTGTAACTGTCTTGGCTGGTACATGAAAATTTTCTTTCTCATCTGAGGGAGGGATCTAGTGCACATTGTTGTCTAGAAAATGCTGTCCTCTTCTAAAGTCGAAACGAGCAAAATATTCTTTTGTCAAAAATGTACATCATCGATTGTATTTTGAAGATCGGGGTTAACTCCTACCATAAATAATTGATTATTCAATTTAGTTGTTTTTGTTGTTAATTTTTTGACCTGCACATCTTGGGTACTTGTATTTTTAACTACAAAATTTTGAATATAATTGGTTTGGACTGAATCTGGAACCATCGAGATAAACAACCATATCGTTTAATGACCAGAAAACTCAGATGTCTCTTGTCATCGTTATTACTCTATCTGTTGTCATTCGGCTTATATGATCGTTCCATTCTACTCTTCTATTTCTTACCCAGTTCTTGATATTCTCCACCTTGTATCTACGTCGTATATCTGTACTTCTAGCTCTGTCCCATCGTGACTTACCATTAATTTTTCTAAGTGTTTTGATCTCTGTTGTTTCTAACATCCTTTTTGTCCTCTCTGTGTCAGGTCTTGATTCTGCCGCGTATGTCATTATTGGTCTGATGACTCTATTGTAAATTCTGCCTTTCATTTTTTTCCCGATATTTTTATTTCTCCATACTGTTTCACTCAGGCATCCTGCGGCTCTATTTGCTCTATTCACCTGATCTTCCACTTCAGTTTCGAGCTTTCTGTAGCTAGATAATGTGATGTCTAGGTATTTAAACTCCATCACTTGTTCTATTATCTGACCTTGCATTTTGTCTTTTTTGGGGAAATTAAGATGTTAAATTTTCTGGCGGTTATAGTAAATTGCGTCGTCTGCATAGCAGATTATTTTAAGTTGTTTTTCTCCCATTTGGTATCCTTTTTTAGTTCTTACTTTTTTTATTATTTCATCCATAATCAGGTTGAACAATAAAAGACTCCGGGAATATCCCTGTCTTATCCCATTGTCAACTTCAACTTGAATAGGATCTGTTAGTTCTACTTTTACTTTTATTGTATTGTTTTGGTAGATATTTTCAATAGTTTTAATTATTCCTAAAGGTGTCTCTCTTGCGTATAGTAAGTGGATAACGTCTTTTAATTTGACGCGGTCAAATGCCTTCTTAAGGTCCACGAAACATAGATATGCCGGTTTGTTGTATTCTAACGATTTCTCTTGCACTTGCCTTATTATAAATATAGCGTTATAACTCTTCTTCTAGTGTTATAATTTCATTCAGTTTATTTGTTGTTACTTTTGTTGTTAATTTTAGTGTTGTGTTTAATAAATTAATTCCTCTGTAATTTTCCGGGTCCGATTGGTTTCCCTTTTTGAAAAGAGGTATTAGGATGCTTGATCTCCATTCTTGAGGAAGTCTGTTTTGTTCTATTATTTTTTGGATTAGTTTTAATAGTTGATTGGTCAGATCTGGTCCTCTGTACTTTAGGAGTTCGTTCGGTATTCTGTCGTCTCCTGGTGATTTTCAATTTTTAATTTCCTTAATGCTTCCTTTACCTTTTCTTCCTCAATATTAATTTTTTTCGTTTGTCGTCACCTCTGATATTGGTGGTTTATCTTCGTCACCTTTAGCAAAATAGGGATCGAAAGTAGTCTACCCATGTTTCCTTCTGAATGTGGTTCGTTTTTATTAGTTCGTTCATTTCTTTTCTTTGTCTTCTGATCATTCTCCATATTTCTTTTTGTGTTTCGTAGAAGTCGTGTTCCATCTGTTTTGAGAAGCTCTGTTGTTAAACATCTGTTGAACATCGCTGTTGTTTATATTAATTATATTTGACATTATTTCCGTTGTCTGAGCTTGCATAACAGCTAAATTTAGATATTTTTATTGAATATGCTTATTTGTTTGTTTATTGCCATTATTTCTAATCTCCATCAACTTTTCTTTTTCAATTGTCTGTGGTCTTGTCGTCATATGTGTTGTCTGTGCAGCCACTTTAGAAACGGACGCCATTTGATTGTTCTTTGATTTGTTTACATTTGTTATACCTAAATTGGCACTGTAATTCAACTTTGATTAATCGGTATTGATACTTAAAACCACTTTTTGTACCTGATGTTGTTTACTATCTGACACTATTTGGGTTCATACATTATTATTTGTATACAAAACATTGATTTTATCTTGTAATTAATCGACTAATTGTTTAAGGAAGGTATTTTCACTTTCTAAAGATTTTGTTCGAGGAATTGCAATAAAATGTTTTATTGTCGTCTATAAAAACTTATCACGTTTGGCACAGCTGTTGTGCATAGTTCCATAACAGAATATACATACATACACTGAGAACTGCTAGCCCAGTCTGGTTACGCAAAAATCATCGATTTCACGGCAACATTTTTCACATATATCTGAAGCTTTTCAGACATAGGTGGGAGTTACTAGATGACGAATAGATGAAAAAGTACTCGTATTTTTACCTTGCGTTTTTTTTTTGAAACAATAATTTATGATCACAATTTTATTTTTTGTCTATAAGTTCTTTCCCTTATATTTTACATTAATAATATTTATATCATTCTTTATATCAAGAATATCTTTATTTTCCCGTTTTTTTTTTTTTTAATTAAAATTGATAAATAATTTACGGAAATATTTGCAAAAAACAGTTTTTTTTAAATTAAAATTGATAAATAATTTACGGAGATATTTGCAAAAAACAGTTTTTTTGCATTAATTTAAAAATTTTACTAATCTTTTTATTAATAAAATAAAATGTTATTAATACATTTGAACATCGAGGAATTACCGTCTTTTAAATTTGTGCGAAATTTCCCCCCGATCGGTCAAATAGTTTAAAAGTTATTTAATTTATTTATATATATATATATATATATATATATATATATATAATATATATATATATATATATATATATATCCCGTTTATAGCGTAATCCGCCTTTGGGTTCCCGTTCGCCAAGCCTGTCTATTCTGCCAGTCTTCTTCAAATAGATTTCTTGCTGACATGGCTTTTGAAATTCCTTGCATCCATGTTGTTGGTGGTCGTCCTCGTTTTCTTTTCTCTGGTGGTACCCATTCTAATATTTTTTTTGGTAGTCTTTCTTCCCCATACGTCTAACATGTCCGTACCATGTCAGTTGTTGTTTTTCGATGTCTTCTATAATTGATCTTTGTACATTCATTTGATTTCTTATGTCCTCATTTCTCACATGTTCTAATCGAGACTTTCCCGCTGCTCTCCTCCAAAAATCCATTTCAACTGCCAAGAGGTTACCTTTAAGTTTTTGTGATAACTGCCATACTTCTGAGCCATACACGATTACTGGTTTCAATATTGTGTATATTGTATTATCCCTGAGGCTAAATATTTAAACTATTGAACTTGCTCTATTAATGATGCTAGACACATTTAGCAAATTTAAGATATAATAAAGACTTATACTATCTCAGAAGTTAAATGCATATTGCGTTTTTATCGAAATTATTTACAAAATAAACTTTGAAAAAGGGGTATGTTTTTTTACTTATAAACAATTGTAATAACTTCTTTATTCTTGAAGCTACAGACTTGTACGTACAACCATTGGATAGCTGGTAAAAAAACTGACATTAAAAAAACCTTGTATGACCAATAGAAACGAAGATAGGGACTATTTAAAAAAAAATCATATCTCCATTGTTTATAAACATCAAGAAGTAAAATTTGCACAAATTTTTAATGAAAATATAAACTTTATATTGAAACTTATGGCAATAAATTTTATCCTATTTTTCGAAACTTACAGCCCTTCGAAACGAAGGTACTTTCGAAATATCGACATAGGAAAGTGGAGTGGATAACTGTTTCAGCTCCGTTTTTTTTTTTGAAATCAGAACTTCAAATTAAAACACGTAGGAAAAATTTACATTATCTGGGCTTTCATTGCAGCTAGAAGCCTCTTTTTTTAAATCATTTAAATAAAAAATATTTTTATATTCCTTATATTAAGTATAATTATTTACTACTTTGACGATCTGTATATTTATATATGTGTATAGGCATTTGTACCACATTAAGATAGGACGTCTGAGGTGGGTAGGCCATGTAATGCGCATGGAGCAAACCGACCCAGCTAGAAAAACGCTCCTTGATAGACCTATTGGTCAAAGAAAAAGAGGAATACCCAGAACAAGATTCCTAGATAACATAGACCAAGATATGAGAAATATGCAAATACGTTCTTGGCGGAGGAAGGCGATGGATAGGGACGACTGGTAAAAAATTCTTGGTTAGGCTAGGACCCACACAGGGTTGTAAAGCCAAAATGATGATGATGATAGGTATATGTACAGTACGAGGACGGTAAACACATTTATTTATGATTTTAGATCTAAATATCTCCAAATGGTTGTACGTACAAGTCTGTAGCTCGAACATTATAGAGGTCATTACAATTGTATATAATTAGAAACATACCCCTTTTTCAATCGTTTATTTTGTAAATAATTTCGATGAAAACGGAATATTCATTCAACTTCTGATTCTATTATTTATCTAAAATATAAGGGAAAAAACTTATAGACAAAAAATCAAATTGTGACCATAAATTATTGTTTTAAAAAACGCAAGGTAAAAATACGAGTACTTTTGAATCTATTCGTCATCTAGTAACACCCACATACGTCTTGAAAGCTTTAGATATCTGCGAAGAATGTTCCGACCTTTTTTTTAACCAGACTGCGCTATGCTAATTGCAAAATTTATGATCACTTTCAGGTTTTATATCACTGTTCCCGCTGTTAATATCGAGATTTACTTGACTACAAAGACCACTGATGTGTTTACATCTTTAATACCCTGATTAATAATGTAATGGAAACTGATTTCTTATACTCAAACATGAGTAGAAAACAATAAAAAAGCACAGATTGTAGAAAGCACAGATTTGGGAATTATCTGAATTTGGTTTCGAAAACTAAGAAATCTTCGGATTTCGACCATTTGTTCTTAGATGGCGTTATAACGTTCGTATGTAGTTAATTTTATAATTACTTCTTTTGACGGAAAATATTTGATTTTACGTTTAGAGCTTCTACATACACGCTCTGAGGAGTCCTGATAGGACGAATTACTTATTTACATATATATTCCGTATACATATAACTATATTGTACATATATATTCCAAACCTCATTTAATTTTCCTTAAACTGGGTCGTATTCCGTTAGAGCGGTCGGGTGTTTTCTTTCTAAAATTTTTGCAATAATTTATTTTATGTGATAAGGAGCAGGTCCATAGCCACAACCTCAAATCGTGGTGGACCAGGAAGATTTTTGTAGGGACCTTGCCTTTAACCTAGCGTCTCCAGTTTCTTGGCGCTGGAGACTCGCGCTCACCTTTCACATTAGAGATAATATTTTGAGGGGTTTATTTTTTAGTGTTTTTGGTCTAATTTTTGAGATGTTTCGTCCATTGAATGTCTTAAATATTCGGCAAACAAACCGGCCAAATAGTAATTGAGTATTCTGAATAGGTATTATAGTACTAAGCGATTGATCAAATTGCAACTTAGATGAAAAAAATATTTAACACGTATTCCGTGGCATTATAAAAAATCCTTTAACTTCAATGAAATATAATAATTCATTTTATATTTGACTCCATATTTATTACTATAAGCTAAAGAGACCCAGCAAGTTGAACTGAAAGCGATACAAAAAGCCATCGACCTAGAGTCACAATATAATTTAAATTTGGAATTATGTAAAACCATATATGGATGTCACAGCTACAAATTTAGTGTTAGCTTCAACTACATAAGAAGGCACTGAGGATGATCTGATTAGATCAAAAACGTTATGCTACTGTATAAATTTTGACGACACTTTTAAAAGTTTTAACTATGTTTTTTATACCTAAATACAATTGTGAAGTGTTTTAACTTCTGTATGTTTTTTTAAACGATGATATACAGCCAACTACTGGGATTTTCCATTAATTTTTGTTATGTTTTTCCATCTTGTTTACATTTGTATGCTTATATTATTTTCTATCTTCTACTTGCGTTCTACTTTTTTGTTTTTGGTTTTAAAAAATTCACAAGTGAGTTCTTTTCTTTAAACCATTTTAGATAATAAAACAGTTAATGTATCACTTTAGAATCTAAACAAAAACTGGAGAGACTATTAAAAATGCGTTAAATCTACTGTCCACTCTAGTATTGGTTTGCTACTCACTACAGTGGAAAATTCCCTTCTGCAATGTTCAAGTTCAAATTATAAATACCTTCATTTTGAGCATTTACCCAAAGCTATGGTAAATATCAGTGTAAATACCCAGTTAAAAGTACCCTACCCGCTGGATGTTTACCCTGTCTACATCACTATGCCCGGTTAAACCTAGGGAGTTGGGCACGGCGGAAACGAGAACGCTTAGGATTGATTTATGTTTTCAGTTCCAGAAAATCCAAAAGCTCAAATGTAACATATACATTTTAAATTAATTATTAAGTCCGAGCCGAAGCCCAATTGCCAAATCTGCTCAAGTGTATTATCTGTGAAACATATCCTGATTGAGTGTCTCCGGTGTGCAAAACCCAGAGTGCAACAAATATCAAAGACGTTTTAAACTCACCCGATCAAGTCTTTAACCTAATTGGTTTCTTGAAAGACATTCAGTTGTTCAACAGAATATGACCCCTTGTTTTCTATGTACTTTACCTTTAACTTATAACCTAGTGATAAAACTGTTGTATTGTTTAGTTATAGGTTCTAAGCTTATAGATTAACTGTAGCAATTAGTAACATGTGCTTATTGTAATTATTGTACACAATATTGTTTGTGTCAATGGCCATTGCAGCCAAAAAAAATTATGTTTGTATTCATTATAATCACAATTGATATATATTTCAGGCACCGAGAATAGAAATTTTAGACGAGCGTAGCATCCAACTCACTATTCCAAAGCCTGAGAAAACTGTAAAAGATTTCTTTGCCTGTCTACTAAACACAACAGTCTACCAAACAGAACATCAAATGACCGCTTGTACTAATGTTGTTGCAGTTGGAGGTAAGTAAAGCTTCATTTCTTAATGTAAATACTGTCTTAAGGAATTAATTTGTACTATAGGGGAGAGTGTCAATGAAACGGACAATCGCTATATTTCGGAACTCCCCGCCACTCTGACTAAACCGAACGCATTATGGTTACAAATACTTCCACTTCCTTGCGCCACAAAGCCAACATCTTGATCCCGCCGTAAACAAGTGCGTGACCTTCAATATCGTTTCTGTAGATAAAAAAGTAAATATTTTGTGTCAAAAGTGAACTCTTTCACAGATAAACTATGTTTAATGTCTTTATCATAATTAGACAATATGGTTTGTGTATGCATTAAGTACGTAAAGGTATAGAGATATTTGAAAAATCTATTAGAATTATTTGGTTTTTTGAGGTTAATAAACAAACACGACAATTGTCTTGAAACGGACAGACAATAATTTATTGAAATGGACGTCCGTTTCAATGCATCGATGTGTCCTTTTCATAACATCGAATAGTCTATTATCAAATTAATAGGTTAGAAGTTGTGTTTATGGGAATAAGCCACAATAATTGTAATTAAAATTACATTTTTTACATTGACGTTTCGACTTCCAAACCGGAAATTGTTCTCAAAATGTTTTACCTAAGAATTTACCTAAAAAACAAAAAAAAAATAGAAAAAAGCATCTATTTAGCCTAGTTTAGCGGAAAATGAAACGCTCTATTTCCGGTTTGGAAGTCGAAACGTCATTGTAAAAAATGGAATTTTGATTACAATTATTGTGGCTTATTCCCATAAACACAACTTCTAATGTAAACATGCCACAAGCCAACAGTCACAAAACATACAAATTAATAGGTATTCATTGAAATCTCAAATAAGTTAAGAAAATAACATCTACTTATTCTCTTTTCGAGTATGGACATTAACAAAAAAAGCGGGTTCGCCCTACAAGCTCTCAAATCAATTTAGCTGTTAAAGAAGTGTTGAATAAAGGTCAATCAGTTAGATCAGTAGCTAAGGCGTACGGCATTTTCAAATCTTATTTAGCTGATTTATGTAAATCAGCCAAAGCTCAAGATACACCGTACGACCATCTACCCAACATTGGCAATAGGCGCATTTTCACCTGTGAACAAGAAAAGATGCTTGCAGATTACCTTAAGACGTGCTCTAAAATGTGTTACGGATTAACAACTGTACAGGTACGAGAACTTGCATTTCAATACGCCAAATCTAATACTATTGCACCTGATGCATGGACAAAACAGGAAAAAAGCAACAAAGGAGTGGCTTCGTGGTTTTTTACAAAGAAATGTCACACTTTCTGTCCGAAAACCAGAAAATACGTCGTTATCGAGAGCCACTTCGTTTAATCCCGAGAATGTCAATAAATTTTTTGACAATTTAGAGCTTGTTTTAAAAAAATACAACTTTCTGCCACATATGATTTGGAACCTAGATGAAACTGGTTGTAGTACGGTGACAAATCCTCCAAAGGTAATAGCTGTTAAGGGCTCAAAGCAAGTAGGACAAGTGACGTCCGCCGAAAGAGGGAATTTAGTAACAATGCTCGGTTTTCTTAATGCGTCTGGTGGCACGATACCCCCGGTATTTGTTTTCCCACGTGTCCATTACAAGGACATAATGTTGAAAGATGGACCACAAGGTGCTCTTGGCTTAGCAAACCCCAGTGGATGGATCACGGAAGATGCCTTTTTAAATGCCATTAAACATTTTATTAAATTTGTTAAACCTTCGAAAGACATTCCTTGTTTAATATTATTGGATAATCACAAAACTCATATTACGTTGGATACAGTGATTCTTGCAAGACAAAATAGTATCGTGATGCTCACATTTCCTCCACACTGTAGTCACCGATTGCAACCAGCTGATGTGTCTGTTTTTGGTCCTTTTAAGACACGATATCGATCCGCAATGAATGCATGGATGTTAACCCACCCAGGCAAAACTGTTACTATTTATGAAGTAGCTCAATTCGCCAATGAAGCTTTCGTTCATGGATTTTCGATGCAAAATATATTAAAAGGATTTTCAAAAACTGGAATATATCCATTCAACCGTAATATATTTTCTGTCGATGACTTCTTGTCATGCTCTGTGACAGACCGTCCGTATGATTCTATTCCACCGATTACCAATAGTTCAAGTAATATCGAACCATATTCATCTAACTCTACACTACATGCTGATCTACCAGTTCAAGATCCAGAGACATTATGTGGATCATCTTTGACTCCGGAACAAATCAGACCCTACCCAAAAGCTCCACCTAGAAAAACAGATAGTCAACGACCTCGTAAAGGGAAAACAGCAATAATTACTGATACACCAGAAAAGGACAAATTGTTGGAGGAAAAGGAGGCAGCCTTGCAAAAAAAGGAAAGGTATCACTTGAAACAAAGAAAAGAGTGAACAGTATTATATGCAAGGAGTCTACGTCTGGGGAGTCAAGCTCATACAAAAAAAGGAAAGTATCAAATGAAAGAAAAAGAAAGTTAAACAGTGCTAAAGACCATGAATTCACAACAGAAGAATCGGATACAAACATATCGTTACACGATTCAAGTGATGATGAAGCTTCTTTATCTCTGTATACTAAGAAGAATATGACAAATAATGACAATAAACAAGAACTGTGTACGGTTTGTAAAGGTGATTATGCCTCAAGCAAAATCGATTGGCTGCAGTGTTTCATTTGTCACTATTGGGCTCATGAAACTTGTGGTCTTAAAGGAGTTCTTAATTTCTTTTGCAATAATTGTAACTGAATATTCATGACTATCCCATATTATTCATGACTCTATCCCGTGTTAAGTAGTTACCAAGTTAAAATTTTATTGAATTAAAAAAAGGCAAATTTTTGTTATTTTGATCACACAAATTTTTTCGATTTGTGCAAGTCTGTTTTTTTTTTATTTAAGAGCATTTCGTTTCACCTATACTTGCGACATAGTAAATAAAAAGTTACTTAAAACGTGTCTTTAATTATTTTGTGGTATTCCCAAAGCATGTACAATATTCGAAAGCAAATTAGACGCATATTAGCTTCCCTGTCCGGTTCAAAGCACCGTATGTGCTTTTCAAGGCATCGGCGGGCCGAAACAGACAAAATTCATTTTATTCTTTACATCAAAGTATTCAAAAAAAAAATTCTTCTATTGAGGTATGCGTGTTATACAAATGAAGCACAAGTATTAAATTTGTGTTTAATAAATTGTTTGTGGTATTTCAAATCAACATAATAATGTAGGTATTGGGTCATTAAAGTGAACTGTCCGTTTCATTGACACTCTCCCCTACTTTGTCTCAAAGTGACTAGTCTGTACATATGCAATGCTAACCTTATGGGAATTTCGCCAAGACGTTGCCAGTTTTATGCAGTAAGCGATGGCGTTCTCTATTGTCTATCTTTCAAAATAAACGGAATAAACCAGGAGTTTTCAACAAGCCCTCACGTACAATTTTATGTAATTTACAAATATCTGCTAATAATTTTACATAATACTATACATTATTTGTTTCTAATAGTAACTGATCAACTTTTATCTTTTATTAGTAGCAGTAGTATAATAAAATGTGCATTAAATAAACATTTGTTTCAACAATAAACACAAAAAGTTTTTCAAATACTTTCTTCTAAGTTATTCAGTAAGAAGCAATTAGAGTAATTCTTGTACAGAATATGTTTAAAAGCTTGATACATCCAGGGTCTTAATTAGTCTTAACATATTCGAGTTACGATTGTTTGTACCATCTTGGATGTACTGTTACTGTTTTGTTATTGTTATTATTTTTTGGTGGCTGTTGTTTTGATTTGCTGTTGGCAATTATTGTTATATTTAACGCCGAATTTTTACCGCAAAATGGAGGAGATTGTTCAATGGAAAAGCTCTAAAACTTTCAGAGAAGCAATTACCAATGAATATTATTAATTATCAACTTAATCAGGATAACGATTCTGTATCAAGTGTAATTAGGAAAGTGTCAGAAATGAGTGGTTATTGCCGGATTACAATCTCCAAAGAGCAGGCCCAAGAAGCGAAAGGTAGGTAATTCTCGTGACAACAAGTACGATGAAGGTGTCAGGAGCCAAATTCGTAGATAGTTCATCAATTTTTTCGTGACAACATACCACCAACAATAAACACCATATTCGCTGTTGTAAATGTCGAAGAAACTTTGCCCAACTTTTCACGGGCCACGCTACATCGCTTGCTGAGTGATATGGATTTTGTGTTTATAAAACGTGCAGAAAGATACAACATAGTGTATTTGGATAAATCATGGGTGAATATTGGACACAGTGTGAAAAAAGAATGGGTTGATAAAACAATTACATCCCATCGCGATGCTTTTGTTGGTGATCTGACAACAGGATTAAAAGCTCCAACAGCTCGTGGTGCACGGTTCGTTTTATTGCACGAGTGGAAAGAAAAATACTCAGGACTACCACGACGAAATGAATGGACCGACCTTCGAAGATTGGTTCGAAAATAACTTAATTCTAAATTTGCCAGAAAAAAACTGTTGCGGTAATGGACAATGCCAAAGTCAGAACAAATTCCCAACAGTTCAACACTAAAAAAAGATATTCAAGAATGGCTTCTGTCAAAGGACCTATTTTTTACTACCTAAAGACTACCTAAAATGCGAGTTACTTGATGTAGTCAAGGTCTTCAAAGCAAAATATGACAGGTACATAATAGAAGATATTGCCAAAAAGCCCAATGTGAAGATTCTGAGGCTCCCACTCCAATCCACCGAAATGGTTTGGAGTGAAGTTTCAGAAGCTGAAATGCGAAATTTAATTACAGCAGCGTACCAGGTTATTACGCCAGAGAAATGGAAAAATTACGTAAACCACGTAATAGCAACAGAAAAAAATGTGTGAAATTGACAATTTGTTGGATGATATCGAACCAATTATTATAAATATAAATAACGGAGACAGTGACGGTAATAATGATGATGACAGTTAAGCAGAAACTAAATGTGACAGCGATTGACAGAAAAAGGAACTAAATATAGTGGTGTACAATTACGATTACTTACACATGAAATTAAATACAATTACTTCTTCTATTTTCAACCACGTTTTGTTACTGCCAACATATACAGTGCGATTTTTAAAAGTCCTTCCCCCCTTAACGTTTGAACGGAATAATACATAAATAAAATGTTTCTTTATATTTTTGATTTTATTCAAATCTATAAACAAATGGTTTGTATCGCTAGCACATACTGTAGAATTAAAAACAAACTGCTTGTGTGACATAAATAAAACCCATTTCTTAATTTCTATTTTATTTTAATTTAACCCAAGTATGTTGTAGCAAATATTATTTATCTTTGAGAACCACTGACAGAAGGAAGCCAGGCAGGGTCGTTAGTGGACATTAGTTCTTAAGCTACCCTCAACACAATAGATGGATTAGGCTAAGTAGTAAGAAGTGACGTTTATTTTAATACAAGTTTGCAAAGAAGTATGGCATCGATGTAGTGCATTTACCCTGTACAGACTAGTCACTTTGAGACAATCTATAAATATGTGATTATAATACGCGGGCGATCAAACTTTCCATATTATTTACATGGCTTGTACATTTATTACACGGCTTGTTTTGCATAACTCCGGCTGTTTCTTACCAACTCGCTCTCGCAGCGTTGCCAAAACTTTCAAATAGTAAGTTTGGTTTATAGTTTGACCCTCTGGAACCCATTCAGTCATCACGATGCCGTTAATGTAAAAAAAAACGATTAGCATGGCTTTAAATTTTTATTTCGACATCCTTGCTTTGTTCGAAAGCATTATTACTTCGAAATTTCACATTCATCCGTAACTCATGTTTGTCGTCACACATTGTTATCGGCACGAGAAAAAAACACGTTCTTTTCTAACCTCTACAGAAAAAATACTACTACAGGGACAAAACCGTGTTTTCGTACTGGAAGAGTAGTTACTTCCAGCTATCCATGCTGCATTCGTTTCCCACTCTTCCCCTCTAGGACGCCTTCTGCGCGCGCAGCCCTTTATTTAATAGCCAGAGTTCGTACATCGATTTGTTAGAGAATCATGTTATTTTCGCTATTCTCAATCTTCCTGATGTAAATCTGGAGAATGTTTGGTTTCACCAAGACGGCTTTTCAGTTTACAACGCTCGAATAATTAAGGAGTACTTAAACTACTTTCACGAATCGAGTTATCAATCGAACAGGCGATATTAAGTGGACTGCCCGATCTCCAGGTCTTACACCCATGGGCTTCTTTTTTTTTTGGGCATTTAAAAAGCATCGTCTACGATCATCCTGAGGCTAGAGCCCAAAATTTGGATGAATTAAGACCGAATAAGAGAACCCAAATATTTGAAACATTTTTGTCGGGCATAAAGATTTCTTATTAGGTTATAATTAAGAGTATATTTTTTGTTTTATATTTTTAAAGAAATGTTCTTTTATTTTTAATTCAACCACAAAAATTGTTCACATTAGCAAAAGCCGATACAAATACACAGCCTTATAAAGGTCAGTGTACTTTTATCGAGTTTATGTTATAAGAAATGAACCGTGTATACGTAAGGAAAACAAAAATCGGCGGATGGAGATGCATATCCCTTGCTTTGTTATGTGTTACTAAATGGTTTTGTCTAAAACGATGGAAGTGAAGCTTTTGAGCTGTATTATGCTACTAGGGTATCTATCTTGTACAAATATGTTACATAACATTTAATCATTTAAGTCCTGTTAAGTGCACTGTAATCTTTATGTCTCTAATATCCTTCGGGATAATGTAACTTTTGTGTTTTATTAAAAAAAATAATGAACGTATCACATTAAGAGGAATATGCCCTTAAAATATTAAACCAAGAAATCGTGTAGTTTGAAAGTAATAAACCAATAAAGAATCATACAAAATAAATAAAACGCCCTGTATCTAGGTTTTTTTCCATTTCAGAATGTATATATATTTTGAAATGAAAGATTCTATATAATCATTTTCCATTTTCCTTTTTGGTGGAATTATTATAAGATTGTTTTTTTTTAGTGCCACCCCAAGAGGTTAAAGACTTTGCCTGCGTATCCGAGAATTATGAAAAATTGAAATGTACATGGACAGCCCCCGAAAATTATGTGATGACCCAATATAGACTGGAATATAATTTTAAGTCCACGTAAGTTACTTTTTTTTTAACATAAAGCTATGTATTTTTTAGTAGAGTAACACAACTTAACGAGAGTATTTTTATCACATGTCACCTAATTTTGTTATAGTTGGAAGTTGTTTTTATAACATTACAGTTAATTTGCGAAAATTCTTCTTTCATATTGAAAAAACTTCCGTTTTGTATGTTTGTAATAAATTAATGTATTTATTGGGAGTATTTAATTTGTACATATAATTTTAGTGGTATTTATGAAAAATAGAGTTACACTAAACTGTTAGAAATTATAAAAACCCACAATGTATTTATTTCTAAGTGACGTTAAAGCTGGTTAATATTTACAAAAAATATAAATTTGGTTCAAATAAATGAGAGTCAGGTCCAGAATATAAATCTTTCAGTGTACTTGCAGATAAACTTCAATTTTATATTGTCACGATCGTATCTAACACGAGTTATGATCTAACCTAACTTAAAGTAATGTTAGTATTGGTTAACTGAGGAAATTAATGAAGTTGTGAAAGTAGTTTTCATGGTGGTACCAGAAGAAAGTTAAAAATAACGTTTGATAATTAAATTAAAATGACCTAACATTATCTAGTTCCTTGCCACCCTTCAGAACTTGTTTGTTAGCTAAATTCAAAGACATTATTGCTTTATGTTGACATAGTACATATACAAAATTCTTGAACATGGTTAAGATAGGCAAAAGGCCCTCGCTCCCAGAATTCACCTATTTCATTTTTTATAAAATCCGGGGTTTTTTCTAAATAAAACTCCAACAGGAATCTTATGATTATATCTGATCATTCACTATGATAAATAAGCAAGTTAGTTATATCTTCTAAATGTGCCTATTTTCTAGAGATGTTGACGACCACATTGACCCATCTTATTATATTCACAGCAGCTCGAAATAGATCAGTTGACGTTAGACCAGTCCATTTCCTAAGATTGGCCAGCCACGATATACGTCTACGTCCAGAGCCACTCTTACCCTCAATCTTGCCCTGTAGAATCAACTGTAGAAGTCGGTATTTACGATTACGCATGATGTGACCGAAGTAACCCAATTTTCTGTTTTTTATGATGTTAATAATTTCTTTGTCTTTTCTTAGCCTCTGGAGAATAGTTATATGAGACCCTCAACATACGTCGGTAGCACCACATTTCAAATGCCTCCAATCGTTTTTTGGCATCTTCTGTGAGTCTCCAGCTTTCTACTCCAAAGAGGAGGACACCAAAGTTGCAAAAAATCTTCCTAAGGCTGTTGAAACAGCTTCTAGCCTTTTCAATACGAGTTTTTATTTCGTAGCTGTGATCCCAATTATCTTTAATATTGCAGGCCAAATAGCATATCGTTAATTGTAATTTGGGCGTTTATGCCGGTGTTCTTACTAATGATCATTATTTTTGTCTTCTTGCAGTTTAGTTTTAGGCCGTATTTGTTACATGTTTCTACAACGTTACCCATTATTCCTTGGAGCCCTGCGCACTATCTGCCAGCAACACTATCGTCTGCATATCTAATGTTGTTTATAAGTTGGCCATTTACAGCAATCCCATCTTCTGATTCGTCCAAGGCTTCTCTAAAGATGTTTTCAGATCTTTAGAGAGGCCTTGGTAGGCCTCTGTTAAATATGTTTTAACATATTTACTAGAGGTTATTTTAAATAATGCGAGTGACAATATGCAACCCTAACTCCTTTTTCGACTGTGAAAATCTCGGACAGTTAATTTTATAATCGTACTGTTGCTTTTTCTTGGAAATGTAAGTTTGAGTCTTATATCCTTAACATCGAGTCCTGATGTTTTTAGGATATCGATTAGTTTTCCATGTGGGACTTTATCAAATGCCTTCTCGAAATCAATGAAACATGCATACACATCGCAGTTGACTTTCTTGGCTCTCTGTATTAGAACTTGCAAACTAAAAAGTTTTTCTCTCGTTTCGAGTCCTGCTCTGAATTCAAATTGAACTTCACTCAGTTGTTCTTCTAATTTAGTGTATATGCGCTAGTGAATGATAGTAAGAAGTACTTTAAGTACAAGGCTCATCAAACCAATTAATCTATGTTCTTCACATTTTCTAGCGTTGGCTCTTTTAGGAAGTGGAATGAATATTGATAGTAGCCAGTCTTCTGGTAAGTAACCAGTCTCGTAGATGTTGTTGAAAGCTTTGTGAGAGCTGTGATTTAGTGTGACTCTAATAGCTTTAAAATTTCACCATGCACCTCATCAGGTCCTGGTGATTTCCCATCTTTAATCCGCTGAATGGCCATAGTTACTTCTTCGTTTGTTATTTCTGGGCCGTAGGGGTCGTTTATTTCAGTCGGACTTCGTACCGCATCTTTGAATAATTTTTGCATTATATTCTTTCCATCTTCGTAATTTATCTTCAATGGTAGTCAAAATTTGGCCTTCAATGTCTACAACTATGCCTGTATTGCGTTGTTTTCCGGTATTCTGTACCTAAGTCTGTACCTGTAAAAGTCGGCTAATTTTTATTTTTTTATTTTTTTTTTGGTGAGATCAAATCAATTTAAAAATTTAAAAAAATTCACACGCATTGTCCAGCCTTTTAGAAAACTTGTCTATTTTTTTATAGACCAGTAGGTTGAGTGTACATAACGTGACAATGCATTGTTTTAAATAAAGCGTATAACTTTTTTTGGAGATCAAAAAATCAAATCTATCTAATCAAAAAATATATTTATGAATTTTCCACAATTTTCACAACAAGTTGTTCACAACCTTCAAAGAAAGAAAACTCCATTTTTGTAGAATCACCCAACATTTGAATGTTCTAAAGGACTCGATTCAGTTACTTCAAATTATATACACTCGCTATCATAAAATCTGGGTCACCCTGAAAATTTTAAGTTTTTTGAATATTTTTGCCTCTGGTGTAGTAATAACCTTTTTTTAGACTAATATATGTTTTTTGTCATCAATTTTTGTATTGAAAAAAAAAACGGTTTTTGATTGTTTTTATTGCAAAAGCAGAAAGCAAACCAAATTGTTGATAAAACAGACATACTAAAAAAATGGAAAATACAGAACGTGGTAAAACATGAGTGAAATTTCAATGACTAATATCGTGTATTATATATACTCTCAATTTTTCTCCGGATTACATGTTATTCCACTCTCTCACTAACATATCCTTAAGCTCCTGTGCGTTGTTAGGAGGAGGTGTATGGGTTTGAATACTTTTTTTCAAATCGTCCCAGAGATGTTCGATGGGATGCAGTTCTGGAGACCTAGCTGGCCAGGGTAACCTCGTAATTCCAACCTCGTTTAAGTATTACATACTGATCCTGGCAACTTCTTCTCCAAGCCCTGTCGTGATGGGCATAACATGTTCTTCCAGAATCTCTGTAATGCACCTTCGTGCAATTAGGCACCCATTTTCGATGGAGGGTAATTCTATGCGGAAGTCGGAAGATATACCTCCCCAAGCCGTGACCAAGCCCCCACCAAATGGCATTCTTGGAGCAATGCAAACTTCTGAAAATCGTTCACCGGTTCCCCTCAAAACTCTTACAGGTCCATCGGATCCAGTTAGGCAGAAACGGAATTCATCTGAGAATAACACTTTGCTCCACTCGTTAATTCCCAATGCGCATATTATCGAGCAAAAGCTAGTCGTGAATCTTGATGCGCCCGGCAAAGTAGCCATTACCGAGAAGATAGCCCAGAAGTCTTGTCCTGGCTGTTGCAACGCTAACATTCCTATTTCGTACTTCCTGTAGACGATTACTCGATGCCTTACCGCAGTTGAGGTCCGGTTTCGTAAAGACTGAAACAACAGGAAACTGGTCATCACTTGCCGTGGTTGTTCTTCTTCGTACACAGCCAGGTCGTCTGGTTAGCAAACCCGTCTCCTGAAAGCGTTGAAGCACTGGTTGAACCGTAGAAAAGCGCCAACAGTTCTTGCAATTTGCCGTTGAGTGAGACCGTCTTCCTCAAGCGCAAAAATAGAACAAACAACAAACCGCTGAGCCGACAACAATTATTCTCAGAAATATGCATTAGTCTCTTTTATGTTATTATTGTTTACGATAAAGGTCGTTAAAAATGCAATATCGGTGATCTTCAAACTGACACGAATTTTATGATCGTGATTGGATACCTATAAAAAGATCATTAATATGATTTATTTTAAAGTCTAAAAAACGGTAATTCCGTTGCGTGTGAATTTATTGAAATTTTTAAACTGATTGCATGCTACAAAAAATAAATAAATAAAAACAAAAAAATTTTGGTGGACAAAGGATTTATAAACTATCCTCAGCACATGCCGCTACAGCCTTTCATTAGCCTTCGCCTACCTAAAAACCCTCCTACCTGTCGAGTGAGTGCTTGTTTTCTCACTCAAAGTTTTCTTTATCCACGTTGTCCAGATATCCAAGCTTAGCACACACCCAGGTGGTTTGGTTTGATGGTTTTACGGGTGTCTGCACCACCAAAAAAGAGTATATAATTCAAAATTATATCGTCTTCCACATAAATGCTCTTTGTTAAATCCGTCATAAATGGTCCTCAATACTTTTCTTTTAAGTATTCGCAACATCTCGTCATCCCGCGTCGTCATTGCTCGTATGTGCCATCTGTAAGTATTATCGTTTTATAAAGTTTGTATTTTGTTGCTTTTGACATACCTCTTGCCCTTGCAAAGACAGGCAAAACTACCAGCCATTAGTCACCCATGTTTGCTTTCCTATTTCTTTAGATGTATTGTTCTTGCAGTCCACCAGTAATCCTCAGTAGTAAAAGTATACTACTATTTTGTTGCATTTTTAACTTTTTGCGATGTTTTCTGCGGCATTTTTTATACTTATGAAAGCTTCACTGCTTCATCCACATTATTACGACATCATGATATCATCTGAATATCTGCCATTATTTGTAGGCTTTCCATTTAAATTTATATCCGATGCTATCGGACCTTTTGGCATTCCAAGGTCAAGCATAGCTGAATATATTTGGAACCCCTCAATGGCGGCTAGATCATAAGCTGTCGCATGATCCACGAAGATGTAGTAATAATCTGTATCAAATTCCGTCGTTTTTTCTAGTATATGTGATCAGTGGTAAATCTGTTTTTCAAAATGTGCCAGTTGTTCGTGCAGTATTTATGTATTAAGGAAAATTCTTCTAGAGTTGGAGCAGTCAAGTATGTATCCTTTCTTGCATATAAGGCATAAAATTCCTGTTTTATTCTTTAACTAGAGTTGGTTTTTGGTATATCTGTGACAGTACCAAGAGCAATGGTTAGATAAAGTTCAGGAATAAAATAAAATATGCTATATTAACAATAACTACACTTAAATGGAAATTTGCCGGCTGCAGTAGTAGATACAAATATATGGAACGAACAAGTCATGTGAGACCATGTAAATACAAACATAGGAGAGAGAGTTCGCAGAAAAAATGGGTAGATGAGATACAACTTGTTTGAACAAGGTGGATGAACATAACTCAGAGAAGAGGTAAATGGAAATAAGAAGGAGCGGTATATGTTAAAAACTGGACGAATAAAGGGCTTTAGATAGATTGTTTCAAAAACTATTACCAGACTACTGATTTTATTGCTTACTACAAAGATTGTATCAAATATATGCAGCGTTTCATAACAGCTGTTCCTTTCAATCTTATTTCTTGTGTAGCTGTTCCTGTGCAGTACAATGTCTTCACATTCTAGGCTTCAAACCAAAGTGTCAACCTAAGGTCCTTCTGGTTTTAGATATACAAAATCATATATACACAAATTAGAGAAATTGACGCCGAGGTCGTCCAAACGATGATGCAACGTGTCAGGGGAATTATTAGGCAAATCGAAAATAAATGTCATTTGAATTTTGATTTATAATAAGGATAGTTAAGTTAAATTGTTGAATAATTTAATAAAAATATAAGATTATTATGGTCAGAGCTATATGCTTTTGAAATTTTTCCCAAAACTTTAGGAGCATACGGTATTCTGTAAGAGTTACCACACATTGGCCAAGGTGGTCCAGATTTAAGGCGCACTCGGCTTTACCCATCCCGTCGTGGATTTGCTAATGTCATGTAAGTATGTAGACTTACTTGTCATTTATTGACATCATCCACTTGGAATAGATACATTCACCAAAAGCCAGTCACCCGACATCTATTCCTCTTCTTTCTCATCCTAGCTTGGTACCGCTAAGGCGAAGTTTTGAAAACACAACACTACTGCGCAGCAAAATAAGTAAATATATGAGTAGAATAGAATAGAAGTATAGAGTAGAAAAGAATCAGGACCAATATTAATTAAAGAACATCTAAACTTTACACAAACGAAAATTACACAAAGATATCACTGGATGTATAAAGAGCAAAATGTTTAACGAATTGGTGGCGAATTGAATTGCGAATTACTTGGCGAATTGTCTTAAAAATGGAGGAACACTTTTTGAGAAAGTTCTATGCAAATAACTTTTAAGTAATTTTAATCCATATATATTTTACTAAGATATTAAACCCATCTGGCCAGCGTGGTGGGTTATGGCCAAAACCTCCAAAACCAAACATGTCGATTGCAACAGAAACACGGAAGGTACCCCAGGTGGGTAGGAATTCTATTCCACAGTCCCACACCGTAACAATGGTCTGTCCCGAGGACTCTGGGGGGGGGGGGGGGCAAGTCGACATTGAAAAAGAAGATGAACAAACAACTCCATATAGCAATATACAACATCCGCTCCATGGCAAAAGACGAAAAACTCTACGAACTAGAAGAGGAATTGGGGAACTTGAATTGGGACATAATGGGGCTGTCAGAAGTCAAAAGAAGAGGTGAAGGATATGTGGACTTACATTCAGGCAACAGACTCTATTATAAAGGCAGGGAAGACTACACATACGGTGGAGTAGATTTCTTAATCAGCAAGAAGAGAAAATCTCAAATTCAAATAATTGACAGCATATCAGATACATGGTCTTAAAACTAAATCCAAAAACTAAAATAAAGATCGTGCAAGTTTATGCTCCAACTGAAAAAGCAACTGATGAGGAAATAAATTATTTTTACGAAGACGTTAAAAAAGCTATAGACAAAAGATATAGACAAAGAATCCAAAATAATAATAATGGGAGACTTTAATGCCAAAATTGGAAGTAAGATTGAAGACTCTGAAAGCTAGATTGGAAATTTTGGATTCGGCACAAGAAACACAAGAGGAGAAAAACTCATGGAATTCCTAGAACAAGAAAACATGTATGTTATGAATACCTTCTACAAAAAGAAACCTAACAGAAAGTGGACATGGGTCGCACCTAACGGAACTACCAAAAATGAAATAGACTATTTTCTTTCAAACAACAAAGGAATATTTGAAGACGTCACAACAATAAACAACGTTACAACGGGTAGTGACCATCGTATAATCAGAGCAAAAATAAATATTAATATGAAAGAAGAGAGAAAAAGGATTTAAAAAAAAAACAACGAGGATAGATGCCTTTAAACTAAGAACAAATGAAGAGCAATTCCGAGAGGTCTTAGCGGATAAGTTCGAATCTGATCCTTCACATAATCAAGATCAAATTGACGAGATTAATAAAAACCTAAATAAAAACCTTCTCGCAGCAGAACTACAGGTCGCAAAGAAAACAAGGACTAAAGAAGACAAAATAAGCAATGAAACTAAACAGCTAATGACGAAAAGAAGACAACTACTAGCGCAAAACAAACGCCATACTCAAGAATATAGAGGAACTTAATAAAACAATTAGAAAAGAACTAAAACCCGACATACAAAAATGGAACGAGAACTTAATAGAGCGAGTCATTGAAAACAACAGAGGCTTAAAATGTCTAAGACCCGCACTGGGAGTTCAAAAAATTATCAAAATTGACGCCAACAATAAGGTAGAGAAGGACAAATATAAAATAACATATATTGTCGAAGACTTCTACACATCCGTGTACAGCTCGCAAGGCCAGCCTAATGAAACAACAAAGGAGAACGTCAAAAGAAAAATAAAAAACGTGGGATCAGAAGTACTACCAAATAAAAAGGGATACGAAATAGAAAGAGCTTTAAAAGAACTAAAAAATAATAAAGCTCCAGGACACGACGGTATAATTGCCGAGCTCTTGAAAACAAGCAAGACATTAACAATCCCTGTACTAACAGAGCTATTTAATAGATGTCTCCATAATAGCCAGATCCCTAAAAACTGGAACGAGAGTCTAGTAATACTCTTACACAAAAAAGGGACAAATGTGATCTACAGAATTATAGACCTATATCGTTGCTCAGTCAAGTATACAAACTATTTATGAGAATTATTAATAACCGGTTAACCTACATTAACCTAATAATTACCAACCGGTTGAACAGGCTGGCTTCCGCAAAGGATAATACATCAGACCATCTGCTGACAATGAGAACATTGATAGAGAAGGCAAATGAATACCAACTACCCGTATTTCTTGCCTTCCTCGACTATGAAAAGGCGTTTGATAGTATCGAGATGTGGGCCATAGAACAAGCTATTAATAATTGTAGAATAGATTCGAGATATAGGCAACTAATACATAATATATATGAAAATGCAACTATGATAGTACAACTAGAAGAAAATACAAATCCCATCCCCATTAAGATAGGAGTGAGACAAGGAGACGTAATATCGCCAAAGCTTTTCAATCTAGCCCTAGAAGACGTCTTCAAAACTACAAATTGGTCAACTTATGGCATTAACGTTAATGCCATAGGCTAGCCAGCTCCCAATACGTCGGCCTAAAAATGAAAATGAAAAAAAAAAACAAAAATAATGACAAACACAGATGACCCCAGACATATAACTATAAACGGCAGTGAGATAGAACAAATCCAGGAATATATCTACCTAGGCCAAATCCTGAGACTTGACAAAGAGAACCAAAGTGCGGAAATTGCTAGAAGAGCAAGACTAGCATGGGCAGGATTAGGAAAACTTAGTTGGATACTTAAGAACCGCAAAATACCCTAATACTTGAGGAGCAAAGTGTTCAACCAATGCATCCTTCCTATCATGACATATGGATGTCAAACCTGGACCCTAACCAAGGCAAACATGAATAAACTAGCCACAACAGAAAGAACAATGGAAAGAGCTATGTTAGGTATACGACTCTCAGATAAAAAGAGGAACGACTGGGTAAGATCAAAAACAAAAGTCGAGGACATAACAACAAAAATTGCCAAACTTAAATGGAGCTTCGCGGGCCACACTGCTAGACAGAAAGACCAACGTTGGAATACTACAATACAACATTGGAGACCTTGCGAAGGTAAACGACCAAGAGGAAGACCACAGATGAGATGGGTTGATGACATTAAAAGAATAGCCGGAACAAATTGGAAATATGTTGCTCAGGATAGAGACCGATGGAAGGAGTTGGGAGAGGCCTATGTCCAAACATGGACGACAGAAGGCTAAGAAGAAGAAGAAGAATAAGATGTTAAAACATGTTCAGTTGAAATCTAAAGAACTGAAAGATTTTTTATGTACCTATACACTCTATACATGTAGTATCAAGTATTCTGTAGGATTTATCGAAATAAACAAACAAATAACTTATTTTATAATTTTAATTTATTTGAATAAGAATTTATTATAGCTGCTAATGTTTTCAAGACTTTTTTTACAATCATTTCGTTCCTCATTGAACGTCATTGACAACTTGGAAATTTTTAACCTTAGAAAACTGTTTGTTACGATTAGTTAAGCTAAAATAATAAAATGCAGTTTATATGCAAGTAAATCAAAAATAGAGAGTTTCCATATAACAATAGATATTGATATGCCAATCACTAGGTTGATTAGTCAACAATAATTTGTTTTTTGAAAGCATTTATTTATATACAGCTTTAACGTTCAGAAATAATTACTATGCACATGAACCAAAGACGTCTATGGAAAATTTTTTCATTGATCAATAATTTAGAAAAAGAAGACTAGGTTTTTAAAAAGTTTCTGTTCTTGTTCTATAAAAAATACTCATATCGCATTTAAATATTCGTTTTACACAGTAAAATATAATACCAGTATATATATATATATATATATATATATATATATATATATATATATATATACAGTGTGGAAACCACTTTTGATTGTATGAAACACCCTGTATATTTTTATGTTTTTAAAAGCTCCTTACAACCCGATCTCAACGAACTATATCATGTAGAGTCTATTACGAATAATACAAGGTGAAATTTTGAAATTAAGTATAATTTTCTTCGTAATTGATTGGATTACATTAAAATAAATGCTCAAAATGTTGTCCACGTTGTTGTTGGCAATTGACAATCTTCTATAAAACTCGTCCCGAACCTTGTTTAAAGCTCGAGGTGAAATATTCCGTATTTCTGTAGTTATCCTTTCTTTGAGGTCTTCAGTGCTAGTTGGTTGTGTTGCATATACATACTTTGTTCTTGAGATAACCCCACAGAAAAAAATCCAAAGACGTAAGATCTGGCGACCTCGCTGGCCACTCAATAGTACCCCTTTGTCCAATCCATTTATTGAAGAAAATTTCAGTCAAATAATTTCTCACTATTAAAGCATAATGGGGTGTTGCACCGTCCTGCTGGAACCAGAGTTTCATCATCCGGTAGGGTCGGATCTATTGAATTGGGATATAAGTTAGCCAACTGAGGAAGAACATCGTCTCTTAGCATGCTTAAATATTTTTAAGGGCACTTCTTTTTTAAAGATTTTCTCGAATAACTCCGCCATTGAGCAGTAATTTTTGAAAGAAAATTTTTGGGGCCCTCTTTAAAATGCAGAAACAATGGGAAAAATAATGGAGAGCCCTGGCAAATCCAAAATACTGTTTATAGAAATCATTCTCTAGCTGAAAATAGATCTTGACTGTCCATAGTGTTAATAGCTCCATTATAGCTGATACATTGAGTTTGGTTTGTGTTGTCAGTTGATTGACCGTTTCTAGTTTGGTTCTTAATATTTTATAAGTTTCATCCGTGGTGAAAAGGTTGGTAATATCGTGAAGTATAAAATACTTCAGAATTTCACTTTTTGATATGAATTTGATCAATAATAACGATATTTTTGTACAATAGTTTTAATAATTAGTATAAGATAAAATTTAATTCCATTCAAATAAATAATCGATTACTGCAATCGACCACTGACATTCAATTTCAATCAACTTGATTAATATTTGCAGCAGATAAAGGTCTTCTTTCAGTACAATAAAGTTTTACTGTTCTGTCGCAAATGCGTTGAATAATGAATGATGTTAATGACAGTTAGGGAGAAATTATATTTTTTTTATTTCTATGGTTCAATTTGCTAAACTTTTAATTTATAGTCAAATTTGAGTTTTTTATTAAAAATTATTAAGTCGTCGCCTAAAAAAAAAGAAATGCGCCATATTGTTGTCTATTTGTTAATTTTAAGATCCTTATTATAGGTTTCAAAAACCATATACTGGGTGAAATCTTTTCAATACCATATATGAACAAAACGAAATATTTTTTTAAAACCGGTCCTGAATTTTTGTTAATTTCATTAAATCAGTTAATTTTTTCTTTCTTTTCTCTTCATATAGGTCGCGTCATACATCTTTGGTAAACCATCTTCAATAGTCGCTTTTTAAGCTTCTTATCTTAGAATTGATGTTGTTTCGTGTATCTTTGTATTGCTGGTAGTTGATATTTGTTTTATTGTTATACTCCGATACTTTCTTTTTCAGCTTGTATCATGTTTTATTTTATTTTTGTCCACATTCCGTTTAAATTTTCTTACCTTGCTGCTGGGTGTGTTTCAAGTATACTTTTGTATTGTAGTTTGAGGGTAAATCTTATGGTTTACTCTCAAAATATTATGGACGCAAAATTCAATGAGGTATTCTCTACTATCTAACTGGGAATAAGCCACAATTAAAGATAAAAATACGTTTATTGACGTTTCAATTTCCAGTAAATTTACTGTTTGTATTTTGAGAACGATTTCCGAAGTGGAAATTGAAACGTCAATAAACGTATTTTTATCTTTAATTGTGGCTTATTCCCAGTTAGATAGTAATTAATTTACAATGCCACAAGAAAATAGCTTCAGAACAATATTGAGGTATTCTCTGTTGCGATTTATTATGTCTTCGTTAAATCGCTGCTTTTTATTGTCTATGCTGTTATTTCCTATTATTGCGCATAATAATATGGTGTTTACTGTTTTCCATAGCCAATGTTGTTTTTAAGATTCTGTGGCTGACATATTCGATATTTTCTAAGAAATTGCGGAAAACGGTCACAAATACAACAAAGTAAACAAAGCTGGACACAGAATTGGTCTTCATATACCCTATTCTTCAGATCTAACTACTATTGTCTGTTGGAATGCGTAAAAAAATGTCCCATAGTAAAAGATAGTAAAACTATAGGTATTTTAAAAACTCTTCATTTTAAATCAATTTAATATTATCATCGTGTGCAATTCAGATCAAATACGTTTGAAATAAACTTCGATTATAGTCGAAAATAGATGTAAAAAAATGAAGTACTGATAGACATAGACAGAAACTTTTCAAAGCCTTTTTAATGTATATTTTTGTTTAGCAAGTAATTATTTTATAGTATTTAATTTGATTTTTTACTACAATCACAGGAAACCCAGACATAAATTGAAAAATGGCAAAAAAGTTCGTACAAGTGGTACGAGCTCGTACAAATATATAAAAAAGTGAGTAAACTAAAAAGCCTTCAGTTTTTGTGTCATAAACCTGCTTACAGGAGGCTATTAATGTTTTTTTGGCAGCAAGCATTCTATGTGAAGGACTTTCCTTCAGCATTGTGTGAGGTATCCTACAAGGGATGTAAATAAACTTGTCGCAGACTTTTTTCTTTTTATGGTCCAGTCTAATTTTGCTAGCATCAGGCATGACTAATACATAATCTTTTTGAATGTTTTCAAATAAACCACCTTTATTAAACTTCATATATATATATATATATATATATATATATATATATATATATATATATATATATATATATATATATATATATATATACATAGTATGTATGTATTTAAGTATTTAAGAGAATATATGATTTAGGAGCACGATTTTGTCAGTTTTCGCATTTAAATCGGTACACAGCACCATACTATGAAGCCATTTCGACCTCATTTGGTTTCATCAGGTACGGGTAGTTGGATACAAACTCAAATATGAAAACTAACAAAACGTCTCTAGAAATTTTCCTACCTAAGTGGCAAGCGTACAAAGGTGCCATCTACTCTGATGGCCATGAACGAAAAAATTGCATTGATTATTGTTTTCTATCATTTGCGCTTCACGAAATGTGTAAAAAAGTTTGCATTAAGTATGTCTTAGTAAGTTGGAACCATTTGGAATTTTTTTATTAATATGTTTTAAGAAAAAAACTACTCTTCATAAAAAGTTCTGTCTGGTTTAAAACCTAAAATGTAACCAATTTTTTCAGTTGTATGGGTGTGTAAAAAATACCAATATTGCTCAAGAGTAGCTTTATTTTTAGCAATATCGAAAAATGTACCTACTTAACTCAGCGTTTGTTCCTGTATGAGCAGTTTGCTCACATTTTTTTTTACGAGAAAATTCTGTGTCATTTTATTTGAGTTTTTTAATCGGCTTAAATTTACATTGACTGTTTGGCTTCGGCAACTAGGACCATTCGCCATATTAGTTATTTAAATTCTAAAGTCTCCATCCTAGTAAGCTTTGAACTCGGATTTCCTTGTATATCAAAGATGAATCCTGTACACTACAGCAACAACGCTTTGCAATAACAATGAAAATTTAACTGGATATTTACTAACATCTAGAACACACAGTGAAGGAATTTTTGAAAGTGAGTCAAAAGACGTTCGAATTTATAAAATGACATAAATCGTGGCATTATTAATGTATGCAGGAAAAATTGAAGTTGTACCTAAAATGTGTTACATAATGAAAAAGCGTTAAAACTCAAAAATGACATGCTGCAGGTCCAGAGGAAATTTCAACAGAATTGATTGAATGGGCCAGACTTACGTCGAGTATAAACTAGTATGTAAATGGAAGAGAATGATGTTTGTAGTTAAGGAAAGCAATGGGAAAAGCAACCTGGAATATTCAAAGATATTACATCCAGTAGAACTGCAAATACTAGTACAAGAAGTCATTAGAGGGAGGATATAGAGACATGTTGACTCTCGGAGACTCATTGGAAAGCACAAAGGCATTTCCGAACGGCAGATCATGGTACATACATATCGGGAGCAAATAATATAGGTAGAAATGGAATTACCATTATGGCAACTAAAAAAATTTCACAGCATGTCTATGATTACCAACCAATAAACGATAAAATAATCAAAATAATCAATACTTGCATCTTCAAACAAAATACATATTCTTCAAGTTTGCAAGTTAACTTCAGACTCGTCAGAAAATTAAGTGGAAGACGTATATCCTTCTATAGAAGACACAATAAGAAGTATTCAAATTAAAAAAACACTTTACACATAATTACGGATCATTTTAGCTCTAAGGTAGGAGATACAAGAAACGATAACATCCAAAGGCAGGGAAATATGGAAACCGATGAGAACGTTTAATAAATTTTACAACAGAAAACAATATAGCCACTGTAAACACTATGTTCAAGTATCATGGTCGTCGTTTATCGATGTGGACCAGTCCAGACGCGAGTAGATCCGAGTTTGAATATCCCAGGGATAAAAATTTTAAAATTTTAGTTCAAATAAACCTACATGAGCGAAATTCGTATTTTTTATACATCTCATAAACTACTAAAAATCATTTTAGGTCTCTTTTATTAAGACATGCTATACATATATTTTAGAATGTGTTTCACGCAGGCCGTATCTCTGAAAATAATCGGAGAAATCTACAAATTTGCACTTTCGCATGACTTTAGCTCATCTGCATGACTAAAATATTAACAGGTCTCGTAATGTGAGAACTCGCCAGCGACTTCATTATATTTAATATTCGTTAAATTTTGAATAGAACTAATGTAAGGTATAACATATACAGACCAGTAAAGAAAAAAGGCTGAAAAAATCTTGAACAAGTTTTTGATGGTTCTAAAAGGTATCTGAGGGATAGCTGATGACAAATTCTTGAAGGCGTACATCTGATTTTGCTGTGCTTTTTTTTAAATTACTGTGACATAAAAAATATCAAAATTATTCGATTCAAAGAATCATTTGCGATCTGTTAAATGCCTGTAGAGTTACTGTTGGGCAAGTACAAACAGTTGTTTAAATAATCGTTTTCCGGGATAAAAAAAATTGATTAACAAACTATTTAGTCGATCGAGCTGAGATTTAGCACAGTCCAATAACTCATTAATTGCCATAATTTCAAGTAGTTATATTAAATGTCATTATTCAAACAACAAAGTTATTAACATTTATACATTATCAAACAATAAAACACTGAAAACTTTTGTTTTCAACGATTCCACAAAATTTATTATAATTTATTATCACTACACCTGTTTCGGCAGAGTCTTTCTCAAGTGATCTATTTTTGAATCTACATTCAGTTAACCCTCGTAAGCCGGTGCGGGTGCAGCTGCACCCTAGACCTTCTTTTTCTCACGTATGTTTTTTAAAAATTTTTTTTTCATTTTTTTGACCACATTAAATTCAATTCTAAACGCATTCCACCCATTACAGCATTGCGTTTACGTGAGTTTTTGGAAAAGTGACGGTGAGGTGCAAATGCACCCCACGATTTGTGTACGGAACATTTGGATAATAAAATTGGTGAAGAAAAAGACGCCCGTAAACATGAAATGGTACTTCATTATAATAAAACCAAAGGAGGTGCTGACGTAGTGGACAAAATGGCACAACAATATACAAAACAGCACCAAACACGCAGATGGACCATGGTAATGTTTTATCACCATAAACAGCATATTAGATATTTCAGCCATAAACGCTTATAAAATTTGAAAAATAAAAAAACCAAATTACGATGGGAAACATTTGGATGCAAGACGAAGTTTTTTATTAGAAAAGGAGGAAAATTGGTGAAAGAAAATGATATCTACACATATCAAAACACAAATCATATGCATTGTGTTACGTCAAATGATGAAAATTGCATGTCCTGAAGTCGACGGACGTTTCTGATGTTCCACCTGGAACTAACATAGTTTCGGGACAAGGTTGGTGTTACTTATTTCAGAGAAAAAAAGACCGAAAGTCACGACGGTACTGTATTGTATGTATAAACGTTGTTTGTGTTGCTCACACTTAACGGATATACCATTTATATTGGAACAAAATATAATATATAAAATTTTTCAAAGTAATCATAACATTGGACACTAATTAGTAAAGTTTAACAAAAACTAATAATTAACTTGAATACAAACTAATATCGCACAATCTCTCACTCTTTATCACATTTTTAAATTGTTCTAAGGACTGGAAAAATAGGTCTAGATTACTTTGGTACCTAATTATATAGTCTCACCATATGAGTAAAATACTTGAAGTATTCACCATATGAGTAAAATACTTGAAGTATTCATAATTAAGTTGATGAAATGGTAGATGAAAGGACGAAGTATGCCTAGTTCCATGGAGAGTGTTAAGACCTAATCGATTTAAAAGTTCAGCTGTGGAACCCTGTGTCATGTTGCTTGCAACATGTAGAAATGGATATTTCATTGCGACTTTCATTACTACATCTTATTATTTTGGTACTCTGTGTCAGTGTCGCTTTTGCTTCGGATATTTTCGAGATCTTATTGTTCACTCCAAAAACATTCATTGTTATTTGTGTTTCTAATATTGGCAATAGTTAAGGTAGATATACAGATTCAAGATTCTCTCTGTAAAAGTGTATTCTTATTGGCTACACGTTTTTAATTAAAAAATTATATCCAATGGCAATGCAAAATTTTTAATTTTAGACTTTATAATTTTAGTGACATTTTTGTCTTGGTATTACTAAGTATTTTGCAATTTAATTTATTTTAAAAGTAATTTATTTAGTAGGTATGGTATACTGAGTGATAATGTTGCCTCTGAACAATATGAACGTATTAGCTTTTGAGGATGAGGAGAGGTTAAGAGTATTAAGAACTCTCTTACATATCTCTGTAAGAAACTTTAACATTAATAGAGATAATAGAGATTAAAGTGATCCTTTTAATGAACTAACAGATTTTCAGTTTAAAGGATTGTATCGTTTAACCAAAGATATAGCAAGAGATATATTAAATGGAATCATGCAAAATATGGTCATCCATAATAATGTTGTGGCAGTTCCAGTTGCAATAAAGTTTTTTGATACCCTCCAATTTCTTACTACTGGTAGCTACCAAAACACTATAGGCAAAATTTACAATTAGTGTCCCAACAAATAATGTCTAGGGCAATAATTTTGAAATAATTGAAGCCATTATTGAGACATTTGCAAATAAAATCAAATTTCCTAACTCCATTAAAGTGAAAAATACCAAAAAAATAAGATTTATACGATACGGTTATACAATATACGACACGATGTTTACATATAAATAAACCGCTAAATCTAACCTAAATTTTGAACACTTTTACCGATTAGTTGTATCTCTTTCTAACCAATGCGTCCAATTATCAAGCGACGTGTGTCTCTCTCTAAAACAACACGTCTGAAGGTGTTGAGTGGAAGCGAGGCCACAGCTACAAATAAGTTGATACAAAACGACAATTGACACCTTGAAATGGAAGACAGAGTACGACACGTATCGTTTTTTGGCGACTATTGATATCAACATAACACAGGGTTTACCTACAGGGCAATTTATCAAATTATTAGCAATTTTGTAAAGGAATATTAGGCAAAAATAATCTTTCCGCCGATTAATAGAAACCATTTTCAAGTGATCAGCATCATACTATAACTGTATGTGACAGAAAGGTCATGAAAAGCACTACGGTAATGATATTGTTTACCAAATTTATGCTGAATACTATCAAGCTTGTCTATAGATGTTTGATAGTAAGGTCCCCATACAACCATTGCATATTCTAGTCTGGAGCGAATGAGACTATTAAAAAGAATTGGTAAAACAATCTCTAGATGCTTACGGACTGCTAATTTACAATCAAAATAAACATCTAAATCCTTAACACAGTCCTGCCTAGACAGCTGAGTGTTATCAATGCTATAATCGTAATTTAAAGTTGTTTACTTCCTGTGAAAAGTAATAATACAACACTTATCAATGTTCAATTTTAATTCATTTAGTTCGCACCAATCGCTAAATCTGCTGAGAGATACTCTTGTAGCTGAATAATGACTTTCTCAACATCGTTAAAAAAGAGGACAAAAAGTAGAGGACCACAATGTGACCCTGTGGTACTCCAGAGAGGACATCAACAGTTTCATTTTGCAACGATAATTAATGTTTTTAATGAAGAAATAAGTACTTTGTTGGTAAAATTATGTTTCGTAGTATAATAAACAAGTTTTAATTATTTTTCAAATGGATTTCCCCGATGTTTACATATAAAAAATATACGGATGGGGAGCAAATGCAACCCTCAGAGTCGTTTACGTAAGAATCTAGACACCAAAAATATATCACTTGAGAAAAGCACTCTGCCAAAACAACTGTAGCGATAATAAATTATAATAAATGTTGTGGAAGTGTTAAAAACAAAAGTTTTCAGTGTTTTATTGTTGAATAAATAAATTTTCTTCAAGTAACGGTCGAACCATCACTTAGTTATAAATTACTGCAAAAATAAGGATTTTTTGCAATTGTTTCGGTCAATTGAGGAGCGTCTATGCAAAACCACACATGTCCACATTACATCTAAAGTGAGTTAGGAGTTGAATCTTGAAGAATTTCCTGAACTAAATCCGAATATGGCGTCAGAATTGAGCAAAACTCATTTTGTCCCATATTAAACAGATGGGAATATACGAAAAGTCATCCAAAACAACACTTGTCCAAACGCAAAATTTCATTAAATATTTCGAACAAAACTACTCATGTCCTTGGAAAAACATATCGACTAATTTATTGACTACTACAAAACTGCAATTGTCCACATAATACAGTTTTCTGTATTGCGGATTTGCGAGTTGCTTTATATTTTTATATTCACTAATAGAGGGTAGTATTAGCCTAATATGACAATATTAAATCCTGCCTTCCTAAACATCTGATTTCTCCGCGCGGTTTCTGTATTACCTAACCTACAAATTATAAGTAGCAAACAGTGAGTAGTCTAAATTTCTGGTTTGACTGTGAGTGAGATATTATTGTTACGTTAAATAATTTAAATCATCAGTTTTATTATTAGAATATGGATGTGTCTGTGGGGTTAATTAACGTTGGTTCTAGAAAACGGCAAAGTAATATATCAACACGCGACGAAGCCAGGTTTAGAAGGTAGGAATTATTTTTATCATAGCCATAAGCGATTATCAGTGTTTCTTTTTTTTTAAGGTATGCGGATGTAGATCCCCATATGAAAAAATTTAAACGTTCTTGAAAGCACAACAGCAAAAAGTTAAATTGTTCTTCAGTTTCCTTAAAAGAGATTAAGCTACAGAGAGAAAAATTGTATGGTTATACCAGTAAAGTAGACCAAGACCAGAAGTTGTGCCATTTTATGTCAGTATGCCCCCTCAAAGGCGACGTGGGAGGGTTAATACCCAAGAAAGCAATGCTAAACCTAAAAGCTCTCATATTTTTTATTACTTCCGTACAAAAAATAAGACTGTTCCGGTATGTAAAAAATTTCTTATGGCTGCTTTCAATATTTCTGCTGGTCGAATACGCACAGTTGCAAAATTCCTAGAATCAGGACAAATACCTAAAGAAAAGCGCGGTGGGGATAGAGTGTCACGCAAAAGCGCTCAGAAAAGAGCCAAAGTTAAAGAATTCATAGCTTCATTACCGGCATCCGAAACTCATTATAATCGTAAGAAATCCTCACGAATTTATATGTCATGTGACTTAAGTATCAACAAAATTTTTCAAATGTATAACAATGCGCAAAGCAATGAATACAAAGTAAGTCTTACAATGTTCAAGAATATTTTCTATCGTAACTTTAATATTGGTTTTAAGTCACCAGCATGTGATGTATGTGGTACTTGTCTGAACTTGAAATATGCCATTAGTAAAGAAACAGGGGAGAATAAAGCAAAAACAATGACCGACTTAAGAATTCATAAGTTACGCGCAAATGCATTCTACAAATTAGCAAAAGAGTCTCCCCCAAGAAGCATTTCATTCGCTTTCGATTTGCAACAGGTCCATCCGCTTCCGAAAACACCTATCCAAGATGCGTTTTATCTCCGGCAAATAAACTTTTATGCATTTTGTTGTGTAGATATGGAAAGCAGACATCCTTCATTTTATACATGGGATGAGTCACAAGCAAAACGAGGTTCAACTGAGGTTGGGTCAGCCTTATTATACCATCTGCGCTCTTTGGATCTAGCAGATTGTGAAACCATACGATTATTTTGTGATGGCTGCGCAGGCCAAAACAAAAATTCGTATATAATGCATGTTTTGGCCTGCTAGTTACTAGAATCTCCTGCGTCAATTCAAAATATAATAATACACTTTCCCGTACGAGGGCATAGTTTCCTCCCAGCAGACCGGGCATTTGGCAGGGTAGAGAGGTTTCTAAAACACAAAAATGTGATCATAAGTGTAGAAGAATACAATGAAGTTTATCGTAATGTTGGAAAAGTTAATGTTTTAGGAAAAGACTGGATTTTATACAATATAAAAAACAATATAAAAAACATAGAACTAAAAAAATTTAAGACCAAAAACAACGCTATAACTATCAAGTACAGGGGAACTGAATTTTATAGATACGAAATCGAATTGAATCCATATCTTTCAATGGTTAAAAGAGGCAAAGCTGAAAAAAATTCAAACTGAAACAGCAACCCCTTGGAAATGAAATTACTAAAGAGAAGAAACAAAACATACAGCAGTTGATGGAAAAACAATTCAATAACGATGAAAAGAAAATTAAATGGGAAGAACTACCGGAGCTTGCATTTTTTAAAAACATTATTTATGGAAATTCTCCCCAAAGAGAAAATAATGAAGAATCAACAAAAATCGACATCGACGAAGAGGAGATATGTGAATGTTTGGAAACTGATTGTGGAAAGTTACATGTGTAAATTATTGCTTTTATCTTGTTTAGTCTAAGGGACTCTCTGCATAATGATGTTCTTTTGTTATTTAACAGAAATAGGATTTCTGTTAATAAATTTTTGTTCAAAGTAACACTTGTCCATTAGTCGGTCCGGCCAAAACTACACATGTCCATAGAGTTCGAGCAAAATTGAACATGTCCAAAATATATATGGTATTTTTTCACTTATTTTCAAAAAAAATTAAATGTTTTAAAATGTTTTATGAATAAATGCCCCTATAGGTGTTTCTACTGAAACTTTCAGTAAATGAAATATCAATTGCTACTATGTAAACAGTTTTTGTGTAATAACTCAAAACTACTTTTAATGGACATGTGTGGTTTTGCATAGACGCTCCTCAATTGTTTATGTATTTTAATTAAGAAACTCTCAAAATAAAGAAATTTTTAAGATCTACAACTTTTATTTAAACCATTAAAATGTATAAGAAACGTTTTATGGTCAAAAACCGATTTTTTCAAAAATCAAATTTAAAAAATCATTAAAAAAAACAAATCAAAATCAGCTGTACGTCTTTAAGTATTTGTTATCAGCTATCTCTCATGCACCTTTAAGAACCTTCAAAAATCAGAAAAAGGGTTTTCAGCTAGTTTTTCTTTACTTGGCAACGACATTGAAATGGAACTGTAAGTCTTATTAGTAGTAAATAATATTTATTTAAATAATACAAAAAGTAATGTATGGCGTGGTATAAAGTTATACATAAGATATAATAATATATAACATATTTTATTAAAAATAACACAATTAATGGCGGCGTCCGGTATTACTGAAATTAATAATATACACCAACTGTAGTTTAGCTACAGTTATGAGAAAGTGAAAGTTTTGGTCTACATGACTCACACAAGGTTCGAAAAACTCACTACAAAAGAGAATTTGTTGTTATTAACGATGACTATTGATACAGTGAAGTATTTTTTGACAATCAGTCGTGTATACATAGCACAATTTTTCTGGACACAAAGTAACTACATGTTTTGTTGGGGTTGGAAAAGCTTATTTTGTAAATTTCCTGTTTTTTTTTTGTTCCATGTGGATTTCTATGTTCAGGTGATAAGGTAGACTTAGTTAAATGTTATTTTTTTTTGTCTTATTGGTGGAGATCCTCTTATTTATATATTATACCTCAAGAATATGCAATAATATAATTAAAATTAGCAGAGAAATATATCTTACGTTATTTATACATTTTTACTATGGTGGTGCTGATAGGCACAACCGTTTTATCATTTAAAATTAGAGGTAAACATGATTAGCCAATAGTATATTGGTGCAATATAACTTTGGTGTGGGCGGCCACATTCTAAAAATATAAAAATGACATAAGTTTCTATTATATAATGAGAATTAACTTCAATTGTAAAATTGAAACTACTTTATTAGCTATATACAGTCTTTTACTCGCAATTTTTTAATATTGATGTACTCTGCACTGCTTAAATTTTTGGGATTTTGGAACTGTCCAAATAATTCGTTCTCACCTCTATTTTTAACAGTTTCTCTTTTCACAAATTGCTGTTTTTTTGTTTACATATAGTATTACAAATATATTATAATTTATTATGACACTTGAAATTCTTATATCCTAGTAAAAAATATAATACAGGTAGAGAATTTTGTATTAGTCTAGGGGCAAAGGGGGGTTTCGTGGCCAATTTAGGTCCATTGTCCATGAGATTTTATAACTCACTTTTATGTAATTTGACTCGCTGAATCCGAATCTCAACATTATAATCTGATTTTTTGAACAGGTATTGGTTAAATGCGTATAACTAATAAACTATTCAAGATGTATATTCTTTTTTCAAATTAAGGTTTGTTAAAAAAAAACACCAAACAAACTTCGAAAAATTAAAATCGGTCCATTAAAAGTAGAAATATTGCAAATTGATTCTTAAACAATAACATATCGACTATATCAGACATTTTTGCTTATAACTTTGCAAAAAATATATTTAAAGCACCTCCTTTTAAAGCCATGATTATGCTTTAAAATTAATTTTGAAAAATTTAATTTTATCAATTTTTGCTGTAGCCATATAAGATTAAATTTACGTATAAAAACAATCGAATTTGTTTATAACGATTTTTCGATGGTATGAAATAAAAAAATAGTATCATGGTAGTGACGACTATTATAGTACATAACGATTTTTTCGATGGTATGAAATAAAAAAATAGTATCATGGTAGTGAGGACTATTATAGTACATGGAAAACGAACATTTTGAACTTAAATAAGCTCATTTTAATTCAGTTTTCGCTAACAGTAATTTGAAATTGACCCAGCTGATACGCTTAACAGCTGTTCTCTGCTGTACAGCTGTAATTTGTTTAAACCAGAGTTTTCCAAACTTATCTAAAACGCGACCCCTTTTGGCTAAAAAATTTGTTCGCGACCCCCCAATTTCCCCCCACTCATTGATTCAATATTATTTGACAGAAATAGCGTGCCTAATTTACAATTAACTGATGGTTAATACAATGACGTCGACAACAGGTTTTATCCCGGTTAAGTGTAGTTTTAAAGGTGCCTTCAGTCTAAGAGAGAAAAATATAATATTAAATGTACACGATGCACTTGTACATCAACACCTTTTAAGTAATGTTCGTGAAATCGTTAACATGTGTTCAAATATGACAGGGGTTGGAGAAGCAACAATTTATAGATTCCTAAAAGAAAGGAAAGGAGAAACTGTTTTATCTCCCAAGAAGAGTGGAGGGAGTAAACCCTTGGAAATTGAAGAAATACATAAAAACATGATAAGACGCAGCGTCCACTCATTTTTTTTACCAAGAATTTCCAACATTGGACAAAATACAAACATTAATTAGAGAAAACGAAGAGTTACCAATCATAAGCAACAAGAAATTATGGGGACTATTGAGAGAGATGGGATTTCGTTGGCAAAAGAATAGAAGAAAATCCGTTTTAATTGAAAAAGATTACATTGTATGTTGGAGACGAGATTATCTAAGAAATATTAAAAAGTACCGAGAAGAAGGGAAAACAATTTTTTATTTGGACGAGACTTGGCTAAATGAAGGTCATACGTACCTTATCTATGGGTTGATACAAATGTGAAAAGTTCCCGTCAGGCATTCATCGAAGATGTATCTACTGGAATAAACAATATTCCCGTTGGAAAAGGACGCAGACTCATAATAACCCATATTGGAAACGAATACGGTTTTGTCAATGGTGGATTATTAAGTTTTGCCTCAAAATCAACCAAAGATTACCACGAGGAAATTACTGCTGACGTTTTTGAAGAATATTTTGAGCAAATGTTGGATTTAATTCCAAAAAATTCTGTCATAGTCATGGATAATGTTAGTTACCATTCAAGACTAGCAGAAAAATTGACAACATAGGCATGGAAAAAAGGAGAGATAATCGAATGGTTGGATAAACACGCAATTGAGTATAAGGAGAATTCGCCAAAAAAGGAATTATTACCTATTGTAAGGCAACATAAAGCAGCTTATAAAAAATATATAATTGATGAAATGGCATTAAACCGTGATGTAATTATTTTACGTTTACCCACATACAACTGTGATCTGAATCCGATAGAAAATATATGGTCTCAAGTAAAGGGTGAAGTCGGACGCAACAACAAAACTTTTAAATTAGAAGACTTAGAACAATTATTAGAACATTCCTTATCAAAAGTAACTCCAGAAAATTGGAAAAATGCTGTTAGTCATGCTCACAAGGAAGAAAATAAAATGTGGAATTTGGATAATATGATTGATGCAATGCTGGAACTGGTAATAATTAACATTGGAGTTGAAGATTCCTTAGATTCTGAAGAAAGCAGTGAATCTGAAATGGAATTTGATTAAAATAATATTCATTTTTTACAAATCGGCCCCTGTTACGGTCACAAATTATTTTATATATAACCAATAAAATAAACATCTTACATTTCTTGCAAATTCATTAGTACCTGTTAATCTCCATCACTCCGACACTGGCAACTTTATTTAGGGATTAGTAACCCTCAAAACTATTGTATTCTATTCTGCTTCAACCTTTATACCTGTGGTCATACTCAATTTAAAATTGTTTTCCTATATACTTCTGTAAACTTGTTGACAAATATCTATTTTTCATTGAGTCACCCGTATCAAGTTTAGGGATTTGCATACATAATGTGCTATCAATATGATGGAAATGGACTATAAAATATTTTTTTCTACGGCGTATGGATTCTTAGTAAATCGATTTTTTTGCCTTTTTGACCCCGCTAGGAGGGGAGTTTTTTATGGGGAAGTCCGGAAGTAAAAGTGGTAATCTTTTTTGGGATCCCCAAAAAATATTCTCAGCAAAATTCAACTTGAGTGGCATTTTCGTCTCTGACGACTAATTATAGGTAGAAAAATGGAGAAACGTAGTTTTTCAAACAAGAACAAGGTATTTATTATAAAAATTTTAGTAAACATATGAGTAATACGACTAATTGACATTGTTTTAAATTGGTTAATTTATCTGATTAAAACAGCCATTTTATATTAAATGAAATAGATTTGTGTTATTAATAAAAATCGTATAGTTCATAAAGAGAAGAAAATAATAAAAGTTCAAGGTTACAGGTTACAGATACTTTGTACAGAGTAGGGCCTACAAGTAGGATCTCTGCAATTGAATATAATTATAATTTTTACCTTTAGCACTCGTGTTCCGCGAAAGTAATTAGTTAACAAATTAGTATTGTTAATTTTAATTTTTATGGTCTGTTAACGTTAAGCAGAAATTTCGTTTGTGAAATTTGTTATTTGAAACGGTGATTTTAATTACTACTGTAGCGTAGCTCGCTCGTTCACGGATTCTCTGTAAACATAAACGTTCATCCATAAGCATCTGGATGCAGTATTAAAATTCACAGTAAAATATAAATTATGCTTTATATTATATTGTAAAAATTGTTTTTGTTGGCATACAATTGAATTAGGCGAACTGACATACGATTTAACATGGTATTGGATTGTATAGTATGTTGCACCCTTTTTGACCCATTTGCTATTGAAAACTAATTAATATTAATATTATAAATAATATTCTAAATTAAAATTTCTCCATTGAATTATAAATACGTATTTCTTCTTCTTCTAGTGCCATCTTGACTAATGAAGGTTGGATATAACCATTGCAAATTCGTCTCTATCTTCTGCTTTTCTTAAGAGCGTCTGTGTATTTAACCCGGTCCAGTCGAGAATGTTTTTCAGCCAGGCTCCAATTTCCTCATTTTCAAAAAGGCTGCTCTTGATTGCTCTATTCTTGAACGAATTTCAGATTCAGATCTTCCGTATTCCAGACTCCTAAGTATTTCCTTGTAATAACTTTGCCCCTCTTACTGATAACCATGGTTTTTGTTTTCTTTTTGTTTAATGTTAATTTCACTTTTCCGAAGCTGTTACGAAAGCCAAACTGTCTATTACTCTTCGCACTTTCTGAATATTCTTACATGTATAATGTTTAAAAATGTTTTTAAGTGGGTTCATCTCGACGTTTCGCTACAATTGTATGTAGCCTTTTCAGGAGAACAAAAAAGAAAAAGAAAAAGAAGACAGGAAGATGGGTAGTTAGCAACGGTAACTCAGTTACTCAACGCAACCAGAGGCGAATACTAACTACCAAGATGGGCATTTGGTCACAGTAACTCAACTACTCAACGCAGCCAGAGGTGAAAACCAAATGCCAGGACAGGGATTCACGTCCAACAGCTCAGAACACCTAACGCGTCGAGAGGCGGGGAGTGAATCCGACGATTACTCCGCTACCGCTCTATTTATAGTCGCGGTGACCTGTCGTGTCGGGACGTATCGGCACACTCCGTGGCGCGAACGTCAAGAAGCGCGCGCTGGCCAATCGTGTGGCTGCATCGTGGTAGCGGGACCGGACGGCGGCTCTAGACTGAGATTCCAGATGGGAGACAAGTAGTATCCTTCCTCTCGATTGATATTATGTGGATTTTTTCGGATCTCTAGAGATTCGCGGATTTTCCTGGAATAAAAGAAGGGGCTCTTAGAAATAATATGGGTTTTTTCGAACATATGGAATGACCGGTTTCTTGGCAGTGTTCTGCAACTGCAGAATGGGAGAAAAGACCTGATCGAATGCATCTTTTCTTCTTCTCAAGTGCCGTCTCCATCAATGGAGGTTAGCGGTTATGGTGGCAAACGTTTGTCTATCTTCAGCTGTTCTTAAGAGTTCCTCAAATCCAAGTCCTGTCCAGTTTCTGATATTACGTAACCAGAACAATTTTTTTCTTCCAATTCCTCGCTTTCCTTCTATTTTGCCTTTTATTATCAACTGAGGGATGTAGTATTTCTCGTTGCGCAACAAATGCCCTAAATAACTGGTTTTTCTTCTTTTGACTGTTCTCAATAGTTCTTTTTCTAAATTGAGTCTAGCTAGTACTTCTTCATTTGTTTTTCGTGCTGTCCAAGGAATTTTTAAAATTCTACGGTACACCCACATTTCAAATGCCTCGATTCTATTCAGGCTCTTTATTTTTAAAGTCCATGTTTCGACTCCGTAGAGAAGAACAGACCAGATAAAACATTTTACAAGTTTTAATCTCAATTTAATATTTATATGTGTATCGCAGAATAGAACGCGCATCTTAAAGAAACTATCCCTAGCTTGAGCAATTCTCGCTTTAATTTCTTGTTCTGGGTCCAGCTTGCAATTAATCCAACAGCCAAGGTATTTGTATTGGTTTACCTGTTCTAAAATATTCCCATTTATTTTTATAGGTAAGGGGATATTCTGTTTTCTTTGGATCACCATTACTTTTGTTTTTTTTTTCGTTGATCTTCATTCCAAACTCTCGACAAGCATCCTTAAGGTGGTCTATAACCCTCTGTAAGTTTGTGTCTGTATCAGCCAGTAGGACAGTGTCATCTGCATATCTTATGCTAGATATTGGTTCTCCATTAATTTTTATTCCTGTGGAAAGGTTTTCCAAGGCTTGCTTGAATAGTAGTTCCGAGTAAAGATTGAACAGCATAGGGGATAGTATGCATCCTTGCCTTACTCCTTTATTTATACTAATATTTCTAGATGTATGATCGTCGATCCTAATCTTGGCACTCTGCCTCCAATATAAGTTCTTAATTAATCGGAGATCTTTACTATCCAAGTTGATGCTCTGCAAGGAATTTAACATTTTATTATGGTTTACGCGATCAAATGCCTTTTCAAAGTCTACAAAACATAGAAAGACATCCTTTTGTTGGTCGTAACACTTCTGCAGCAGTACTTGTAATGAAAACAAGGCCTCTCTGGTCCCCATTCCGGCTCTGAATCCAAATTGATCGTATCCAACTTCTTTTTCACACCTTTTGTATACCCTATTGTGAAGTATTTTTAATAGAATTTTAAGCATTTGGCTCATAAGACTTATTAATCTAAAATCTGCGCATCGCCTGGAGTTAGCTTGTTTTGGAATGGGAATAAAAATAGATTCTAACCATTCCTCTGGTATTTCCCCAGTATCGTAGATTGTATTAAACAAAATTACTAACAAATCAATGTTATTACTTTCGATCAATTTAAGTATTTCAGGATAAACTTCATCAGGTCCAGGGCTTTTATTGGTCTTTAATTGTTTAATGGCATATTCCACTTCGACTTTTAGAATTGGTGGGCTTTCAGTAACATTATTTATTGTAATGTCTATTCTTTCATCTCGGAACAGCTGTTGTATAAATTTTTCCCATTCTTCTATTTTATCTTTGGTGTTATGAATTAACTCTCCGTTGTTATTTACCAGTGGGCAATGTTGTTTTTTGCGGATGAATGAAAATTCTTTCACCTTCTTGTACATATTAAAGTAATCATGTCTATGTTCTAATTCTTCTATTTCTTTACATTTTTCTTCGAGCCATTTCTCTTTTGATTCTTTTATTTTCCTTCTTATTTCTGTATTTAATCGTTTGTAATCGCTTGTGTTCTTATTTTTGTATTTCCTCCTTTCGTCTATCATCTTTAGAATAGCTGGTGTCATCCAGTCTTTTTTTGCCATTAATCGTGTATTTGGAATTTCTTCCCTTGCAGAATTGACGAGGATGGATTTTATTTGTTGCCAAGTTGTATTTATATTTTGGATATTTATTTGGGTTCGGTCTATTTCTGAGAGTTTTTCATTTAGTTTTACAGTGGTTTTATCTTTAATCTGTACATCTTTTAGTAGTTCCATATTAGGTTTGTTCTTCGGCTTTGCATTTTTTATTACTTTAATTCTTGTGCGAATATTTGCTACTACAGGGTTGTGGTCGGAATTTGCATCAGCACTAGGATATGTTTTTGTACTTGTAATGGAGTTACGAAATCGTTGGTTGATTAAAACATAATCTATTTGATTTCTTATTATTCTTTCTTTTGTGTGTAGCGGGGAAGTCCAGGTGTATAACCTACGTTGAGGTAACTTAAACCAAGTGTTTGTTGCTATCATATTGTGTTGCTGGCAAAACTCTAATAGTCTGTCTCCTCTTTCATTTCGTTCTCCTAGTCCGTATTCTCCTACGATATTTTGGAATTTCCCTCTTCCTATTTTAGCATTAAAATCTCCTAGGACGATGTTAATATCTTCTTTCTTTGTCAATTTCATGAGCTTTTGTAGATCTTCATACCATTCTTCTAGTATGTCATCTGGCTTATCTGCGGTTGGTGCATAGACCTGAATAATATTCACGAATGCATCTTTGATGCTCTTGAATCCGAGTTTTGACGGAACGACCAGTTTCGCCAATTGTACAATACAATTGTAGCGAAACGTCGAGATGAACCACTTTTGGGTCACTCACAAATGACACGGTCCAAACCCGGAAGACGAATAAACTATAATTCTGACTCTGGCCGTGGAAGCCTACGATTTCATATCACCTATTATATTGTCGACTCGGCCTTTTCCTATCTTTGCATTTAAATCACCCATTATTATACTAATTTCTTCCTTTCTTGTGTATTATAGGAGTTGTTTGAGTTGTTAATAAAAATGTTCTATTTCAGCTTCTGATTTATCTGCAGTTGGAGCATACACTAGTACTACATTAATGTTCACTGGCTTACCTTTTATTTGTACTATAAATACGTACAATAATTAGATATTTTGACGACAAAAACGAGGAAACAAAAGACAGGAAAAAATAGTCCTGACTGGCTGGTTGGCAGGATCACTAGTTTTTGGGTCAAAATTGTGGAGGGCCGTTTTAATAAATAATATTCACTCTTTTTTTATTTATTAAACTATAGAAAAATTTATTTCTTTCCTCAAAATGAAAATAAAATCTAGTTATGAATATCTATAATTGAAAAAGCATAAAAAATGGAATACCAAATTAATGATCTACCTACACATATTATTCAGACTAAAGCTTATTTAAAAAGTTGGATTGTAAAATAATGGTAAAATTTGCTTCTTGTTCTTTCGGACAGTACTCCCAGATGTTAATTGGTGTTCTTCAGGAAGTTTTTGCATTAATGGATAATTAGTGAACCAATTATCGAATGTGATATTTCGTTTGCTGCCAGACACTGGTAAAATCAATCGTAAAACTACATCTGTAGGCTTCGTACTCAGTTTGAAAGTACCATCCGGTTGAGAACCACAATAAATTTCCAAGTTTGTAGTATAATAACATCTTCAATCGACTAATGCAAAGATTTTGATTCCATAACGAGGCGGTTTATTTGGAATGTATTGCCGAAAAGGGCACCTGCTACGAAATGCCTCCAATTTTTCATCACCAGTGAGATACATGCCAGGTGTATATGCAGACTGAAAATTGTCAACTACCCTTTCGAAAACACGTCTACTTGGGGCTAATTTATCGATTTTGATTCTATCTACACATGTAGCTCATTGTCAAACCGCAAGCACCTTAGCAGAAATTGAAAGCGTTTTAGAAGACACAGTTTTCTTGAATATTGGCATTTCTGTGCCGTCATTTGCTCAGAAATCTTCAAGGTTTCGCCGGGACGATCGATGAATTCCTGCTAAATAAAGTAATTCAAATACAGCCTTGATTTCTTGCTCAGAGGTCTCTTTTACTACGTATTGGTGATCATCGTTGTAACGTTCACTTACTGAATTGATTTTCACATAAGTATGTTTTACAATATCAGCAATGTAGTTCTACCTTTTTAGCCCATTTCGTCACTTTATCTCTTCCCCATTAATATCTAGCAAATGTACTCACATCATCTCCATTCTCTTGTTCACTTTCATCTTCGTCGAAATCTTGTTCTGTGTGTCATGAGAACTTTCACTAACATTGTCGAGCTGCACTTCGTCTTCGGAATCAGGAATAGCCTCATCTTCATCACTTAGTACTTCTTCCCAGAATCTTAGCAACCTTGCTTGCTCTTGTTCATAACTACACATATTCATAACAAATTTTGAGCACCACAACCAGAGTTAAAAATAAAAAAATCACGTGGAATTCGGAAAAAATGTCCAGGCATCAACAATGATTAACTGTAACAGCTAGTGAACAATAGAGGGCGGTAAGATGCTGTTTTTGAGAGAAATTCCAATTCTTGCATGCACCAGACCAACGCAAGGTTAAGAGTCACCACAAATTTGTATTATAAGCAGTTCTACATTAAGTAATGAAATTGACACATGTTGCCGTTTTACTTTAATATCTTATACAACGTTTCTAATTGTTCCTGTTACAGCATCTCTTACGTCTTGAGTTTTTATTTTCGGTACAGTATGTGTTACTTCGGGTGTTGTAATAACATCGTTTAAAGATTTCTCCATCATACTACGAAAACTGATTTTTAAGATTCTAATTAATTCAATTTTCTCCAGAAATCGTTTTCCATTTTCGGATACGGTTCTAGACTATTATCAATTTTTTTATGCCGTGGTTTGGTATCCATAAAAGCTAAGTAGATTGTGCTTCGCCATTTGGTTTAGGTACTGTTTTCTGTTCCAAACCATTACTGACTCACAAGTTGTAGATTTTAGAATTTTTAGTGCAGTTTGTCTGTCAGAGAGAAATAAATATTTTGGCCAACTTTAGGTATTTTTGCGCACTTTTGAGCACCAATAAAATTGAGGACTTCCGAAAGCTATTGATAATTTCTTGTTATGACAAATATAAAAAGGAACGGATTGTTAATTCATAATTGTAGATAGTCTAGGTGCCAGGCGACATACTGTATCACTCATACATAATAGGCTACAATTTTCAGGATAGCTTCATAAGACTTCGACCCCCAAATATCTCTTGGGATACTTTCTGTACCGGGTGGGATACTTTTCTCTCCAGCTTATCCAAAAGTGGTCATTTTGAAGTGATGTATCAAATTCATCAATAACGTAGTACTGTCTAAGGAATACAAAAGCCGACTTCGCGAAATATCCGAAAAAAATTTGTCCGACAAAAATTTTGGTTCCATAAGGGAGTCCACCAACCTAAACATGCCAAAAAAAACAACTTCAAAAAATTTAGTAATAACAAGCTGATTTTCTCTGTATCGTAAAAAAATGACGTGAAAAATACTATTTTTAGATTGTCCGACAATTTGTACTAGCCGATTTTTCCGTCCGACAGTGAAAATCGAGTTTTCCACGAGTCTGTGGAAATTTATTAATACCGTTTTTTATACGATTTTTAGTTTTTAAATGAAGAGTACAACTTAATGAATGAATTGTCCGAACAAAAAATAGGGCCTTTTATGTAAAATTTAAAAAAATTACAGTCGAGATTACTTTTTTGTAGAATGTGTGAGCATTAAAATTGTAAATACCTACATCCCATTTATAAATAACAAGCTGATTTTTTTAAAGCTATTTTATAAAATCTCGTAGTATGCAAATGTAGAATTGACGGACAAGAATCTTTTTCCTATTTTTCAGTCGAACACGTTTCGTCGTACACTTCGCTGAAATTGTGTATATGTTACGAGCAAAGCCCGAATTTGGATAATCCTAGAATTGTATGGAAATTATTGTCTACTTCTAGCATTGTACCCCCAACCTGTACAATGTCCGAAATGATCAAAATTAAAATTCCACGAGGAAACTAAGTTCCTGTAGCTGGCTGTATACCATATATCACAAAAAAATTTTGTTTAAAATCCTTTATAAAAGGTATATAAAAATGCCCCAAACGGGCTATCACAAACACATTGCAAAACGTTTTCGGATTAAACAATCCATCATCAGTGCAAACCTGATGATGGATACTGATGGACCTGAAAGTATATAACCACTTTAATTAAAAAGAAAGTTAAATTAAAATGTTGACAAAGGTTAGAGCAAAATGTGGTTAATACTTACGGTTGTACATGCTAGTAGCCACCAAAATATATGGGTAAAAACCCTTTAAATGTGTTAAATTTGAAGTTGTTTTACATTATTAGTATTTATAATTTGTGATGTTTAAGTTACCGTTGGATAGGTAACATGGCGGCGTATGACTCTACATGAGTAAAATGGTCCTGAGACGAAGTGTCTACGAGAACCTATTGATAACAACTGATCAAAATGACATTGTTGACATGTTAGGACATGTACAACTGTAAGTATTAACCACATTTTGCTCTAACCTTTGTCAACATTTTAATTTAACGTTCTTTTTAATTAAAGTGGTTATATACTTTCAGGTTTGCACTGATGATGGATTGTTTAATCCGAAAACGTTTTGCAATGTGTTTGTGATAGCCCGTTTGGGGCATTTTTATATAGCTTTTATAAAGGATTTTAAACAATATTTTTTTAAAATTAAAAATGATTATCGAAACGCTCATCGATTCGAATCGATTATCACTGACAAGCGACACACCAAATCAAAAATCGAACATTTCTTGTTAATTATTTGATATTTATTATTTATATATAAATTTGTTCGTTTTCGAATCGACAATCTCATAAACGACTGTGGTAAAAGACTGTAAAAAAACATAAATAATTAGAAGAAACATTTCAGATTTTCAAGAGATGTTTATAATAATTTAAAATAATTTAATACTACAATCCAAAAGTCAGAGGCTCTAATTAATGATGGATTTATAACCTCATTGATGTTTGATTGTATTTAATAACAAATGGGGAATAATCGTCACAATCGATATGAATCGATATCTGTCATCTTCTCCCAAACTTTCTGGCATGCATACCGATTGAAACTCGAACACTGTACAGTAATTCTTTTATACAAAGTCTGAAGATTATGTCTATTTTGGAGATTGTACAGTACGGGGTACAATGCTAGAACTGGACAAAATTTTTCGTACAATGCTAGGATTGTCCAATTTCGGACATTGCTCGTAACATATGTTAATTAAAGTTTGTGGAATTTCTCATTGAAAAATGGTGCAACCACGAATTTGCTGAGATATGTGAAGGAAAAATATTAAAATTGAATATGATAATTGTTACGTGTATGAAGTTTTTAACAATCGAATGAAGAGATCTGTAGATTATAATTCATCTTGTACACATGACGAAGCAGATACAAAGTTTGTACACCATATTTGCCAGATGAACATGAACTAGTTCGTTGTACCGATTCTGACATACCTATATTAATGTTATCCAATATGGAGTGGAAGTAATTATAGATATGTCAACCAACAAAAAAAGGAATATTTTATATCAATGATATTTATCAAAATTATGGAGAGCAAATGACACGAGCTCTAACAGTATGTCATGTATTTACTGGCAATGATTATATTATAACTCTACATTTTATAGAAAAGGAAAGAAGAGACCATTTGATATTTTGAAGAAAAACGAAAATACCAGGTATCCTTCCTGGATCTTTTAAGAATCCCTCCATCTTAAATGAATACTTTAAACCAAACATTTAAGTCATTGAAGAATTTATTTGTAAAGTTTATTCCTTAAAAAGCAAAGACGTCAACATGGGGTGAGTTGAGCTCTTCGAGAAGGCTTTTGGAAACAAAAATTACGATGAAATGGTAATAAAAGCTCAGTTAAGAGGTCTCGATGCATCAAGTATGCCTTCTTCTAAGCTATTACAACAAATTAAAAGAAAAATTTATATATGCAGTGTGTGGTGCAATGCACATTTAAGATCACCAACAAATTTAAAACCTAAAAATTGTGGATGGACTCAGAGAAGAAAAATATTACCACCATTCGTTTGATGGCCGTCAGTGTCCTACATTTCATGATATATCTTCAATTATATCAGGTAATAATATTTTATGCTTGTTATTTATATTTGAAATATAGTATTTGTAAAAAACCATAATCTATATTATTTCAGATACGGAAAGTCAAAATGAAGAGAACGATGAGGACATTATTAGTTCAAGTAATGAAGAGTTAAATAACAATTCTGATGAAGAATGACAAAAAAAGTTTAATTATTTAATTATTTTTATTGTATACATATATATATATATATATATATATATATATATATATATATATATATATATATATATATTATATTTTACAATTTTTTTTAATAATCATACAAAATATAATATTTAATATCAAATACTTACTTAAATAGCAGTAATCCTTGTTATACGCATAAATCTCAATATCGCGATTTACTAAATGCGAATTTTTGCATTTCACGCGAAAAATAACTGATTTTTTCATGCGGCACTCCCGTACCATTTGATTTGTCCGCCAATAGTATTAAACATTAAAAAATTATTTAAAAAATGAACTTTGTACTTAGTCCGACGGTTATTAGTAAAATTTAAGCTTTGCGTAATATCTGACATTTATATAGATTTAGTATGTAAATCTTTCACAAACCAATTTTTTTTTGTCCGACAGTTATTAATAAATTTCCACAGACTCGTGAAAAAGCCGATTTTCACTGTCGGACGGAAAAATCGGCGAGTACATTTTGTCGGACAATGTAAAAATGGTATTTTTCACGTTATTTTTGAACGATACAGAGAAAATCGGCTTGTTATTATGTACTAAATTTTTAAAGTTGTTTTTTTGGCAATTTAGTTTGGGGGACTCCCTTCTGGAACCAAAATTTTTGTCGGACAAGATTTTTTTCGGATATTTCACGAAGTCGATTTGATACATCACTTCAAAATGACCACTTTTGGATAAGCTGGAGAGAAAAAGCACCCGCTATAGAAAGTATCCCAAATGATATTTGGGGGTCGAGGTCTTATGAAACTATCCTGAAAATTGTAGCCTTTTATGTATGAGTGATACAGTATGTCGCCTGGCACCTAGACTAAGAGTACAAGTCTGTAAAATAAAGTCCAAGTAAAATGTGAAGAGCCAAGCACGAACTGTGTTTTAATCAGTTTAATTCTATAAATACGGCTTTCTGGAAATTTATAATCCATGCAAGTACACATTAGATCATACTTCGTACTTATTACATTAATGTGTTTTTTGAAAAATGTTTATTTTGTATAAATATTCAACAAATTCAGCACTTTATCTATTTTAAAAATAATATCGAAACTACAGAAATAACATGCTGACTAGTATTTTTGGTTGTTTTTTTTTTATTTATATACATACCAAAGTCAATGGCTTTACCAGTATCTGATATCAATACATGATGTATTTTAAATTTACATATTGTTGAATTATCTATTTTAAAATAGAGCATGACCTTGCAGGTCATTGATGATACGATATCAGCATCGGTGCATGTTCTAGGAATAATTAATAGGAAATTAGCTTGCAAGCTTTTTATTTGGGCGATTCCGATAAGTGTAAACTGTGTTTATTGGAATCATTTCCAGGACCGTAGTTAATAATATTGTTCAAAATATTTCTACTAAGTACTTATTATTAGATACATATAGGGTGTAATAATCTAGTTACATATTTAAAGTAAAAGATAATAAAAAATAAAGACAAATAATATATACTTAAAGTTTATTTTTTTTTGTCAGATTATCTTAACAAGTTTTTTGGCTCTTTCTTTCGTGCCAACAACATAAATATCTATAAAGGTCTATCTTACTATCTTCTATTCATCAATATATACTATAACCATTCTTATTATTGGTAATATCCATATAGAGGGTTTAGGTGCATAATCTGATGCTTTTTGTTGCAATATTTTCTGTTTCTGTACATTTCCTTTTTGATTACCTTTTATAGCAGTTCTTGGTCGTTGTCGTTTTCATCTTCCATCAACTACCTTTTTTATTTTTATTTTTTAATATATTTATTATTTATTATATTATTTTTTATTATTATTTATTATATTATTTTTTATATTATTTTTTATTTTTATTATTTCTTCACATATTTGCCTTGGTTTATCCTATCTTTTAAATGTGGGTACCCCCAACCTTATAGTCTGTCCAATGTTAAAATTTTCATTTACTCTATGAAGTCCAATAATTTGAATTTCACACTTCTGTCTGGTTTTGCTTTTTAAACGACCGAATTCCGCTAGTTCACGATCCAATTCCAATCGTATGGTGACAAAAATCTATTGATCGACCGCCGCGCGCCGGCGGCGCCGATCGATATTGAACCAAAACAAAATCACACAGCCCATACTTAGTGACGGGAATTTCGGGTCATCTTTAAGATTCGGGTCACCGGTTCCGGTTCACTTAAGAGAACCGGATCACTTTGTCGGGTCACGGGTCAGTCGGGTCAGTACAGATCATATGCAAACCAAATCTATAATTTTAGCGGTAGGTGTGGGTAGATAATCGAGTGTAAGAGCATTGTGTTGTTATGTAGTTGTTATTCAATGTTACAAGTAAATTATGTTATGACAACCAAAAATTTACTTTGGTCTATTAAATTTTACCTAATTAAACTTAAAATTCAAATTTAATTTTTTTTAAGCTAATTCAATAACTAAACGTTTCTTTAAGCATGCTAGTTTAAGCATACCTTTCTAAGGTTTCTTTAATGTAAAAAGTACAAAAGATTTTGTAGGTCTTTTACTAAATTATTATTATTATGCAACGAATAATACGCCGTGCCATAAAATATTTCGGGGAATACCATAAATGTTACTTGTTCTGAACAAATGCCATTGTGACGAAAAATACAAGAAATACAAAAGAATATATAATAACCAAAATAATCACTTGGAAAGCCAACAAATAAATACATATTTTTTGCCGATAATATATATTATAAGTTTAGTTTTTATTTATATTTTACACCTTATAATTATCAGTAAAATAAATAATATTTTGCTCTCCTAAATACCCTCGTAATGACAACCGACGTCCGAACATCAATTTACGATTCACGTTCGTTTCAAACGAGCAAGACCGCAAAATATCTGAAAAGATTCGGATCTCTTTATTGTTTATAAGAACTTGGGATTCAGTGTTCAGCTGACTCCTCGCTTTCGCTTAGAACTACATCATTCCGCGAGTCATATGTGTTTATTACTGACCCGTGATCCGTTAGATTTAATTTTGAGATTCGGGTCAGTTGGATCTTTCTGAAGATTCGGCTCATTGAATCGGGTCAGTTCTGATTTGCACATCACTACCCATACTCTCATTACTTTTTCGCTTTTCGGTCCTCAGTCGTTCCTGACATCGTCTCAGGACCAGCAACTTCATGTGGAATCATACGTCGCCAAGTTACCAAATCCACTGGCAACTTTAACATCCTAATATTTAATACCATATAATGTAAACCAAATTTAAACAGATAATTTTTAACCTAGACACTGATGATGGAATATGGATTCCGAAAACGTTTTGTGATATAGCCCGATTGGGTTTTTTAAATGATGTACCTTTTATAAAGGATTTTTAATAAAATTGTTTGTGTTTATGTTTCTTTCTTTCCCAATTGTGAATGGTATATAATTTTCCATGTATGTTTGAGAACAAGCTAATGTTCGTCTTTTTTGTATTTCATTTGTACATACTGTTGAATGCTGAAAACAAGACCCTTTGTTTTTGGATTATTTAGAAAGAGCCCTTCCAAATCTTCAGTCCAATTTTTGATTAGCGTTCTGACCATGACAATATTAAAAGGAGATGCATTTTTCCGACAATGCACTATTGCTTCCAAATATGGCTTTGCCGTCCCTATGTATTCCTTCTTTTTTAAAGATGACTTTACCAGCCCAAAATTGCGATCGCACTGGTTAAAGGAACGGCCACGAACAGGAAATATATGTCGAATATTGACGTTAAACTTGTGTGCTAGCCACATTCCAAATTTTACCATTGAGATGTTCTTACTTTGTCCTCCGCACGCATCCGATTAAAATACGATTTCAGTGACATCGCCATTAATTTTTTTGCACAAGCAGCCATAGACGAATGAAATAACAGAATCGTTGCCTTTTTTCCTTGTCCTTCCATAAATGTATACATAAAAGACGACCCATCATTGTGAATATGTATATTAAAGAGATAACACCAAAGTAGACGTTTATAAAACTGCACTGTTACATTGAGTTTCGGAATTGGTAGATTTTGTCCATAGTCAAATTCAATAACAAGGCAACTACTGTCAGTTTTTGTTCTTTCTATCAGATTCCTTCTCATTGCTATATGTCGCTTCTCTGTCACATTGTGAAGGCGATAGGAAATTACACAGACATAGTTAGGATTAATAGATAGTTTTTGTTTACATTCTGTGCAGAAATCACATACGTCTGTTTCAGGATTGTTGAAACTGTATGAACGCAATGACGTAAAATACTGAAAGTATGTCTTTTATTTCATCTTTAGATTTGTGAATGTCTTTTCTTTAGAGTATTGTACAAAAAGCTCATACAGCTTTTTAATATTTATTTCGGGATTTTCAAAATATTTTAGTTCGGATTTGTGATGAATTTTCTTAAACGGAATAGTTTCCAAATGCTCTTTAAGTCAATGCTCTTCATGAATGTTGGGAGCCAATTTGTAGAGTCTGTTGGCATGTGTCCCTCGCTTTTCTGTAATTGAATCCCCCTCAATTACCTTCTTTTGTACACGAATGCGCTTCACAGATACTTGAAAAAGTTTTTGGGTCATGGTCCGACATGTTTTTATTCTGCCACCCTTTTAAGATACGAAATATTCCCATGTATACGCTCGTAAAACTTTTGGATTATTCTTGAGTCGTTTACGGTCCACATTAAGTTTTTTCATACACTGAGCCAACAAAGAGTCCTGTTGAGGCTTTGCTTGTAAACAAAAGTGTTGAAATAAATGTTTTTGATCATCGACACTTAAAGGGGTAAAACGTTTGTCCAGGCAGCATTTTATGATCAACTGAAATGACAGCTGCAACATTGCGACCTGCCGAGGTGACGTATATTTTACCTGATTCTTTTTTTAACTTTTCTTTTTTCTCACGTCACATTAATATTCTTACATCTTGTCAGATTTTGTCCAACTACCTCTTTGTCAGAATCCATTTTTAAAGCTCAATAAACACACCTACGGTAACGACAAGCAAACGAACAATGGACGCGAACACAACTTTGTTAAAATGGTAGTTAAATGTTTTGTTTATCGAATGACACAGGTTTGAGACATTGTTGCCAAACTTGGCCGAAATGAACGTTACATCATGGCGGATCGATTTAAACGATCTGCGGAAAAACGGCCCATAGGCTTACGGGCCCTTTTCCGGGGATGGCCTCAATTATTGATCTCTTACAATAAATTTAAATGTAAAATAAATCTACACTAAACTCATTGTTGGTTTTTTGTTGACTACTTGCATGATGTATTATGTAAATATGACAATATGTGTATAGTTATATAGGTATAGATTATTTGTCATACTGGAAATACAACAAACAAATGTACAATAGAGATACAATAATTGTATCTTTTAGTGTGAAGACAAAGTAAATTCAAGAACTGCGTATTACAAAACAACGAACTAATTATTCTTATTACATTTTTTCTTTTTTTCTTATATTAAATGAAATATATGGGATCAATGGGGGATAAAACAATGGAAAATAAGTGGACTATTTATTTAACTACATTTTATAACCCGGCCAATGAACACAAAATTTTGCTAAAACCTAAATAAAAATAAATAAAGAATGAAAATTTGGGAATAGATAGTTGTTGTTTTTTTGTTGATGTTTGTTTTTTATATGAGACACCCTATATATATTTTGACATGTTTCATTTACATTTTTATTTCTCTTTCACTTTGACATATTATATATTATCTATTTTCAGTTGTTTGGAGTTACTCTGGAAATAAAATTTTTATACATCATGTTAGGCGTCATGATAAAAACACTTAAAAACAAAACGCATTCTAACAGTTTATTATATAGATGTTAATCCTCCACAGTTTTATTTACTAGAAATAAAATTAATCAACTTTAAAAATATGAATAAAAAATTTACCAACAACAAACAACTACCTTACAACCAGAACTACAAATAACAGTTATAAACAACGTAACAAGTAGAATCAATTTTACAAAAATATGAACATTATAACAAATGTTCGAAATGCCCCAGTTTTGTTGTAGTAATAATTGACACTTTTTTCTTACTGATCTTACACAATTGAGTATATTCACTGGCTTCATTTTTCTATCCGCTTGATCAATGCTTTGTAATAAGTATCTAAGTATCTAGTATAAAAGTTCTAATAAAGTTTTTTAATTTTTCCTAATAAAGAACATACACTGCTTTCGACATATTTCAATAATCGGTCTGTATCTCGCTAATGTATCTCGCTATTGGATATTTTATTGGACAATCTTTACTTTAACGAAAAAACAAATAATGACATCTAACTACTTTTTTCTATCTCCTCTAGTTTTCGGTATACCCTGCAAAACATACCAATTTGGGCACTTTGTACTTCCATCTCTTTCTTCGTCTACTCTTCCTGGTCATTTCTATTAGCTTTTAGACATTATTTTCTTTCCTTATTCTTTGCGCTTTGGTTACTGTCGTTATTTTTGGTTCTTTATATAATTCTCCTATATTTATATTCTTCTTCTATAATTATACTATATCTTCATGCTTTTTTACTTTTGCTATTCTTTCCTTTATCTTCCGTTCCTCGTGTCCCTTTTATCTATTTTTACATCCAGGTAAATAAATTCTGAAACTCTTTTGAACATGCATGTATTTTCTCTCTCTGCTTCTTCTAATATGAATTTATCTTTTTCTTTATCTGCTTCTTCCATTATAATGTATTTTATATTTTCGTTATTTGTTTTTTTTTATTTAATTTAATTTAATTGATGGCTTTGGATAACTAATTAATAATTAATCCATTCAGTCCCGATAATGTATTTGACTACTTGAATTTGTTAATAATGTATTGACTTATTGAATTTGCTAACGAAATAGTACTTCACTTAAAGGTAAATTAAAAATATATTATAAACATCAGTATCACAACAATCAGCAGATTGACAAGAAACCATACTTTCAAAAGTTACATTCAGGGCCCTAACCAACTTAAAGTGAACATTTAGTACCAACAAGGGATTACATAATATAGGGATACTTTTCATGCTAAGATGCCTTTCATAGCGACTTTATTATAATACAAGACAGGAAACGGCTAGGAGGTAAATATATAACATAAGGATAGAAAGAGGGAAAAAAAGCTAGATTTATACATTCACATTTCACATTACCCATTCCATCCTAAATTTTTCTGTTAGTCCTTTTTAAATATCCCCAAAACAAATTGGTTAAGCCTAATATTTCGACGAGAGATATATAAAATAGAAGATGGACTCTGGGTAAGAGGTATTTGTTTTTTTTATCAGATTTTCCAATAGATTCTTCTTCTTGATGTGCCTATCCGTTACGAATGTTGGCGATCATCATGGCAATCTTATCTGCAGCAACGCGGAAAAGCTGCACAGATGTTGTATTGAACCAGATTCTGAGGTTCTTTAACCAAGATGTTCTTCTTCACTGAACCTCGTTTTCCAAATATTTTTCCTTGTAGGAATCTGGTATGCATGGAGGTACAAATTAATAGTAATGTCGCTATTTTTTATTTTCTTTTTGGTAGGGATAACTACCAGAGTTGTTTGACTTTTGGGAATATTGTTATTTTTATGTACTGTACCAGAATTGATCTGACGAGTAGAATCAAATTTTAGTGGGGAAATTCCGTGTTAAGAGTTGATTAACGGTGCAAATCTATTCTTCTGAACTAGGCTGGAATAACCTGGATTATCAGAAATTTTCTGATCTTCCTTATAGAAAATGTTTAAGTTATCCATAGTTTCCTATTTCCTCTGTTTAAGATATTCAAGACATTCTCTGAAAATTTACTCGTGGCCATTATTTTGACAATGGACGAAAAGATTTATCAGAACAATCTTTATTTCCTTCATTCTCACATTTTTGGCACCTTTTTTTATTTACATGAGTAGCCGATTGACCATAAAGCAAACACTGGTAACATTGCATGACCAGATTGACAAATACCTCGACCAGGCATCTAACTTTATTGATGTAGATAATTTGGGGAATTAATTTGCCCGCAAAAGTAACAATAATTATCTGTCTTGGGACTCTCTCCGATATACCGTCTTTTTGTATTAATCTAGTCATTCTTTAGACTTTTTTAATCATTACATTTGATTTTATTGTATTTAGGAGTTTGGTTTCGCTTAAAGTAGTGTCAACAGTGCAAACTAAACCTCTTTTTTCTGTTAAATAATTAGGTATAAATGCAATTAAATTACTTTTTTCAAAAAAGTCCTTCTACAGCCTATTCAACAGTGTCTATTCCTGCCAACACTAACAATTTCAGTTATATTTTTCTCATAATCCATAAAAACTTAATTTTTTTCATAGGATGAAGACGACCTAAATTTAAGTCAGTCTGCTGAACAAAAATGGAATACGGTCCCGTATCAGTATCGCTAAATCGATTGGAAGTATTTAAAACCTGACTTGTTTGTTTATATTGTTGGGTTGTAAACGGCAGGTTTTTATTGCCATCATTAACAATAGATTTAATGTTGGAATTCTTAATAGAATTATCGGAATTCAAAACATTTAGGGGATTATTAACCCTCAACTGGTATGGTGATTTAATTATCTTTTTAATGTATGCTGGGTCAATGGTGACCCACGAATAAAAAAACTACACTATTTTAAATACGCCTTAAACCTTTAGAAAACATCCTTCATCCTGTAAAAAAAGAAATAAAACATTAAGAATTTTAGTCAAATAGTCTAGGGTATTTTGTACCTTGAAATTATTTGAAGACGTAATCCGCCGCACACTGCAAACATTTCACATGCTCCTTACTAATACCAGAGAACTACGAACACAGAGAAGCGACAACAGAGAGAGAACTAACGAACACAGAGAAGTGACACTCCTTTGAAGTGGGCATAAAATGGGAAAATACTATATTCGTATTGTTGTCTTCGAGCGCTTTCACACCAGGCCAACATCTGTTGATTTTTTGACCTGAGCCTTCGGAGATAATAAATTTAATGTTTTCATTTTGAACTATCCCTTGGCAGACCAAAGTTTATTTTTTTATTGCTTCACTTAACGAGAGCTCGGACGGACACGTCGGCGTCGGCTTACGGTTCGAAAGTCAAACTAATACTATTATGTAATAACTAATAATAATTACAAAGGAACAGTAATTACCTGTTATTATTCTTAGAAAAGCTAAATAAACTTATTCCTTTTCCTGTCACAGATGAACATCCGCGAAACGCACAACAATAACCAGAAGACATTTTAAATACTTATAAATTAAACTTTTAACTATAAACTATAAAATTTTTAACTACTAAGTAAATTAGATAAATGGTCAAATGCACTTGTATAGTCGAGTATTTACCACAGGCGCCTACGGACTATCATAAAACAACCAGAGTTGAAGAATAAGCACGTGTTTTTGACAGTAAAGCAACCAGGTTCGGGCATGCGTATACAAAAATGGTACACGGATTTCGGTGCTGGAGTCGCCAGCTAATACTCTTAGTACATGCTGAGCACATTTTTGGATGTTGGTTGTCGTTAGAACACATGTGACATCGCCGTCTTTTCTTGTCATGGGGATTATCTTGTCGGGGTTGTTCTGCTGGTAGTCCAATAAAATGCCTTATTATACCTCGAAGGTCAATTGGAATATTTCTTATTTCAGCCCTCATTTGAAGATGGTCCTTGATAAGTTCTCTTTCTAAAGAAATAATAATTTGTCACCTGTCTATTGTCTTACTAGTATCTACAGCATATGTTATAAATAATGTGAGAATTTCCAACCATAATATTTATCATTCCATAAAATATCGGCAGTGACCAACGTCTACTTCTTCGGCCTACATTATAACAGGCGCACTTTTGCTCCAAGCTGTCAACTCCTCCTTTTGTTGAATTATAAAAAGTTATAATTTCGGGAAGTTTTTTTTCATTATTTTCGATTGTAGCTGTATGGTATAGTGAAGACAGCATTATGACAGCTTTACGCTGTATAGACACATATGATAGGAGTGTTAGATCGTTTGTAAATCCAAAAATTGTTGACAAAGTGGGGCGGCCTTTATTAGGCAAAAATTCAGGGGGAATTTCTTTTTTTTGTTTTTTCGCAATGTTCTTGTATACGTTAGTCCACATTTTTTAAATTCATTTTCCAATTCAACTGATGAAAACTAGTTATCAGCCGTGATATTTCGAGTACTGTTTACAATAGGCTGTACAAGTTGTAAAACGTTAAGTGTGGGAATGATAATTTTTTCGGATTGGGACAATCATCTTTTCCAGCATATATAAACGCATTCAATAAATAATGTGTCTTAGCATCATACAAACACATTATTTTTATGCCATATTTATTCGGTTTATTCGGCATATGCATTTTATATCGAAATCTTCCCCTAAACCCCACCAGCATTTCACCAATATTCATCAACTGACCAAAAGCATAATTTGATTTACAGTTGGCAATCATAAGCCTAAATATTTCTGAAATGGCGGTAAGTTTATCGCCATTCTGAATTCGTTCATTTATTATTTGATCTAAAAGCACCAGGCAGTAAAAGGAGACCAATAAAGGCTTTCATTTCAGCTTTTTCTACATGGTTTGTAAATTGACAGTTTAGAGCCATATCAGCGTAAAACATTTTCAAATCAGTAATTATTTGATTTGTATGTTCTATTATAATATCTAGCATATGATCCTCAAATATCAAATTCCATGATTGTACTGGTTCGACTGGTTTATTTCTGTATGCATCACCTATCGTCGCAGGTATGCGTGTTCTGATTGTGTTTTCTTTTCGAGTTTTTTTGACTTATTTTTTGAGGTATTTTTGACCACTTGTATTTATTCTTAAAAAAAATACTACCCTGCTACCTCTAATTCTTCCTTTTCACCTTTTTCAACCGTACCGGATTGTTCTTGAACAAGTTCATTTTCAGCTTGCTCCGTTTCTGATTCCTCTCTTATTCGTTTAAAGTTTCTTCTTCAAGTTCTTGCTGCCTAAGACGTCTGTTGCGGCGGTTCATTATGTAAAACAGTCAAACAAAAATAGTGTCACTAAAGATATACTGGGTCAAATCTGGCCCGAACTCTTGTGTTTTCGGAAAACAGTCACCCGCACGCACAATAGTCAGAGGTCAACTGAGAGTACCGTACAAACTATGAGAATTCATAGTTGGCCAGTACCGTGCGCCGTTTGTAATATTTGTTAAATTATAAAACTAAATTTGGTCGAGTCAATATTGACCTATCATTCCAGTTGAGGGTTAAAATCACTAACCTCAGAAAAAACAATATCTTCAGCGTGAATATGACTTCCGTGTCGTTATCCCCTGGATCCTGTAGTGGTGGGTCTTTACCACACACACTATTTTTACCCTGGGACATCCCAGGGTTAAGTCTTTATCAAAAAATATAGGAAATATTAGTCCTTACAGTAAAAATGCTAAACTAATAAATTAACGTAAACCTGATTAAAAACTAAATAAATTCGATTGAATACGGAACACACTCATCCGAAAGTTTGAACGAAACTACCCTTATTTGTTATGACCTTAAATTTGTTTGCTTACCTACTTATATTATTCATTTACCTTTTTAGTTCTTTCTTCTCTCTCTAGTTCCATCCCTTTTTGTGGAGTATTGGGCGCTTATGCGGTTCTTGGCCAAAAGTGTAAGATTGCTGACTTGCGGGGTCAGCGCATTAGTTCTTTCTTACTTGTCTTTAATAGTGTTAGATCGTCTGCAAATGCTATACATTGATGGCTATTTTCCTGTTTCTAATTATTCATTATCGTATCAGATTAAACAGAGTCATTGATACGTTGATAGTAGGTCTCCTTGTCGTAATCCTTTCTTTGTTTCAAAATAATTTGATTTATGACCATTCCATTCTTTTACGTTTGTTGTGTTTTCCGTAATCATTTTTGCCACCCTACAAAATTACTTGGTAAGCACATCTCTTCATTAGTTCGTACATCTGTCGTCCATTTACCCTATCGTAAGCTTGCTTAAAGTCGATGATCAGAACATACTATCGTTTTATGTTCGTAGTACGTAGTCTGGGTTTCTTTTAGCGCAAATATTTCGTCTGCCTGTAGTATTTTGTAAACTACTTCTAGCAAAGCAATGCCTCTATAGTTTGCGAAGTGAAATTGTCTGCTTTTTGGGTATAGAGCATATCTCTTTATGTAGGTTTTCCCTCTTGCTTTTATCATTTTAGTCGATATTTCTGTTATTCCTAGGCTTTTATTGTTTTTTTAGTCCCTTTAGTTCATTTTCTATTTTTTTCTCTATAGGCATTTTTATTACTATTTTATTATCTTCAATTTCATGGATTGTTTGCCTTTCTACCTCGTTTTTATCATTTTTTATGTATGGGTTATTTTTCTGATATTTTATTTCTATTTTATTGTTTCCTGGTAGAAAAATCTTATTTCCTTTTTTTAATTACTTAGTTCCCGAATTCCTTAATTTCATACTCTCTTATTAATAAACACGGACTAACCTTGGACTAACATTAGTCCCAGGACTACACCAATAACATTCATTTTTCGTATTAATAAACAGCGACTAAGGACAGACTAAGCTAAACCTTGGCTAGTCTCGGACTAACATTTAATCCGAGGTAGTGGCAGGTTTAGAGAGTGACTAACTTGACAATTTGACATTGAGTGGAGTTTTGTTTTGGTATTCACTAACCTAAATTGTTTTTGATTATTCATACATTATTTAATAATGGAAGATTATTTTATCAACGACTTAAGATTAATAGAACAACTTAATGACCATAGAAATCAGTGAAATAATATTCATCTAAGACATATTAAAATATATATAAAATTTATTTAATAAAATATTTTACAATTCATTATGTTTATTAGTATTTTTTATATTTTCCCTTTGTAATAAAATATTTTTTAAAGTTTCCTCCTGAACTTTTTTGAAGTTTAAACTTTTCAGATAAAAAAAATACTATAAAATATAAACAAACTTTCTCAAAACACAGTACACAGTCCAACTTAAAATTAACTCTACGTGCCCCAACTTATGCTAACTGTCAAATTCTCAAATATTTTTCTTCTTTTTCACAAAATTCTCACCATTTTTCTTCTTTTTCGCAATGGTTGCCAACATAAACTTGTTGTACCTAGGACTAAGGAAGGTTTAGTTAGTCTGAGCTTAGTCCATGTTTATTAATAACATTCTGAAAATGAAGTTAGTACTAGCTTAATCTGGGACTAACTAGTCCGAGACTAACTTCGGACTAAGCAATTTTTATTAATAAGACTGTTAATGTCTTAATTCCTTAACCCATTCACTGCCAAACTTCATTTTTTAAAATTTTATAGCACTTACAAGTCAATTTTATGTTCTGAACTTACAGAAAAACTATTCAAAAAATTCTAAAACTTTTCGCAATAGCCCTGTGTCTAAAAATTCGTTTGTTAAAAGTTTAGAACATGGCCAAAAGTATGTAATAAAAAATCGACAACCTCAATTTAAACTTAAACATTTATTGATAAAAAAAGGCTCTATATACATTTTTTTCATGAAAAGATTTGAAACAATCCAAAAGTTGTGTTTGTTTTACAAATTTTGCATCTGTTTTATTTTAACAGATCCTGAAAATAATGTTCCTAACTTTGTCTTATCATGTTTTGGTTGTCGAGGGTTGAGTAGTAGATATGTTATCACAATGTTTCTTGTAAACCCTATGGATACAACTTTCAACAAATTCGTCAGCGTTAGATTAAATTTTATTTTTATTAGATTAAACTCATTTTTTTGTAGCTGAGTGTTATCTGAAAATGTAAATTTTGTAAAATTTCTCTAAACCTATTTCTCGACATTGCGTTAGCGATTGGCATCGTTTTTGAGATCCAAATCCAAACTCCACTACATATCTTTTCTGGGCTTTTGAGAATAACCAGAAATCAGTAGGATTGTAAAGAACATTTTGAGTTCTTCAATCGTAACCTCAAATGATGTGTCTGCATTTTTCTGTCGGGCATATGTTATAGTCTTGTCTTTTATGTATTCAAAGAAATCATTGAAATTCACATCACCCGATGATTCAGAATCTCCATCAGAATCTTCCGCTGGAGGATAAATGTATATGTCTGCAGAATCAAACTGCTTCTCATTTAGGTCATCAATTAGATTGTTCAGAGTATCAGCTGAATAACTCGTTTTCTTTACTTAAAATGTTTTTACATTCATAATTCTATAACTAGTACTCCGGTCAAAATAGACATTGAAGGTTACATTAATTCGCACCTTCCTAAAAATTGGCATGATTGTTGGGAACCCTATTATACACAATTTGTCAATTATCCACATCAATCCGGAGTGTGGAAAAAAATTTATTCAAGGTCAAATGTTGCAAAAATCGGTTTTTTGAGTTTTTCAGCTAAACGGTAAGTTTTATAATAAAAATAGGTGAGACAAAAATGATTCATCATGCAATTATCTATAAAAATTGTTCCTACATATTTTTTCCTAAGAATCACCATTTCGAAGATACAGCGATGCAAAATGGTGAAAAATAGTAGTTTTATATTTTCAGATTAGAAATTGTTAGTGGGATATTAGGTAAAAATTAAAAGGTCTTTAGAAAATAAAATCTTTATTTAAACTAATATACTGAAGACAGTCTATCTTTTCTTTGAATGGTATTTGCGAAACAATCTCCTATGCATAGTCCAGCTTTTTCGTCACAATCAGCACACTCGTAAATTGTGTTTTTCCTAATTTTATGGATAGAACATATTCTACACAAATATTTGACATGGGTGTGGGCTGTGTTCAATATGCGTTAGTATTGAAAAACGTATACTTGGACCAGGTTGGACCATACGTGGGCTGCGCGTGGGATGTGCGTGGGCTGTGCTCAATTTGCGCCGGGCCTTAATGTCTTTTGCACTTAATAGTAAGCCATCGGTTACCCAACTGTCTTCCCCTCTACAATGTAAACTGCATATTCGTTTGCCCCTTGAAGCTGGAACATTACCTTTGCACTTTAAATTGTCATTACTCTAACCTTTGCCAATTGCTTAGTTGGTGTTAAACCACGTTTCATCTAAATAATAAGTAATAAATTTTTCTCCAGCTATTTCTGTACTCGGTAATCTTTTAAAAAATTCTGTACGCCATTTTATTAAACGGACACTTTCCATTATAGTATGTTGTTTATTGATTGTTTTATATTTAAAACCATTTAATAGTAAAAATTTTCTTAAAGATGATTTACAGCCATTAATAATATGTTTAGATTTTAATTCAGTTAAAATTTGGTTAAGTATGGATATAATATTACCTGCAAACATATTATAAATGGTTTCTGAAATGGGAACTAAAAGACGTTGCTCAATAGATCAATGTAGTCCAAAGTCGCTCTTTTTTTTGTCTATTTGTAATGCCCTCCTTTATAATTCGATATACAGTAGCACATAAATTTTTGTTAAAGCCGCAGTTTTTAAAACACTCTCGTGCCGTTCCAATTTTTCACATAATCCATTAAACACATTTAACACAATTTCTTTAGCGTCTGTCGATAAATGTTTTTTTTTTGCTTTTACTTCCTCTACTTGGTCCAGCAACAGTTTCAAGATTATTTGGTGATAGAATTTTCTCATTTTCTTCAACAATTTCTACTTCATTATTCTCAACAATTTCGAATGCACTATTCTCCCATGGACGCCACATTTTTATTTACTTAATATTTTTCTGATCGCGAAATTGTCACTAATAAATGCGTGCTCTCTTTATAGAGTTTAAACTAAAAATTATATGTATAACAATACCGAAAGCCACATCAGTCTTGTTATCGGTCGTTCAGAAGTTCGTGGAAATTTAAAAACCTTGATCGGCACAACAAGGCTGTGAAAAGAACCCGACAATCGAGTAAGAGGAGTCATAAACTTTTATTGAAAGGTATAGAAAGGGGCTTACCTCGGCAACTTTTAGTAGTAGCGTAAATAAAAATATTAAAAATTATTAAAATTTTATTGTGATTTAAGATTATATTGATTAAATAGACCTAACAGTTATAATTATTAAAATATAATATATTTATAATTGTACCTAACGAAATTTTATTTTACAGTAATTATTTTTGCATTTTTCTGAATACTTTCCTGAAAAAGGGCAAAATATTAAAAAGGAACTATTAAAACAGATGTCATTTGATCTAAGCACATGGAGATATTTTGTTCGGTACCACTTATACATCAATTGGTCTATCTCTTTAAATTTCTCAATTATCTGTAACCGAGCATCAAATGAACTTTTCAGAGCCGCTGTCTCAAAAGTCCGAATAGCTATGATGATTGCCGACCTCAGGGTTGCCAGATGATTTTTTTTAATTCCCTAGAATTTTTGCCCAAATTTTTCCTAGATTTCCCTAACAACTTGACAACCATATTTAGCCTAGAATGGACCACCTAAGTCGGACGTCAGAATGAGCGGGATTTTTAAAAACCTTTCCAAACATTTCTAATTTAAGTTTATTGGTCACATAAGAGTTGGAAATATTGGTATTTTAATTGTTTGTAGAATAAATAACGACTTTTGGTTATGAACATTCATTCTGTGCGATTGGTATTATTTGTTGTTCGTGAATTTGTGAGGTAAGAATCCTCATCAATCTTTTCTCCTTCGTAAGGATATAGTAGCGTCATGTAATTTTATTAAATATTTTTGTCCAATTATCTCTTTCCTGTGCGTGTTGTTTTGCTTCGGAGAATGAATAACCAGTCATCCCTTTTTATTTGGTCCGACCATCGTACTGGAGATCTTCCTCTGGATCTTTTACCCCCTACGTTACTTCAACTATCATTTGCTCTATGCCTTCTCTTCTTCTAGTTAATGTCCAAAATATCTCAGTATATTTGGGTTGATAGTTGTGATGAGTCTAATTTTATGTTAAGTTCTGCTAGAGTTGAGTTATTTGTGCGATAAGCGGTCCATGGTATGCGCAACATTCTACGGTAGACACACATTTCAAAGGCCATTATACGCTTTGAATCGGCTTTGTCGTAATATTATGTCGTTATTTTGTTCTTGTTGTAATAAGTTTCTAAAGCATAGGTGGCGATAGGAAATATCAATGCTCGAACAAGGCGTAATTTTGTATTTTTTGTGATGCCAGTGTTCTTCCAAATTTTTGTGAGTTTAGCTGTTGCCGATCTGGCCATTGTGATGCGTCGACGGATCTCGTCTTCGCATCCTCCACTGTTAGTAATAAACAAGCCTAAGTAATTAAATTGCTTGACTACTTCATAACCTGCCATGTTTTTTATCTCTGCTTGGTTGTTTCTGATTCTATCGATGATCATCACTTTGCTTTTCTGCATATTTATTTTCAAACTATATTCCGTACTCACCGTGCGAGTTACGGAGTAAGAATTCCCTAGATTTTTCATAGAATTGAATAAAAATCCCCTTTTCCCTAAGCTGGCTCAAAATTCCCTAGGTATAGGGAAAATTCCCTAGGTCTGGTAACGCTGGCCGACCTCCGTCGCTGAGATGGCACTTGAAGAAGAAGAAAATTTAAACGATACAGATATATTATGTAGGCATATAATATTACTTAAACTTACCCCGACCGCAATATTTCATAACAGAAGATATCTATAATCAATCTAAAAGTTATACAACTGCACTGTGTTTGACACTATCGAACAAAAATAGTTTATCAGATTTAAAACCAACAGTGACATCTTGTAACCAACAGCGAAACTAACAATTGTTCCAGATTTGGAACATGGCAGCAAACGGGTTAATGTGTTTCTATTAGTTTTCTTTGTGGTTACTTTATTTTTGTTAATGCTTTCCCACTTTTTTTCCGGTTCTGATGTTTCTGACTCTTTGTTTAGTGTGCTGGTTATTATTTTTTTGTAATTTTTCTGTATCTTTTAATTATATTTGTTATATCGCGCGCGTATTTCTTCTCTATTAAAATGTAAAAACATTAAACTACTAGGAACAAAATAATCAACTAAAATTCCGTTATAATCAGACCTATGGGATTATCGTTAGTATATTGTTAGACAGTATTAACCAATTTACATCCTTCTTAGGTTTTTTGTCCTACTGCAGCCAATTGGTTTTTTGTACATTCCGTCATAAGTTACTAAATTGAAAGTAATGTTTTGATTCAAATTAAGGAGCTATCATTCATCGACTTTTATCAATTTTGCACCATTACTTTTTTATTTGTATTTAAAACAACTACTTTTGATGTAATCAATTCATAGTAACAAACATCATTGTTTTTTCACTGCATTTCTTTTCTTACTTTAACAGCAAAAGCCATTAAAAAGCAGTTACAAAGAGAAACATTTTGATATTATAACAATTTTTATTTGATTTTAGAAAAGGTACGCAACACCATTGCCCAACCTACCCAATCACCGACATTACCTCTGAAACTGTTGGGGGGAATTTGAGCTGTTCATGGACCGTAAACACAACCCCGCAATACAGACAGTCAAAGCAATTGTTCAAGTAAGTTGTCGATTTTAATCAAAAATAATATTGTCACTATTACTCACAGATAAAATTGGGTAATATTTTTAACACGTCGCATCTTTAAAGATAAACCGTTACTAAACGAAAAAATCGAATTTTACATTAGAACCAAAATAATTTTTTTTCTTTTCTTAATTTTTTATAATCTAAGTGATACTAGGACCGTATTTTTTGTGAGATATGATAGATATATCGTCGGCGAACTGACAATACATTTGCATATAGCAGGTATATATAAAAAGTAAAATAAACGTTGCCAATTTTAAAACCGTTTTCACCTGACTTTGTAATTAATATAGTTTAAGGATTTTATTATTATACATGTATATTACATATTTTTAGCTGAATTTTTTAAAAATCAGTCAGATAGCAGGTTTTGTCACAGATTTTATTAGAGTTAGCAGATACTGCATGATTATTAACTGTTAAATGTGTTTACAAATGTTTATAGAATGATTTGTCAAACTTAACTATCTATACCTTATTCCATTAAGCGGTGCAGGACATATAAACAACGATAAATTTAACAGATAATTGTTAAAGATGTTCCAAATGAGTCTATTCGTTCCGATAAGTAACAGTATAATTATGACACTTTATTATTTTTTTTCTTTTCTCAAATATTCGTGTTTATTGCATAGTAAATAAATTAATGTTATCACTGAATACAAAGTAAGTGAAAAAATACTCCGATTTATAAAATTAATAAATATTTAATGCATAAATGCAAGTAACAGTTCTTCAAAAATATTTAAAAACTAACCGAAATGTCCATCTTTATTTCGTCTGGCGATGTTATCGGCGGTTCATACCGGTTCGGACACGATTTAATGCATAGATTAAGTATATATAAGTAGAGATAGATAGGCAACTCTTTAATACCAAAAATTGCAATGTATACAGCGCCCTCTGCCTGGTTTAGTCATGAACTAAATGGGTAATGACACGGCGGGAATTTTAAACGTTCGAATAAGCTTTGTTGCTAATTATTGTAGTAAAACAAGATTCTACAACATAATGCAAATTATAAAAAATAATCGACAATTGTTTCTTACATTAACATTAACGATTATTTTTTGTAATTTGCATTACATTGTGGAATCTTTTATTGCAATTATGAACAGACTGCACATAATAGGAAAGGAAAGGAAGAAAAACAAAATTCAAAAATTAAAATATTTATTTAAAAAATTAACGACACAATTTACAAGTAACAAAATTATTTTAAGAACGTAATTAAACTAAAACTAGAATATATACATGAAATAACACATATATATATATATATATATATATATATATATATATATATATATATATATATATATATATAGGAATATTATTTTAAAAACTTTTAAGATACTAAACATAAAATAAGCTATATATACAATAAAATTATTTTTAAAGACTGATATCGAATAAGCACACATGCTTTTTGATCGATCCTGACAAATTAGTAAATTTAACTTATAAAAATCAATCATAGAATTCTTTACACTACGGTAACATCAAGTATAATAGTGTTAGTTCAGTGTGTATAGAAAAACATTTTCTGTGAGTACATATTTTTATATAAATAAGTAATTCATAACCAAAGAATTTTATAAAACCGTCAATAAATAATAACAACAGTCATTAATCGACACCAATTATTTGCCGTTAAACAACAACACACGTTACACAAATTCAAGTCCGTAGATTAATTACTCCAAGTGAAAGACTCCTAATATCCACGTAAACAAACAACCGTGTCATAGACAAAATAAAATGGCGTTGTTGTTGTTGGGAATCTTGCGATTTCTGCAAATGCGATGACATGCGCATTTGAAGAAAGTTTTGGTGGCGCCACCTTTCTAGTTTAGTCAAGAATTAAAGAGAATGAACTGGCATTGCCATTAAAGATAACATGCCATGAAATAATGTTTATATTTTCCTGCACCGCTTAATGAATTTTACTATAGTTACAAAAATAAAATTTAAATAGCGTTTAGGTACTATTTCTATCTTGAACTGTTTTTTTTTAAGCTCGATGTGGGGTTTGTATTTCTTCCTTTTGGCATTTGGGAAAATTTTCCTTTGTGTATGGTAGAAGATCATAAAACATGTAACATTATTTTCAAATCTTGTAAGTGACGCCATTTTTTTAGTGATTGCCAAACAATTGTTGTATAGCTTTGAGTAATCTATATTGGTTTCAATATTTTTGGGTCTAACAGGAAGATGCTGAAATTCTTCGTTAAATTTAGTTTAGATTGAATTATTCCTTCGGGATTATACCATAAAGCTTTAATGTCTACAACAAAATTATTTCTACCAGTTTAGATTGTGGAGTACTACTGCAGTTCTGATCTGGCATAATCTTTAAAAAAAGTCGTGACTTAGTTGAATAACTTCATATGGATCAGGTTTTATTCTAGCCTCTTTCTACGCTTTAACATAATCACTTGGTAACGTAATAACCCTATTTTTTAGTTTTCTTTCAATACTGCTATGTACAGAGTCACATTCCATTTGTATGTGACCTTTGGTAAGATATTTTTGCGCAACTGAGACTCTGTACTTAACGGCAAAATTAATAAGTGCGTTCGCCATAACATTGTTTCGGTTTTGAGATGTGCAACCGTCTGAGTAAATTACGATAGGTAGATAAATAATCCATTAAACAAGAAACAAAAGTGGAAGCCTGCAAACCACACTCTACTTCTGTAAACCAGTAACAAGTAGCTTGATGAGTTGTAGTGTTATATATGGTAAAGTTGTGGCATCCCAACTTTGTTTTGAAGTATATTTTAGTGGCATTTAGTGAAGGTGCTACTTTTACAGCTTGCAAGTCCATACAGAGCATAATACATTCTTTCTTATGAGCTTTAGCCTCATTTTCACTTTGTTAATTTAGAGCACTGTTTTTCTCTTCAACATGTTTATTCCATACCGCTTCGTCGATATTATTTTTTTCGTGTTCAATGCATAAATGGCAACGATCTTTTTTGGGGGAAAATAAGGCATGATTCATATCCGTAAACACTTGTTAAAATTTTTTGATGTCCACGAATTGTACATGTTTTTCTTTGCAAACCGTCACATAAAGATTATGCAACTGTTTTATTGTTGTAAATTCTTGTTCCAAATAGAGTTTGTTTGTATCTTTTCTAACATAATGTGGTGAAGGTTGTTTTGGTAGACTCTCGAAAAATATTTTTAAATTTCTGTTTGTCCTCAAAAGCATTTACTCTGTAGTTTTTGTATTTCTGTTTGTATTCCTTTGAGATTGTTGAGGGAGCCTTGTAACTGGCTACCTACATCATGAGAGTTGGAAATCTTTTGATTCCAAGCCTTACTTCAAAGAACTTGTGAATGGATGCATCTCCATAGGTTTAGTTCTTCAGTGACCGTTGAAGGATAAGGATTTTTAATGTGAGCAAATATAGCTCCAGAGAAATAAAATCACCTTTGAGTTTATCGATTTATAATTAAATCTTTTAAGAGTAGAGAGACCCAACACGGCCGTAACTTACTATACAATACCAAATGTACTCTTTATAACACGTAAAATAAACCGTTATGAGAAATTGCCCGATTTCGGCGGAGAGAGAATATTTAACACGTGAATTGCGAGTTTTTAACTACTCGCTGTGATGGCTCCAGGGCCATGTGTAAACTTGAACTGCTCTTACTCAACTGATAAAACACTACATAATGCGTAAAATGGGAATATTACCCCTATTTTATTTAGGTGTGAAAAATATTTAACAGGGTCAGACGTCAAACGCCAGGGTGTCGCGTTCAAACTTGATAAAGTGTGTTCTAGTTATTATACACTAAGAAAAGTCAAAGAATTATATTTTTATTTTATATTTTAAAAACAATATGTTCATTTCTGGAACAATTGTGTTTCAGTAGTTCCGACTACACTATTTTTCAACCAACTCTCTACTGTAAAACGTCCTAAACCAGTGGTACTTAAAAACATATTTGGTCTAGGACCATCGGATTACAATTTTCGTGGACTTCGAAAAGTCATTCGATAAAGAACAGCATGTAAAATTAATGCAAATACTGAAAAATATCGGAATAGACGACAAGGATATTCGTGTCATTAAAAATTTGTACTGGAATCAAACTGCTATCGTAAAAATTGGAGATAACTACACCGATGAAATCCTCACACAACGAGTAGTCAGACAAGGTTGCATTTTGTCGCCAACATTGTTCAATGTTTACTCGGACCAGCTATTTAAAAAGGCACTTGAGAGACAACCATATGGAATAAAAATCAACGGAGAACTACTTAATGTGATTAGATATGCAGACGATGCAGTAATTCTATCAGATAATATGGAAGGTCTTCAAATTTTGCTTTATCATATTCACGAGGTAGGAGAGGAAATGGGCATTAAAATAAACTCAAACAAAACCAAATTTTTAGTGTTTAGTCGTGACCCACATCCCGATGTAAAGCTTCAATTGAACGGAGTCCAAGTTGAGAAAGTTCACAAAATGACATATTTGGGAACTGTGATAACGGACCGACTAGATCCAGACATAGAAATAAAATGTAGAATAGCAATGACTAAAACTACTTTTATGAAAATGAAGTCATTTCTTTGCAATAACCATCTTAGTTTAGAACTAAGGCAAAGAATGGTTAAGTGTTATGTTTGGTCTGTACTTTTGTATAGTGCAGAAGTGTGGACGCTAAAAGTATTGATCATGAACAAAATTGATGCATTGGAAATGTGGGTTCATAGACGAATGCTGAAGATACCTTGGACGGCAAGAAAAACTAAAGAAGAAGTACTAAGGAGAGTCAACAAATACAGAGAACTGCTAAAGACTGTTAAACATCGAAAAATGTCTTATCTGGGACATATAGTAAGGGGAAGTCGATATAAAATTTTACAACTGATCCCCAAAGGCAAAATAGAGGGCCGTAGAGGTGTAGGAAGAAAACAAGTTTCTTGGTTAAAAAACATTCGTGAATGGACGTGAATGGACGTGATACCAAATGCAGGACAATTATGCCATATTGCAGAAGGTCGAGAAGTCTTCGCAATGGTGATCGCCAACGTCGGATAGTTCTGATATGGCACGTGAAGAAAAATATCTTTCAAATTTTAGCGCATAACTTCATAGTTTGAAGTTCTAAACTACAACTAACTTAATGGTCTCACTATTGAATTTAGCAATATTCATTTCTTTACTCTCTACGTAAAAAAAAGAGTGACAAAAGTGTAGAGATTGCTACCATTTTAAAAGTAAATCGTAGTTACGCTGAAAGTAACATATTATGTTAGCATTGTAAAATGTGTTTAAATGTGATTAAAAAATATGTTACACTTTACGAATTAAAACTTTCAAATTACATACCACTTTTCGTCGTTCAGCCGTATTCATACAAATAATCACACTTTTGTTTTAAAATTCTGTGTTTGCTTCTCAGCAGACGTGTCACTGTTGTGTTTAGCATGTCAATCATAATTTTGTTTGGTACCGGGAAAAAAAGCCATCTAGCGTCTAGGATAAGAATTTGATATGCGAGTCAAATTCATCAGGTAGCTTATAAAAATTTAAGAGATGGCATTGATAACTCAATTCTCAAAAAATGTTGTTTAGTAACGGTTTAACATTAAACTTACGACGTTAACTTGAATTTATTCTTTCCTTAATTTAAAATTATTTTTAGGTTTACTCTTCGCATAAACAACACTCTTGGAGAAAGGGTCCAACACTTTGATTTCGACCACTTCAAACACATGCGTCCCAAACCCGTTGAAGATTTATTTGCTACTGCTACATCTCCTAGCTCATTAATTCTGACGTGGCATTATAATTCCAAATTAGATGGTTTTGTAAGACCTCTAGAGGGAGAAATACTGTACACTTGCCAGTTGTATTGCAACCAACATTGGTCTCTTGGAGGTAGATTTAATACGTCAAATGATAGAAAAATAACAAAATATGAATTAAAGAATCTGGAATATCCACACACATTGTATGATATACGTGTCAGGTAGGATATATATCTAGACTTATCATAAACTGTTTAATCACAAATTAACCCCTTAATTTGTAATCTCACATTATTCTTAACTTCTTAATTTTTTATAGTTTCACCGTGTATAAGTTTGCATTATATATATTGCAAAACCATATCGTATGATAGTTTAATAATTAGTTCATTTACCTACAACTGTATAAATTGCCGAATAATAATATTTTCTAATTGAACTTCTTAAGCGTCGCAATTAAGGCGTAGATTAAATTGTATTATAAGCAAAAGTTATGTGGTGTGATATGAACGAAGCAATGACCTAAGGTGCTTATGTATCTATTATGTGTGAGATTATAAATTGGGGGATTTGAGTTCAAATGAACACAGTCAATATTGAGTAGTTACCGAACGAACACCATATTATGTAATTGCGAGTTGCTGTCAATAAATCATCACTTTTACTCCACAACTTCAACATTTATTAACCCTATCATCATCGATCGACGAGAAGCGGACAAAGGGGCATTTACGAACCGAAACGAACTTCACTACTAAGTTCGATATATTCCATAAACTCATCTTTATTTTCGTGAAGAACCTGTATTTCCAGACCTATTTCAATTATATGCTCAAGATATTTTATTTATTTTTATTTTATTATGAACTTGAAATAAAGTTTTGTTTTTTCAGAATAAAACCTTTAGAAGGAGATGAAAAAATGTGGTCAGATTTTGCTTTTGAAACGAAAAGAACACTGAGCGATTTGCCGAACTCTCCACCTTTGGTGAATCAAGGGTCTTTCCAAATAGAAGTGAACGCAATGAATTCGCTCACTCGAGATGTTTACGTTTATTTCCAAAGTGTTGAAGACTATGAAAAAAATGGAGAGAATTTTACATACGAAGTCATAGCTACGCCTCCTTTGGAAATAAAGGAATTAACAAAGTCGTACGCCAAATTCGAAGGTTTGAGTGAAAGGAAGTATATTATTCGGATATGGTCTAAAAATGAAGTTGGTAGATCTATCAATCATTCAGAAATAATAATACCAGAGCACCGTAAGTTTTTATTCGCTTTCTTTAGAATCATACTGAGTTTCTCAATTCAATTATCATAAGAATATAGTTTTCTAACTACCATGTGAATCTTTATATGGAATATTGAATCATGTTTCAGCTTTGGGCGAGCCTGAACAGTTTTTTAAAATAGAAAGAAGCTTCAATACTTACGAATTGCAATGGGAGCCTCCATCACATCACGGATTGATTACAAACTATACGTTGTTTTGGTGCGTCAATGATAGAGAAAGACCTTACCAGTGCAAGGTAAGTTTATAAATTTAGAATAAATAAATGTCTCTCCAAAAACATTAATTTTTGCAAAAAGATCAATATTGCATTAATAAATGTATATTCCCATTATTCATTTGCATTTAATTTTACAAGAGAAATTCATCAATCCGCGTTTTTCTTTTTCTTCCTCAGCTTTTTCCCTTTCGGTTGTCTCAAAGCAAATAAGTCATCTGTTGTCCAAATTCCTGGCTTAAACTTATACTGTTTTTCTATCGATGTCTTCCTCCTTAAACTTCGCTGTACAGTTCTCTCCTAAATTTTCATTATGTGTGGCGTGTACTTTATCCCTCTATAGTTCTTATAATCCTGAATGACTGTTTTATCTTTATACAGTAAAACCATCACGCTCTTCCATGCATTGGGCATCTTTTCTTCCTTATATATTCTACTTATCATTTGCCACAACACATCAACCCCTTTCTCCCCTAGAGCCTTACAAACCCCACAGGTATTCCATACGGTCATACTGCCTTACCATTCTGCCTTCTCTGGTGTTCTTCATTTAGCAACTTTCCAAAGTACTCCGAGCAGTACTTTATATTTCTACATCTGATCTCAAAACTCTTTCATCCGCACTTAGCCCAAGCTGTAGAGAAAAAAAACGTGCATTAATTAGTGCATTTTTGAAACCACCACAGCACACCAACACACCACCAAGCATTTTTTTTCTACTTTCTTGACGTGGTTCACATAATTAAGCCACTGCTCTTTAGATACGCGTTGGTAAGCTTCTTTCTAACCGTTCTTTCTTTAAAATAGACATTGTTTGAAGCCACATACCTTTTCACTTGACTCCACACCATCTCAATCGGATTCAGCTCGCAATGATAAGGCAGTAGTCTTAAAATCTTAACGCTATATTTTTCCGCAATTGTTTCAGTTTTGTACTTGTCGTACTCGTCTCTAAATGCGGCCGTAGTATCCAGTAATTCACTTTTTAGTTAGTCTTCTTCGAAGAAAATGTTCTTTTCGATTAGCCAATCCTTGATTTGCCTTTTGTTCCACAATTTTTTCGGGAAATCAAATTTGCGGGAGTGGTATGATGCGTTATCCAAAACGACAACGTTTTCTTTGTCTTTCGGCAAGTTTGGAATTAACGTCTTCTCAAACCAGTCTTAGTATAAATCTCCGTCCATTTTGTCGTGGTAATCAGCGACTTCCTTCTTGGCCAAGAAAGTTAATTCAGCCCATGGCAAAAAGCAAGTTTAGCTTCCAGCACGAAGAATAAACCGAGGACTTCATTGGATTGGAGCTTTCAGTCCAGTAGAGAGCCCTTTTATGAAGGCATCTCATGGATTCTTGATCGTTATGTTCCTCTATTCCTTTTTTATTGAAGCACCGACTTTAGTCCAAGACTCATCGGTATAAACAAGATTTACACTATCCTTCTTCCTCAATGTTTTTATTTTTCTGAGGTACTTGTGTCTCCAGGATATGAGATCTTTTCTTTCCATCATTATCGAATCTCGACCTCTTTTACCATATTCAAAACCCATGCATGTAGTAGCCTACGAAATGTGGTTTTTGGAAAACCTGTTAGGTCCTCATCATCATTCACTCTGTTCATTATGCTCTCGACGGTTGGTGATATGTTTCCAAAAAAAAAATCATGGACAATTTTCCAATTGTTGTGTGCGCGTATTCCAGTGCTATGATTCTTAAATCTGATCCTGATGCGCCGCTCGGGGCAAACCGGCAACGTGGTCGGTCGTTCTCCCGTTAAGAAATACATTGCCTATCTTAACCTGAGCTACATTCTAACCGTGGCTTTTATTATATCTTTAAAGTTTCTGTTACATTTTCATAATTTTTGATAATATTTTACAGGGTTACTTGGATTGGGTTGTGTTATCAAATACTACATTCAAATATAACATGACTTCGAACGATCACGTCATTCTTCAATTTGCAGTTTCCGCTAACAACGATATAAGCAGTAGTGGTATGCGTTGGGCGGAATGTACAGTATTAGCTAACAAAACTGTGGGCAAAATGAGAAATGTATGGGTAAACAAAGTGGGTCCAGATTTTATTGAGCTTTCATGGAAGTTAGAATGCTCTGATATATTAAGCGAAGTTACTGGTTTTGTTATTACTTATTGCAGTAGTACCAGCACTTTGTCCAAGGCAAATGAGTGTGAAGGAGAAGTAAAGAATATTACTAAACCAGGAAGTTTAAGCACTGAATCTGCTAGAATAACCAATCTTACCCCATATACTACTTATCTACTAGCAGTAAGCGTTAAGAGTACAAATACAGTGAGTCAACGCAGTGATTGGTGTAGAAATGTAACATCACCAACCGCTCCTTCCATTCCTTTAAATGTAACTCCATCAAATGTCACTAATTCTTCAATTACTGTGACGTGGTCACCCCCAGAAAAATTAAATGGTCCACTTAATGCTTATATTATCCGATACAATGATAAAGAAAAGAAGGTAGATGCAATTAACAGAACGAATAAGGAAATTTTAAATGATCTAGAGAGTTATACAAAATACGTGATATACATGCGAGCTTGTACTGGTAATATGTGCTCAGAAAATTCTAAAAATGAAACAGTTGTTACAAAAATGGGAATTCCAGCAAAGATCTCCAGACCATACGTAAACGGAAACTCCGATGAGAATATTATACGCTGGGATAAACCGGATCCACCGAGAGGAGATATAAACTATTACGAGTTAAGTATAACTCGCGATGGTTTCAACATGGAAGAGGGGAGCTTAAAAAATATAACTGATGCCAATAATTATACCATAGAAAACTGTCGAGATGCAGGCCTCCACACGTTCTTTGTTGCCGTAAGAGCTGTCAATATCATTGACGGAGAACATGTTATAGCACCATGGAGTGATACTGTTAAGATATACTGCTATAAATCTTCGTGGTATATATTCATTTACGTATTCCTTGGTATTTGTGGAATGATACTTATTGGAATTGGACTTAAAAAGTAAGTTACTAACATTACTTATAACTGTTAATTTAACATAACATTACAACTAATGCTTTACGTTTCGGTTTCCACTCCGGAATTCGTTTAAAAAAAAAAAAAATATTTTACAAATTCTGGGAAAATATATAATCAAAGTTGATTATTATGATGAATTATGAAAATACATACAACCAAAATTATATCGAATCACCATGTATTTTAAACCAATATTTATTTCTTTTGAAAAAAACTTATTGTTGCGAAGAATAAAGGATTTAATTTAAAATTAATAAGCCGATAAAATCATCAGATATCACTGCTCGGTACGTTATAGATTACTTGCCTTAGTTGTAAATTAAACGAAAATAAATAAACTTACTTTTGCGAACAAAAACAACAATATGCCTTATGTGGGGTTAACGCATGTGCAAAGGGGAAAGATTATTGGTCTTATATAGACTAAGAAAAAGTCGCCAAAGATCGTTTCACTGTCCAAGTAGCTAGAAGAGACACAACAATTTCTCACCTATAGCTCCAAAGACAACTTTTGGAAGCTAAAGGTAAAATTGTTTTAGTTAAAACGGTAAGAAAAAATCTTCGTACCCAAGGAATATACAGCAGTAGAGAGTTACGGGTTCTCGAGTTATCCAGGCTCGAGACTAATCGCATTAATTTTTATCTTCAAAACCAAACCTGAAACATTAAAAAAGGCGCTAGTTTCAGAGAAAACCAGGATTTGTGAAAAATTAGACGACCGACGATTTCTTGTACTTAAAGGGCGAGGAATACAAGCAAAAACCGAAATTTCTAGAGTTCACATATATAAAGAAGGATATGTCATGTGTCATGTTCTGAGGAGGCATTATGATCAGTACAAAAACTCCTTTAATTTCGATCCAAACAACTTTGACAGCTCGTAGGTATGTTAATTTGGTTCTAAAACCTGTAGTTAGACTCTGTAGAGGTGCAATAATGCATCTCTGCATACCAGCGGAGTGACTAGACGACCTTGAAGCAAAATATATCACTGTTATGGAGTGGTCTGCTTGCTTACCTAACCTTAATCCTATAAAGCAATTGTAGGATATCCTTAAAAGAAGAAGTAGAGCTCACCGGGAGAATCCAAAAAACACCGTATAGCTAGTACAAGGTATTCTTAAAGAATGAAACAAACTACCACAACAAAATATTGACAATTTGTTTAGGAGCGTGCCCACGCGAATTTAAGCTTGAATAAGAGGTAGGGCAGTTACACTGACTACTAAAAAACATAAATAAATAAAAACAATTTAAACATTAGTCGTTTTATATTGAAAATTTGTATGTTCTTGACTTTAAATCAAATGGTTTCAATTTATTATTTCAAGAGTTTACTATTGTATTTCATTTTTATTTATTGGTGACTACATTGCTTTAAAATAAATATTCTTTGACTTCGCATGTTGTTTTTTTAAATTTGCTTAAAATAATAAGAAATGTCAGATACTTCCATATAAGTTTGGTTGTGTGTATATTACACTGGCGTGCAAAATTAACCGGACACTTAGATTTTTTTGTTTTTTGTTGGTGTTTAGATCAAAACTTGTTTATTTTGATTGAATTGTATTGTATGTCATATTAGCGATAACGTTTTACTTCTTGTTTGAAGCTGTTTAGATGTTTTGTGCGAACAACAACACTTTTATACATGCGTTTTGTTATTAATGTGAAATAGTGGATTAGTAGTATTTAAGTTTATTGTGGTACTATCCCTGATTATAAGGTTGGCTGTAGGTTTTTGTATGGTCTCCTATTTAAAACTTACCTTAAAAAAATTATGACACAGGAAGAAGAAGGCCCAGCTGTTGCTTTACAGAATGATGGGCGGAGCATTCGTTAGGTGGTATTACATAATGATGGGCGGAGCATTCGTTACGTGGCAAATGCTTTAGGAATTTCTCGAAGTAATGATGAAAGTTTGATGCTACACAAAGATTTCGGGAAACAGGAAAATACACCAGGAGGTCAAGTCAAGGTAGACGAAGAACTATAAGTTACGTTGAAGATCGCTTTCTTAGGTTACAAGCGTTACGTGATCGTACATTATTAGCATCAGTGCTTGTTCGATGATTAAAACATGTCAATAAAAACACAGTTTCCGTTTATACCATTCAAAGACGCTTTAATGAATATGGATTAAGGTCCAGAATACCTGTCAAGGGACCTCTATTAACAGCAGATCATCGGAGGCAACGTTTACACTTCGCTGACAAACAGCTTAATTTGGGTGTTGACTATTGGACTGCTGTGCTTTTCACGGATGAATCAAGATTAACAGATACTCATCAGATGGACGGCCTAGAATATGGAGAAGAGCTGTTGAACGTTTCTAACAATGTTGTCTTACTCCGAGAGTTCAATTCGGTGGAGGTGTTAAAATGGTGTGGGCAGGCATTTCCCTAGAGGCTTATACAGAACTTGTTACAATTCAAGGGGGCAATTTGAACGCTCAACGGTATATTCAGCATTGTTTGGAACATAATGTAGTGACATTTGAACCATTTGTTGGAGAAAACTTTCGTCTGATGCAAGATAATGCTCGCCCATACATCGTAAGAATTATAGGGGATTACTTTGATTCAGTTGGGATTCGTTTATTACCATGGCCTCCAAGGAGTGCAGACTTAAATCCAATAGATCATGCATGGGATATTCTGGAACGACGTATTCGACATGACTATGGTGATTTTGAAACCATGAAGATTTGGAGTAAGCAGTTCGTGAAGAATGGAAGTAAATCTCTCAAGACTTAGACTTTGCTGCCTTAATCCGAAGTATACCTGATCGGATAAGAGCTGTAATTATTGCTTTTAGATCATGGGGATAATACACTCTACGAAATATCGTTTTCCATAAAAAATATTCATATATTTAAAAAATATTTATTTTTGTTTCGTTGCAAATTTTCAAATTTTTTAAATTGTTTATTGTTTTTTCTGTGTAACGTTCTTGAGTTGTGATAAATTTGACTTTTAAATTTTGTTTTTTAGTAAATACTCAATTGGGAACATCTTAAACTTTTTTAAACGCTAGTTTTTAAGAAAAATCTGGGTGTCCGGTTAATTTTCCACCGTAGTGTATATTAACAGGCCGTTAAGATCCAAGGCATTTTTATAAAATTCATTCATAAAATAACCAATTACAGAATCCATATTCTTGACACTCCCCAGCATATTTAGTAATTTAATAATGGAATGTTTAAATAAATGGACCTCAAATACATCAAAACACAATCCCCTAGTAATTCCTTTTGTAGAATTACAAATCTCTTTATATAAGTATTTTTGTCGTTAATAACTGAATAAAAATTATCCAAATACCAAAAACAACTCGTAAGCATCTTTAGACATCACCATTATATTTTTAAAATAAATTTTTTTATCAAAATATTCATGTGCAAATGCAAACAGTTTCTTGTTAAAATTTGAAAACCGCGCTGATTCAAATTTTGTTTTGGTGCGGGACATTTTGATCGTGAAACGGAACGCAATCGGTGTGAAATTTGTTTTGTAGTGAACATTCCCCTGGTAAATTTTTTTAACATTTCAAGAGGTTTTAATACAGTTGATTAGTTGATCTTTGTTGTAAAATTCTTGAATTTCATCCTTCCTACTCTGTTTGGTTGGATTTTGTTAATGCATCTGGAGTGATATGATGCATTGTCCATAACAATCACGCTATTTTCTTTTAAATTTGGGAGTAATGTATTCTCAAACCACGATTCAAAAAGCGTCCCTTCGATGTCTTGGTGGTAGTCTAGAAAACAGTCTTTAATACGTTTGGAACTCAACAATAACGCATCGTTTACCCGTCCATGTTGCCCTCCTCAATGTAGTATGCGAATTAGCTTGCCTTTAGAACGGGATACATCTATTTGGCATTTTCTTGTACCGTTTGTCCAGGCTTTATCTATCGTTTCGTGAGAATCAAACCAAGTCTCGTCCAGATAATAAATTTCTCGACACTGACTGCGGTATTGTGAAATTTTTTCGATATATTCAGTCCTCGGTTTTATTAGGCGGCTACTTTCCATTATGTTTTGTCTCTTATTGACAGTTTTATATTTAAAACCATTTTTGGTTAAAAATCTTCCCAATGTCGTGGAACAATCATCAATAATATGTTTTTCTTTTAATTTTGCCATGATATTGTTTAGGTTAGGCATAACTTTATAGATTTGATAATACAGAAATTGAACAAATATCTTCGTACAAATACCTTGGAGCATGGATCACAGAAGATACTGATCCGACAAAAGAAATAAGATGCCGCATTGAAATTGCGCGGTCAACTTTTAATAGAATGAGAAAACTTTTTTGTAATCGCGATATCAATATATCGCTCCGGATAAGAATGCTTCGATGTTATATTTCTCTGCCCTTTTGTATGGAGTTGAAGCTTGGACACTTAAAAAATCCAACATTAAAAACCTATAAGCATTCGAAATGTGGTGTTACCGACGTATTTTGAAAATATTATGGATGGATCGCAAAACAAACGAACAAGTTCTCGAACAACTAGAAAAACAATGCGAAGTTTTTAAATTCCATAAAAATCAGGAAAATTGGAATACTTGGGGCACATCATGAGAGGTGAAAAGTAACGAACTACTAAGGAATATAATGCAGAGTAAAATCAAAGGTAGAAGAAGCGTAGGAAGACGTAAAATCTCGTGGCTACGCAATCTCCGTAAATGGTTTGGATGCAGTTCAATTGAACGATTCAGGCGAGTAACCAATAAAACTATAATTGCCAGAATGATTTCCAATCTCCGATAGGAGTGGAACTTGAAGAAGAAGAACTTTAGCTGCACACATATTATATATTGTCTCACTAATAGTTTCCAAGAGGTGAGGTTGAGTTTTTTTAAAACCCAAATCCTTTCTTGTTGTTCTACTGTTCGAACCTGTCTTTATTCAACGGTACACTGTTGCACAAGAAATTTTTGTTAAAACCGCCGTTTGCTTAACAGCTTCATATTTGGTCATTTTTTTATAACGTCCATCAAATACATCTAACACCATATTTTGCTCAGCTACACACAAATTCTTCCTTTGCTGAGTACTTGGCCCCGCACTTTCATCTTCATCTTCTAAATTATCCGTAACTTCATTTAAAAAAAAAATTTGTTAAAATCCTTTATAAAAGGTATATAAAATTGCCTCAAACGGGCTATCACAAACACATTGCAAAACGTTTTCGGATTAAACAATCCATCATCAGTGCAAACGGTTGTACATGCTAGTAGCCACCAAAATATGTGGGTAAAAACCCCTTAAAAGTTATAAATTTGAAATTGTTTTACATTATTAGTGTTTCTAAATTGTGATGGTTAAGTTACCGTTGGATAGGTAACATGGTGGCGTATGACTCTACATGAGTAAAATGGTCCTGAGACGAAGTGCCTACGAGGACCTGTTGATAACAACTCTGATAACAACTGAGGAGTTGTTATCAACAGGTCCTCGTAGGCACTTCGTCTCAGGACCATTTTACTCATGTAGAGTCATACGCCACCATGTTACCTATCCAACGGTAACTTAACCATCACAATTTAGAAACACTAATAATGTAAAACAATTTCAAATTTATAACTTTTAAGGGGTTTTTACCCACATATTTTGGTGGCTACTAGCATGTACAACCGTTTGCACTGATGATGGATTGTTTAATCCGAAAACGTTTTGCAATGTGTTTGTGATAGCCCGTTTGAGGCAATTTTATATACCTTTTTATAAAGGATTTTAACAAATTTTTTTGTGATATATGGTATACAGCCAGCTACAGGAACTTAGTTTCCTCGTGGAATTTTAACTTCATTTTAGTCAGGTAAACGCACATCACTTTCCCGTGGAAAGAACCACAAAATATACATGCTTAAGAATGACTAATTCCGTTATTTAAATATTGTGACAATGATCCCGCCCCATTTAATAATTCTAAGAAAATGTACTTATTAAGTACTTAGCCATTACCGGCAATATAAAATTGTAAATTTGTATTTAGGTCAACCGCAGGAATTTCTCTTTATTTTTAAATGTTATTAACAAAGACATCATATTTTTGATAACATTTTACAAAAATATTTAATGACGATGATTTGGAATAAGCTTTACTACTTTTTGTGTATATCAATAACAAGTGTTCATTATTCATTCAAAAATATTTTATTTTGTCAGTCCTAAGTTTAGAAAAAAGGTGAACGCAAGTATTTTTTTAATAGTATATTACGAGATTGTTTACTGATAAAAACCATTGTTCCGATTAATTTGTAAAAACATTAAAAAAAACTAATAATTCAAAATTCAACGCTGCTCCGGTAATTTTATTTGAATGTTGGATAAAGGTTAGTACAACTCTGTAATGTCTCTCTAGGGGCGTGTGTTACAATAGGTATCAATAGCGGATTATCAGCAGGTTGGTTCCTGCTGTTCTCCCTCAAGAGCTCTTTTCATAATTTCTTCAGAGTATGCATTGAATAGTAGTGGTGACAATACACACCCCTGTCGCACTCCTCTTTTAATTTTGAACTCTTCTGATGATGTGTGTTCATTAATACCTATGTGTGCCTGCTGTTTATAATATAGATTTGTTATAGTTCGAAGATCCATTAGCTCTTTGCGGCGGACTTTATCGAAAGCCTTGTTTTAATCTATGAAACAGACGTACATATCTTGTTTACATCCAAGCATCTCTGGACTAGTAGAATGCAAAGAGAGCTTCACGGGTACCTACGGGAATCCAAATTGGGTTTCTTCAATGTCCATATCAAGTATTTGTTAACTGCGTTTATGGATGGTTTTTAAAAACATTTTAAGTGTGTGAGATATCAGGTTTATGGTGAGGTGGTCAGTGCATTCTCTAGCATTTTTCTTATTTGGGAGACAAATAAATGTTGAGGTCAACCATTCATTGGGCATGTCACCCGACTGATAAATTTCATTAAAGAGCTTTAAGAGGACAGCCATGTACTCATTTTCTATTATTTTAAGAATATCATTAGGCATTAGATCTGGACCCGGGCTTTTTCCGTTTCTGGTGTTGTTTAGTGCATATAATATTTCTTCCTTTGTAATTTCTGTACTTGTTTCTCTGTCCTCAAAAGGTATTTCCATTTTATACCTTTTTATGTAGGTTGAGGTCGTAATTGTTCTGAAGAACTTATATCTTTTTTACATTTTTCCTCATTTTCTTTTAAAGTATTATGTCAACCTAAAATATCGGTTGTGATAATTAATTAGCAGAAGTAGTGTTTTTTGTTTTTTATAATTTATTATGACTTACTTTAAGGTCTTAAAAAAAGTTGACACCATATATTTTTACTATTTACTAGTTTTGAAACTATTTTATGCTATTGTTATGTTTATATTTCTATTACCATATTTCATAGAAGTTAACCAAAATTTTAATGTAAAATACATTTGATTTCCACTTGGGAAATTATTCTCAAAATAGAAATTATTTTGTTTTATAACTTGATAATAACAATTCATTGACAATGAATAATTGTCATTATAATGAGGAAGAAAAAATTAAATTATGAGGGTATTTTGTATTACGATACGCCAAAACGTATTTTTATTTAAATGATTATGTGAGCAATTCCAATGAAATATATTACAATGATTTATTTTACTAATATATGAGTTTTGTAGGCTTTACATGTGTTGGAATATCGCAAGACACGTTGAAATTAAACTACCTCCTGGTCTGGCACCAGCTGTAGAACATCACAACGAGAAAAATATGGATATTATAGAAAGAAATTTCACTCACGATCCAGATGAAGAACTTCTTCTGGAACGAATGAATGAAAAGTGCCAAGCTGTTGATTCCAGCGGATGCAGTTCGGGTCAAGAAAGTATTAGCTCTTCAGTTGAATCTACTACACATTTGTCTGTAGATTCGGGCACTGATCAACCTAGAAATGTATCCGATGATAATAAAGAGAATTCATTAAGGCTAAGAAATGTGTCATCGAAAGGTAAAGTATTTTTTATTATTTTCTGTGCCTTTATGCAAACTAATTATGTTAGATGTTTGTTTTACAGTTTTAACTGATTTAAAAGGTAGTTAGTTAGTAAATTAGCTAAATTAGCTTTATTGGCTGTACTGTCAATGTATGTTGCTCTTTGTTGAAATTTCCCTTAGTAGCCCTTTTTCCTCACTTATGATTAATTGGTCTTTTTCATACTTTCATAGTGGATCTCGAATTACAATTATTTCCTTTAATATATTTAAATTTATATTGTGTATTTAATTATTTCATGTGTTGGTAAGATTGATTTATTCTATTTCTTCATCCTCAGCTTTTCCCTTTCCAGGGGTCGCTGTTCCTTACTGCCTTGTCTCTTCTAGTCTTACCGACATCCACTAACATTTTCATTTCAGCTAACTCCATCTTCTCTTCGTAGAGAAGACTCGGCTCATTCGCTTCCAGTTTAACCAATCAGCCTGCACCTGTGGGTATTTTCTCGATCTATTGTCCAGTTTTCCGTTATGTAGGACACAAGGTATTGAAATTCTTCTACTCTTCCTAGTTTTTCCTCAAGTAATTCGGTGTCTCCATCCTGTTCCTGTTTTGACGCAAACCAACTATCACTGGAAAACTTTCAGTCAGTTCATAATTTCTTACATTGTCGCCTACTGCCTCATACACATCCTTCAGCCTTACATACCTCTCAGGAATCCATTTTTATGTCATACATCTTCATGGATTTTGTCTAGGGACTGTGTCGTACGCCTCCTCAAGATATATAAAGACCAAAGGTAGCTCTCTCTTCTTCTCTTAGTATTTCTCTATCAACTGTCTATAAGCAAACAAGGCACCCATTGTCCTTCTTCCTGGCATAAACCCAAACTGCTCTGTTATTGATATCCCCGCCGTAAACCTTGGTTCTACAGTTATCTCCCAAATTTTCATTGTATGTGACATTCACTTTTTCCCTCTATAGATCTTACAGTCCTGAATGTGGTCTTAATCTTTATCAGTGATTCCATCATGCTCTCCCATACATTGGGCATCCTTTCTTCCTCATATATTCTAATCATTATTTGCCACAACTCAGCAACCCCTTCTTCTACTAGAGCCTTTCAAACCTCCACAGCTATTTCATCAGGTCCTACTGCCGCACCAGTCTTCATTCTATTTCAAGCCTCGATAATCTCATCTCTCGTTATCCTCTGCATTATATTCTCATTTGGGGTTCCACATCCTCTGTCTCTTCTCCGATATTCTTCGTTTAGGGTAATTCCCCGTCAACTATGCAAAGTTGGTCAGGCGACTCTTCTCGATTTGGTTTAAATTTTAAAGGTGTATTCCTTATAAAATATGATGATTTACCAAATTTCAGCCTTCTATGTCCAAAATGCGGTCTATATGGGCAATAGAATAAGTATAGAATAAAAAGTATTGAGTCATATCATATTATGTAGCAATTTCTAACAATACTAAATTGAAATTTAGAAAAATGACATTGAAAATGTATTTTTGAAGAAAAATGATAAAATTCGGGAAACATTTTTTTACTTGAAAAAAATTGCATTACTTATATAGACCGCTATTTTGGACCTAGAAAGCTGAAATTTGGTAAAGCATCATATTTTATGGTATAGAATACGCCTTTAAAATTTAAACCAAATAAAGAGGGCTCGTCTGACCAACTTTGCATAGGTGACGTGGAATTATCCTTTGCACTTTTCAGAGGATATTTTGTAGCTACTCTTCTTTCCTCTTTGCTACCATTAGTAGTAGTAGCTACTCTTAAAATTTAATTTTATACTACATTGTTTTAAAACCTTAACAAAAATTGTTAACTTAAGTGACGAAAGTTTGCTGTGAAAAAAAAAATGATTTATGTAATATAATTGGTATTTGTTTCATAGGATACGTGATGTATGATCCAACGCCACCAGTAAATAGAGGAACAAAGCCTCCACCAGCTCCTGCTGGAAGTTATTGTCTTATTGGAGTAGATATAACTCCTAAACCCAACCCAGATACTCCCTATGTTACAGTAAGTGATGTAGAGCAACCGGTTCTTTCCTATGGTGCAAATGAGCCATTACCTGAAGGCCCTCCACCATATGTGGTAACCGATATCTTCAAAACAACAAACCCCGGATATGTGCCATTCACCCCTATGGAACCCGCTAACAAAAATACGGGATATGTAGTGGCTGGGGATTTGACGTCTCTGCCTGCTCCAGAAGCCCAGAAAGAGTTCATGGTAGCTGATCCACAGGTAGCGCTAAAACCCACTACAGTATGGCAAGAGCCACTGTTGGAACCCTCCTCGCTTCCTAAGCCAGGCTACGTGAGTGTGGGTGATGCTCTTCCTCCCATAACTGTCAGAGAAGCCAAAGGATATGTCCCCCATAGACATTTTGAAAAGACACTAAAAGAAGAATAGTTCACGCATTCTTGAGACTTTTATTTATACTTTAAATCTTATAACCTAATTTAATGTTAAAGTAATTCAACATAATTGTTAAAAAGTGTTCCTCAAAGCCATTTTTAAATTAACGCAATATATATTTTAAGAATGAATTGATTTTCGTATTGAATTGTTTTAGTATGATCTTTTTTATTTGAACATGTGGAATTTATATCATACTACCTCCTTAAAAGCTCAAAATTTGGTATAAAGGGCCAAGGAAAATATACTTGTAGATGAAATTGTAAATTTAATCCACAGCCTTGTTTAAAGTTTTTTGCTTTTAGAATCAAGGGGTTTGTCTCATGTACCACCTCTACATGTGAAAACTTATAACAGAATCCAACGGAAATTAAAATAATTTCTCGTTGTGAATATTTTTATTTTTATTTATCGTATAAACGTATATTTAATCTCTAATAATAGTGTAAAGTGTAAACATTACACTATTATTTTATAATCACGTTCCATCCCTTTTTATTCTTGCTAGAGGTGGAGAACTATCGATAGCCATGGCTTCCGTTAATTATCGATAGTCTAACACGTCATTTTGGATCATTATCGATAGTTTTCGATAGTAGGAGAGTAAGAGTAGAATAAGAAAGTATGTAAAATAATGGAATAAATATATGTCAATGTTTATTTTGGTAAAATTTTGATCATCTAAACAAATGTACAACATAACATATTTTTTTATTGTTTTACTTACTTTCCAAAACAGAAGCGGATCAGTCTCTTCATTTGAGTTGGGTCTTTCCAGATATTTGATCAAATGAAAAGGCAGATATCGAGCACAGTTTATTAATTAAATATTTTTAAAATACTCTCTCTTCCTAGAGCATCTTCAGTCAATTTTGGCCTATCCAACGATTTGTGGAGGATGTCGTAAACATAAAATTATGTATTACACTACACTACGCAAGGACAAACAGTTTAAAATTTTTAAAAGGAGAAGCTACATTATGGTTGGCATCAGGAGAGATACTCAGAGAATGTCAACCATAATGTAGCTTCTCACCTTTAAAAATTTTAAACTGTCCTTGTGTAGTCTAGTGTAATGTACAATTTTATGTTTATGACATTCTCCACAAATTGTTAGATAGGCCAAATTTTCCAAATGTCCCTGAAGATGCTCTAGGACGCGAAAGTACTTGGGCAAGATTTAATTAATAAACTGTGCTCTATATCTGCCTTTTCATTTGATCAAACAAAGTTCATTTATTCGAGCATTCAACCTTATATCAATTTCCAGATATTGCCTTTTAATAATTATTATAGCGTCAGCTGGGTTAGATTTAACTTCTTTATTTTTTGGTCCAATAAATGAAAATAAAGACTTCTTAGGCAAAGATTTAGTCTCGCCATCTCCATTTGGACTATTTTTTTTTCAGCTTCCTTTTATTATTATTTTTATTATCCTTTGCTTCCCAGAGTTTATTTTAGTTGCAATTCTAGTACTTGATCTTTTTTCGTAAATAAATAACCTGAAGTTCTATGCAAAATTGTGTTCAATTGTGCAAAATATGATCAGCTAAGCTTTATGTATTGCCGCTAGTTTTATACTCCCACAAGTTAAACATTTAGCTAGTTTTCGGTCTATAGACCTTTTAAAATAATTTCACACTGTGGAATGCATTTTTTTTCTTTGATTTAGAACTTTTCCCCAAACTAAATCTACTTATTCAGGTAATGAAATTGAGTTTGTCCTTTTGTTTCCTCGTTTTTCTTTAGTTACAAAGAGTATTTCTATTTTTAAAGAAAAATTACCTGCATTACACAAAGTTAAAGAAATAAAAAAAAGTGTAGTATCGAAAACTATCGATCGTCGAAAAAATATCGGTCACAAACGATTGTCAATACTATAGTTCTCCACCACTAATTCTTGTATCACTTCGATATACTCAGACATCAATTGTCTTGTCAATTAGCTACATAAATCGAGAAACCGTTGTATATTAATAAGTAGCATTCATCATTGTCAATTTGAAAATTGGAATTAACATTTCTGTCGTTGGTTTCATAATTTTAAAAATAAGAATATTCACGACCGCTCTTCTTTGGATTCTGATTGAGTTTATATCCATGAAAATGTATCTGAGGTGCAAAGTGTTTGTAAATACAGTTTTAGGTAGTAATGTGGATAGATATATTTTTTATCGCGCTTTTACTCTAAACAGTAATAGTGTACGTGATTGTGGTGTATTGAAGTGCCTTAACTGACTGATAGAATTGATGGGGCACGTGGACCTGATCAGTGAAAAGAGAACTTGCCAGATTAGTTTTAGCTGCTTTGTTATTTCCAGTAGATCTTATTGTAACGGGAAACCCTTTTGTATAAATTAAAAACAGTACACACAAAACTTCCATTCAATCGCAAAGTTTTCAATACGCCACATTAGCCGTGACGTCAACATATCGATCATCGTCCAGTTTCTACCCATTCCATGTGAGTTACAATTTATTATAGTCTTTATTTCCAATTCGACTTATTTGCGATATTTTACGTCAATACAATGTTAATTCTAGTGAGGGAACAAGACTTTATATAATAAAAACAACATATTTACTTCTAGACTTTAGACAATAAAAGAAAATAAAGCAATAATCCTTGTGCTACTTAAACAGCTACTTATCGCATTTACTACGTTCTTAATTGCAAGATAAGTTACACATTTATTTATTAAAGTGTTGTGAATTATTTGAAAACCATATTTTTAAAGTATTTACATTAAAATATTTCCGTGACTAAAATATTTGCTTAGCGGTGACTATGAGAGTAATCTGTCGCTAATTCAATGCCTTTTTCCCTATCCAAAAATTGCACAACGTCGCTGAAGTTTTCACTTCAAAAAAATATCAAATACAGACTTCAGCCTCAAGTTCTTTAAATTTTAAACTGATATATACCAGGGAACTAAGGATATTTCAGTGATATTCGTTGATGTACAGGTATCTAACAAGTGCTTTTGATAAATTTGTTGGTAAAAATATGTAATAAACAAAATGTGCCAAAGATTAATCGTCATTTTTTACTTATAAACAGTATATAAACTATGATCCTTAGTCCTATTTGATTTTAAATACTAAAGGTGAAGATTAGTTTATATATTTTCCACAATTAATTTGTCTTTTAATGCGCATTTAATTCAGACTTAATTTTTCCGTCCAGCTCCAAACAGTTAAAACACACGTCTGTTCTGGAACTTCCAAATCCCAAATTAAACTTTGTATTGAATACATGACGAAAATATGAGAGCTTACAAAGAGTATTTGGATTTGACTCTTTGTACATCCTGTACATTTTGGAGATATTGAGTTTAGAAGGTAAATATTTTCGAAGTCTTAATAAATTGTATTATATTACCTCTCATACTTTGAAACTTCGTTGTTTTTCTATCACCACCTCTAGTTTCAGTATGCATTTCTCCGGTACGATGATAACGATGAAGGACTCCTCTTATTCGGCCTTTCTTTATCAAAAGTATTTTTAAAAATGTACTTCTGCATACGGGTATAATTTGTGCTTCACAAGTTCAAACACAATATGTAAATGATAATAATCGTTCATAACCATGTCCATTCACAATACGTTTTCGGTGAATTAGAATTGCCTTGCAATATTTACCAATGAAACTGTCTTGATAACTTTTCGTTTTTTGTTCATAAAAAGCATCATGGAATTGTTTTATATCTCGCATCGTAATCTTCTGACAACAGTAAGCCTTAGAATTATTTACTAAGTTATCTGTTCTGGCAATGATGAGGCAGAGTATCTGTAAAAAAAAATTTATAAATAATATTTGAAACCAGAGGGATACCATTATTAAATTATAAGATTTGTTCCAACCCGTCACATTACCGTTCGTGAATGGTTACGAGTATGAGCAGTAACACATTTTTCGTTACTGAGCATACTCGTAACCATTCAAGAACGGTATTTGTGACGGTTGGAACAAACCTATTGTAGACATTATTTTAAACGGGATTTTTTTGTTGTATATTTTAAAACTCATCAAACAAAACATAAAAACAAATATCTGTTTAGATTGATTTAGTACATCCCTAAATTGGTCTAATGTTTTAATGCAAGAAGTTTCGCGTATAAAATAATTTTGAGTACAGCCCTGCTTTTAGTATACAGTTGTAAGATGGAAAGCCCGCGTGATCGTTAATCGACAAGTACCAGATAACTGATTCAGAATGGTATATTCACGTTAGCAAGTTCCGAGTTACTATTGGTCGAAATGGACTTGCCCAATATTGAAACTGAAATTGTCAGGATTTGACTAAATTTGAACATCATACTGATTTTTATAGGCAATTTGTAATCGGTAATATGGATTTGCCCGGTATTGAACATTACTATTCTGAAGACTCGTTTTCAAGGATTTTACCCACCCTAAAAGTACATTTTCTTAATTTTTGGACTTGATCAATTTTGACTCCAGGGTACAGAAATAATTTAATTTTATAAACTAAGCCTTTCTCTTTAATTTGGTGGTTTCAGAATTTATTTAGACCTAATAGTTTACGCATTAATAACATCGTAGTAGAGGTAGGGCCACCTGGTGCCGGGAATATAATTAATTTATTTAACTATGAAACTGTGATTTAACATATGAACCTGTTTATAATACAAGTGTTTTAGAGTACGGTTTCTGGGATTATTCACAATTTCTGCTAAAATTGAATTTAAACCATCCTTCGTCAAGTCAAGGTCGTTGACCTTCGGATTAAAAGTGGTTCAACTTTACCTAATATGATGTACGATTTACGATAAAAGCTCTCTGGGATAAACAATTTTAATTTCGCAATGAATGTTAAGTTAAATTTTAATAACTGAATACATGTGCCTATAATCACGCAAAATTATTTTTTTTTGTACGTTTTTAGAAAAATTATTAATAATTTTCAAAAAATTGACTTTTGACACTATTTTTGCAATAATTTAGCAGCAAATTAACAAAAACAAATGTAAAAGTAAAAAATGACGCTTCATCTGTCTCATATTTTTTTGAAGCGCTGATTCGTATAGTACAATTAAAATCTAATCTATTATGAAATAAAAGATGGTAAATAGGTACTTCGCAGACACTTTTACTGTCCTCACTATATTTTTAATGCTTTATTGCAATAAAATATTACAAATAAGTACAAGAAATTGGTTTAGATATATTTTTTATAATAAGTGGTTCAATATAACAGTGACTAATGTGGCGTATATTAACTTTCTTGTTTTTCTTGATCAATTTTGTAATCATCTCCAATTGACCAATAAAACAAAAACAGTGTTACCACTTGCGCTCTGTGTACAAATAATGGGTGTTTTGTTACTACTGGTAGAACATTAACCGACTGAAATATTTTGGAAATTAGATATACAGGCTGTTCAGTTTTAGAGAACATAAACCAAAACAAGAATTTTGTTTCATGAATGTAGCTTTTGTACACTGCCTTTTTTACACTACCTTGTAATAGGTCTGCTCAATCTTACGGTCGTCTGTTTTGTAATACTGTCTTTTGTATTTGGCTAAGTGTAGACGTTTGTAGGTTTCACGTACCGATTGGTTTGCTCTCTAAAATTACTCTTATCTGTTTTCCTTAGTTTACTAGAACCTTTTTGGCTGTATGTTAAAAACCGTAAACAGTGTCGGAAAATAAGTTTAAACAGTGTTAACAGTTTTTTTTTTTTGATTATTTTCTGGTTTATTTTGTTTTGATTGTAATAAGCATTATCGCTTGCATGAAATTTCTGTTGCTTCTTCAAGTTATGATTTATACAGTATCGAAAAGAATTTAAGGTAGGTATGCGCTTACTACGGTAGGAAATGAGTGAAAGATATTTAAAACGATTCATCGATTATTAGTAGGTCGCGCCACCTTAGATTATTGTACTTACTTATATTCTGTTGAACAAAAAATAACAAATTAGAAAAAATAATACAAACGAACAAATTACCAACAAAAAAATATTCACTGTTTAGTTAATGTTAACTGAACTTTTTGTATTTCATAATCAGCTTTTTTATTGTATAAATTGATTGTATTAATAGTTTTAATCAATATTTTTGAAGGTGTAAAATTTACACAACCCTTTTGAAGATGAAATAATGGGATGAATGCATAATGCCGTATAAAGTGTCTGTTACTAAGCGGTTCCTGCACTTCGTCTATTTATATTAACTTTTGAAAATTGTCTTTCAAAACTTGTATCTAAATGAGGTAAAGTCCAGACAATGCAAAATTCACTCAAATAATCAAATAGAGGATTACCGTCAAAATGTTTTATTCGACCCATTTTAAAATAGAGAATACATCCAGATTTTCAAATTCTAATGGAATAACCTGGTATTGTTAAAGTTTCCTCCCTTCGTCATAGATATTTTACATCGTTTTTACAATGGTCTTGAGGATTGCATATTCGGGGCTATTTTCACATTAGTCTAGGGATGCTGTCATAAATAAACAGCCTTGCCAGTTAAAGTAAAAATTCTTTAACTAGTGGTATTTTTCTGCCTACTGTGTTATTTTTTTATAACAGATTACGGATAGTCTGGATTCATGCGTTCATTCATATTTTCTAAATATCCACGATATTTGGCCTAGCGTTGGACAGCCCTGATCTAAATCATTAATATTTTGCGTCACCCCAATTCCTAGATACTTGTTATTAATGTTGTAATATCTTGAGAATCAATTGTTTCAACAATAGTTTGTCTTACATATTGTGGATCCACGTAAGTAAGCAATAGATCTTCATACATTTTGATCATTTCGCTGTACAAATTTGTGATAACTACTATATCGTTTAAAAAAAAATTATTTAATTCCACAAATTTTTGTAAAACCCATTCCAAAAATAGGTAAAAAATTTATAGTCCAATTCATTCACTAATTTTAATTTTATTTTGATTACTTTACGTTAAGATGTTAGAGTTTAGCGTCCGAATCCAACGTTTGTATGTTACCTGATACTCGAGATCAAAACTTCAATAGGATGGTCAGAGCATCAACTGAAATTATCGTATATTTTACTATTATTATATAAAATGATAATTATCGTATATCTGGCAACGCAGGATGTTATTTTAAAAATGGTAAATTCGATCGGAAACATTTGAGTTTCAATCGGAAGACTAGTAGGAAATATGATTTTGATCTCTGTCTATTAAGTGCAAACATAATGTTATTATCTTTGTTATTCTCTTTTGTTAAGTTTGTAATACCAACCATAAATTTTTTCGTATCTGTATATAGTTATCATACATCCTATTTCCAGTTATAACACTTTTCTGGAGTACCCATTTCTCTCAGCGTTTTTACATTTACTTATAGTGTATTCGGGGATACATTTCTATTACATAACCATTTCTACAATCTCTACGACAGGGGACAATAAGGTTGATGTTGACAGTTAATGAAATGTATGGAAATAACTCAACGTGTCTTTTTACTACCAACTTACACTGGCAATTATATTAAGATGGAAAACGAAATGTCAAATATAACTTATTTTCAATGAAAAGCGTGGTTTATACCTATTAAAGCTAGTAGATAATAGGTTTTATGCTCTCAATTGCTCTTTTTTATGCTCTCTATTAAAGCATTAATCTTTTTTTGGAAAGAAGCTGTGAAACCGTAGCCCTCAAAAACAAATCGAAGGATACTTTAGTCTCTTAAACCCTCAACTCTTCATTTTACACCAACTAGAGACAGGCTTCACTTAATATAAACCTAACCACCTTGTATGTTGAAAACTCGTTAATAGTCTACAATTCCAAAACACTCCTGAATATGCTAATTCTAAGTATACCGAAACGTTGAGTAAAACTCTTTAAATGAAGCTGTAAATCGAGAGACGAATAATTCTACATTAAGTTGAGGAAATCGTTAACCTCATTTAGCTCTTGCTGATACTAAATAGTTTTACGAGTAATATATTTGTTTCATTATCAGCAGTATACAAAACGACTAGGTTTATGTCCTTTTATCACTTTTTGGTGTAAATGACTGTTTAGATAATAGTTTAATTTTATATAAAGTTTACATATTTTTTGTGTAAAGATTTTGGTGTACAATTCGACTAATTTATGATCTGAACTTATTGTTCTGTATACGTAGGTCTTTAAGATTTTATATCAAAAAAGATTTTAGGCCCATTTTATTAGATAAGTCTGTTAAAAATCCAGAACATTAAGTACCTTGAAAATTATATGCAAATTTATTGATATTATATAGTATAGTAAATATTTTAATGTATCAGCTGCAGTAGTCTATGATGTGTAAGTAAAACCAGTTTCAAGACGTCTCTATTTTAGAATAAACTTATTTTTGTAATATATCATTATTACGTCTGTTTTATGGGTTGTTTATAAATTCTTTATATGATTCGTATCTGCACAAATAAGAATTATTAAGTTTTACAAATGCGATTTTATGTATATATAAAAATCAAATTAGCAAGAAAGATGGTATAAATGTCAATAAAATGTTTATTTAAAGATTTACCTTTAAGAATGAAAATAGTTTTATTAATCTACTTATGTATTTTATGAAAAGTAGATTGAAAATAATGTGTCACTAGCATTAATTGCTGTCGAAACTGATACAATAACCAATCACCTTAAGAAGTCACTACCTTTCAGATGGAAGTAAAATTCAATATTATTGTTATGTCAATTGTTAAATTCTTCATATATTTTCGAACTTTTTTGAATATATAAATTATTATATTCGATATAAAATAATGTTTGAGAAAAATATTAATGTTTGTAAATTGTCTATTCAAATATTAAATTAAATTAATAGTTAAAATAAAAGGGCATATTTAAATGTGACTTGCTCCTGGGCATTTATTGATGCGACTATAAGGTTTTTGTAATAGTTTGTGTATGTCATTGCCCTAGCTTTTTATCCATGGAACCCAAATTAAAATGGAGACGTTTTTGAATAAAAAATGTTTAGTTTTTTACATTCGATCAATCACGTTTTCTACGCAATGTAATCGTAATTTTGGCAGCATACTTAAGTTGTTGTTAGGTAATAGTAGTTATAATATATATGATTAAGAAGTTATTTTCTAAATAAAACTAATTTTATTTTTTATACGAAGTCGACAACAGCATTTCTGCTCCTTAAACTGGATCACAATGATTTTTTAAAGTTTATATTCAACAGTTTTATTGTACAAAATTTTCAGATTTTAGAGAAAATTTGGAATAGTTATATCGTGATTAAAGAAAGTAAAGTTCTCACAAGCACAATTTTTAATACCATCAAGTTTGGTAACTTCTGTACAGTTTACAGAATGGAAAGACTGGAAACAACATCACTACATTCTGGTTAAATTTGACTATTCCACATTTTCTAATTATCTGGGCGATAATTTTTGTTTAAACATTGCAGGATCTATGTTTAGTTATAATTGCAGCTTAAGTGTATATATTCATCCATTCTTGGGTAAATTTTCATGTTCATGTTCCTTTTATTTCTTCATTAAATATATTCTATATATTACAAATTGTTTTTTATTTTAGTTAAAAATTTAGCTATCATTCTAATTGGATTAGACCAACCTTTTATTGGGCAAAGACGTATATACGTCTATCTATCGTAACGTATATCTTAAATGACAAATTTGAAAATTTGACTTGGGTGTTAAAAGGGACAAAATAACAAATATATTGCAAATAAAAAAGTTTGATAATGTAACCATATGGTCACATTGATCATTTACATTGTGTGGACAGGCCAATGGCCAACACAATCTTTTCTTGTCGTATCATCTGGTCTAGTAATAACTGGATATTTAATTTTTTCTATTGAAACCATATTCAAAGAGCTAGGTCTACCTCGTCGACATTCTTTCCCGGCATTAGATAATGAGGATGCAAGCTCTTTTCGAAAAACTTTTAAAGGTTTATATTTTTTTATATTTAAAACCTCACAATCATTCCGATAGATAAGCCAAGCATTTACGACGCTTATATCCAGAAGATAAGCAAATATTGAATAATACCATACACGGCGTTTTGTAAAGTCCCATTAGCGCATTGGCTTTATCTACCCCACCCATGTGCTTGTTGTAGTTTGTTATTACAGATGAACATACAATAACGATTTTCATTTTAGCAGTTTTGCAGTACCTTTTTACTGAACTAGTTGGCTCGAGTCCATAGGCTGTGTCACCAAGTAACACACATTTATTGTCAACCCATTTGATAACGATGACACCATTCTCTTTGTCAGCCTTATAGTGATACGTTCGCCTTCCGTGCTTTTTCAAAATCTTGTCACTGTCAATTGGGCAACCTCCAATTCTATTAGCTCGTTAAGTGCCTAAACTCAAGATTTTCATTGAATTTTTTTAAATAAGAAAAAATATCAAGGCTAGAAAAATAGTTATCAAATTATACTATGCTGTTATGAGGCTCATGGGGAGACTTGCATAGGGAAATAACGACACTGGCTCAAACACCCAATGAATCCTATTTTTCTGTTAGTTCATTGCGAGTTCCTTTTAGTTCGGAAAAAGTAGTTGAAAAGGTATAGGTATAAAATAAGGTAATATAATAATAATAAGGTAAGGTATAAAATCTAGTATACATCCAGAGACTACAGCAATTATGAAAAAATTATAACCCCATTTGTGGGGTTTGTTTTTTATGTATTGCCGTAAATTACCTGCACGTGTTCCTTTATACGCCACCATCGTCTTATCAATAGAGTAGTCATTTTCAAGATGAAATTTCCGTCAATTCTGACGAATGTCCCCAATAAGAGGTCGTATCTTGACAAATCTGTCTTTGGTCTTTACCGTCATATATATATATATATATATATATATATATATATATATATATATATATATATATATATATATATATATACAGTGGTGAGTGCTTTATCGCCCGGCTTTTTAACGTAAGAGATAGAAAACACAGTTACCTTGTGAAATAAAAAGAGATGAAAATCGTAAAGGTGGGAAATAATCGATAGAAACCTATAATTTACATTATATTACATTACCACCGTCGATAGTCTCACACCTTTAGACGTTATTATAGTATTAGAAGTGTTTAAAGTCGCTTTAAAACCCGGCAAAATAGCGGAAAGGATAGAAGATGGATTTTGTGAGAAAGAATGAGATAAAGCTAGTTCTTAGACGTGGCTATTTGACTTCAGTCATAATTATACGGATGACCGCGAAAATATTTTATTTTCATAATTTCTGATGTAAGAATAAATGATTGAATAAATTAGAATTAAAGTAAAAAACATTAATTAGTAGCGATTTTAAATTATAAATCTTTAAGTTTATTCAATAATAAAAATAAATCAACTGAAATATTTGACTAAACTAAAGGTAGGTATGTTCTATCCGAAAACACTAATTATATGTGGAGTTGGTGTAATTATTAGACACGTGGTCTATTGACAAGAAGATTGGGGTTCAATTCCCACCAAGGATAAAATTTTTTAACAAGTTTTAAAAGTAACAAGTTTTCAAAAACTCATTATTTACAATTTATTCTTATTCCAATGTTATAAAACGGAAATACAAAATAATTCAAATTCAAAAAGATATTTATGTGTAACTTTAAACACTTCTATACTACGTTCCACATTTAGAAAATAACATTGTGGAGATAGGGCCATGTATTTCTTATGGACAATAGCAACGCGGCGTTGCCACGACACACACAAGCACAATTTAGGGTTGTATAATTTGTATTTTGTTTCCACAAACATGAATTAAATTAATGTTTTTTTAACGTAATTAACCAAAAGTGCCCATTCGAAACAAGAGATGAAAAGTAGAGAAAATGATTTTAATTAGATAAATAGTATTTACAAAAGATAATTTTATCATATCTTATTTTAATTATAGTAACGACAGTTTATTTGTTTTTCGGTGAGAATACGATATGCCATGAATCATAGAAATCAGTAGAAAATATTGACCGCTTGGAATGCGTATATCTAATTACTAATTGCAACTTAAAATAATATGATGTGCGTATGTCAGCTATTTTATGTCGTTCTCTGACTACATAATGATAATAAGGCTTTTATTTAGTAGTTATTCTGACTTTACAGTTAAATGTTAAATGAAAATGAAAATTCAAAAATTAAGCAAAGGAAATATCTTGGACATCCGTGCAAAAGAGAGTGTCTGAGAGTTTTGGCAACACTGATCTCCATAAGCATAATGTTATTTTCTTAACTTGAAACAAAGAATAATACTAGTAACGACTGACATAAATGTTTAGTGATTCAAATCAAAACGATCTCTGCATAATTTCAAATTATTAAAAAAAAAAAGAAAACCACATATGGGTTTTGAACTCTAATCGTCTGCGTCGCAGTGTCGAATTCTTACCACTAATCCACAAAGGACTGATGTTTATTTCCGTGACAAGAGTGTATGAAACTCCTCAAATCATAGAAATTATTTTTGGTTATTAATTTAACCCTTTAATTGATAATGTATCTTTAAAGATACATATCAAGGAAAAATTTGTATCAACGTATTTTCTTTAAAAATATGCCAGTCTTTGGTAATGTATCTTTAAATACACCCTTTCTTTTATAACTAGTTGTGAGTCGCCATCTATAGGATCTATTACAAACGTTCTACAGGTGACGTAAATTTACCATGTTGCAATTTTTAGGTTAGTGAACTAACTGATCCCATGTAAACAGCGTTTATTGAAAAGTTTTTAGAGATTTTATGCTGATAACTGTTTATTTTGGTAAAGGTAAGTCTACTGAGATGTAATATTAAGTTGTTTGTTCCATATTATTTTATAATTTTTGTATGAAGTCTCATTTAAAACTATGTATCTTTAAAGAAACATTGCCGGGTTCTCAGTTATAACGAACGGATTTTAGTGGTATCTTAAAAGATACATTGCCTAACAATGTGGTATGAATAATTAGATAAATTAACTTGTTATTTTTTGTTTTCAGATGGCAAGTCGCGAATTTGGAGTTTATTCTAAACGAACAATGAATATAATCGCAATGTTACCACCAATAGACTCTGACGATTCGGATGTTTCAGACACAGAGGATGTTTTGGAAACAAATTATGACCAAAATAATATGGACATTGAAATTATATTTGATGATAATATGTATTTAGAACCATTTCAGAGTGAAAATGATGTTGCCACAGAATCTGTTCGAAGATCAGAAAGAGCTTTAAACAATTCTTTGACTTCATTAGAACCAAATATACCGGATCCTTTACCACCTGTACCTAAGAAGGTTAACATTCAACGGCAGAAAATGGATTTTAATTTTAACTCTCCAGAGTTTTGTTATCCAGTAGAAATTCCAGAACCTATTTGCAGTAGTATAACTGATATTTCATCACCATTGACTTATTTCCAAATGTTTTTCAAGGACGATCTGTTTTCGATAATTGCAGAAAATACAAATCTGTATTCAACCCAGAGAACAGGTAAATCCGTAGCCACTGATATTAAGGAAATAAAATCTTTCGTTGGCATTGAGCTGTTGATGGGTATAGTCAGCATGCCTTCCTATTGCGATTTTTGGTCTCAATTATTCCGTTATGATCAAGTAGCTGACGTGATGCCTCTGAAACGTTATCAAAGTCTCAGAAGAAACATTCATTTCGCAAACAATGAAGATGATAATGGCACCGACAGGTACTTTAAAGTCCGTCCATTGTTGGAACATGTACGCCAAAACTGCTTAGCGATTCCAGAAGAACAGCGTTTTTCGATAGATGAAATGATGGTCCCATATAAGGGAACACGAGCAGGAACTAGACGACAATATATAAAAAACAAGCCGAAAAAATGGGGGTTTAAATTATTTGTTAGATGTGGAGTGAGCGGTATTGTATATGATTTTTTTCCTTATGCTGGTGAAAATACCTTTTTGAATCACATTTTTACAAATTATGAGGAAAAATACTTTGGAATACCGCAGAAAGTGGTAGTAGCCTTATGTAGAAGTATTCATGAGAAACCATGTAAAATTGTATATTTTGATAATTGGTTTACTTCACTTGAATTAGTTACATATCTAAGAAGTGAGTTAGGCATATTCAGCCTAGGGACAGTTCAAAAAAATAGAATAAGAAATTGTACTATGGTTTCTGACAAGGTGTTACTTAAAAGAGGACGAGGTAGCTTCGAAAGTGTTAGCGACAACGAAATGAAAATTAGTATTACCAAATGGGCAGATAATAAATGTGTTAATTTAGTATCATCATTTTCTGATACTACAACAACATCTCATGTTCAAAGATACTGTAAGGAACAAAAGAAAAAAATTAACGTATTATGTCCCCAGGTAGTTTTAGAATATAATAAGCATATGGGAGGCGTAGACCTTGCTGACATGCTTGTGTCTTTATATCGAAGTGGCCTAAAGTCACATCGATGGTACCTGAAGTTGCTAGCCCAAATGCTCGATATAAGTGTAAATAATGGATGGCTGCTTTATAGAAGACACTGCAATGCACTGAACATTAAAAAAATCATTCCATTGAAAACGTTCCGCAACGACATTATTCAAAGTCTACTAAAATCAAATAAAGCAAAAATAGGTCGCCCAGCTGCTTGGTCATTTCCTAACAAACAAATCCGAAGTCCGGTAGTTACTAGGCCGACCGACGATACTAGGCTAGATAACATTGATCATTTTCCCTTAACAACAACTAAAGGTCGGTGTCGTTTGTGCCCTAAAGGACAAACTACATTTATGTGTCAGAAGTGTAATACACGACTGTGTATTATCTCTGAAAGGAACTGTTTTATGACTTACCATAAAACTAAATTGTAATTATTTTTATTAAAGCATTTATTAGTAGTAATCTTTTATTTTTTAACCCTATTGATGTTATATAATTCAAGCAAAGTATTTTAAACATTCAAAATTAACTAAACGTTATATCTTGACTTTTTGGCAATGTATCCTATAGGATACAATCTGTAAAAAAAAAGTATGAAATGGAAAACAAAAAAAAACTAGAAATTATTTCAAGATGATTGTTTTATGCTACATATTTGAACAAATTTTAATTTTTCAGTAAGTATTTATACCCTTGCCAATTAAAGGGTTAAAACTTTAGATTAAATATTCACTAATAATTAATTTATTGTATTCACATTTTTGCTTTAAATTGTGGTCAATCATTTTTTACTTTACGCAAATTTAAAAAAATGTCACTGAAATACGTTGCACATACGACGTCACAAATAATAATTATGACCGAGGTGATTTAGCTGAACTAACGTCTAAAGGTGTGAGACTATCGATAGTGTTAATGCAATGTAATGTAAATTATAGGTTTCTATCGATTATTTCCCACCTCTACGAGTTTCATCTCTTTTTATTTCACAAGGTAACTGTGTTTTCTATCTCTGTGTTAAAAAGCCGGTTGATAAAGCACTCACCACTGTATATATATATATATATATATATATAATATATATATATATATATATATATATATATATATATATATATATATATATATATATATATATATATATATATATATACAGTGGTGAGTGCTTTATCGCCCGGCTTTTTAACGTAAGAGATAGAAAACACAGTTACCTTGTGAAATAAAAAGAGATGAAACTCGTAAAGGTGGGAAATAATCGATAGAAACCTATAATTTACATTACATTACATTACCACCGTCGATAGTCTCACACCTTTAGACGTTATTATAGTATTAGAAGTGTTTAAAGTCGCTTTAAAACCCGGCAAAATAGCGGAAAGGATAGAAGATGGATTTTGTGAGAAAGAATGAGATAAAGCTAGTTCTTAGACGTGGCTATTTGACTTCAGTCATAATTATACGGATGACCGCGAAAATATTTTATTTTCATAATTTCTGATGTAAGAATAAATGATTGAATAAATTAGAATTAAAGTAAAAAACATTAATTAGTAGCGATTTTAAATTATAAATCTTTAAGTTTATTCAATAATAAAAATAAATCAACCGAAATATTTGACTAAACTAAAGGTAGGTATGTTCTATCCGAAAACGTTAATTGTATGTGGAGTTGGTGTAATTATTGGACACGTGGTCTATTGACAAGAAGATTGGGGTTCAATTCCCACCAAGGATAAAATTTTTGTTTTACTCAATCAAAAAATAATAGAAAATATTGTACATATTAGGTAACAAGTTTTCAAAAACTCATTATTTACAATTTATTCTTATTCCAATATTATAAAACGGAAATACAAAATAATTCAAATTCAAAAAGATATTTATGTGTATATTTAAACACTTCTAATACTAGTAACGACTGACATAAATGTTTAGTGATTCAAATCAAAACGATCTCTGCATAATTTCAAATTATTAAAAAAAAAAAAAGAATTATATGGGTTTTGAACTCTAATCGTCTGCGTCGCAGTGTCGAATTCTTACCACTAATCCACAAAGGACTGATGTTTATTTCCGTGACAAGAGTGTATGAAACTCCTCAAAGCATAGAAATTATTTTTGGTTATTAATTTAAAACTTTAGATTAAATATTCACTAATAATTAATTTATTGTATTCACATTTTTGCTTTTAATTGTGGTCAATCATTTTTTACTTTATGCAAATTTAAAAAAATGTCACTGAAATACGTTACACATACGACGTCACAAATAATAATTATGACCGAGGTGATTTAGCTGAACTAACGTCTAAAGGTGTGAGACTGTCGATAGTGTTAATGCAATGTAATGTAAATTATAGGTTTCTATCGATTATTTCCCACCTCTACGAGTTTCATCTCTTTTTATTTCACAAGGTAACTGTGTTTTCTATCTCTTACGTTAAAAAGCCGGTTGATAAAGCACTCACCACTGTATATATATATATATATATATATATATATATATATATATATAAGGTTCTTGAACTCCTAAGTGGAGCATAGAGCTTCAGTGAAAACGCGCCATCGGGTTCTATTTTGCGCTAAGGCCTTCACCTCATTCCAAGACTTTCCTTGTTTTCTTATCTCGTCCATGATGGATCTTCTCCAAGTTTGTACTGGGCGACCTTTTTTCGTTTTCCTTGGGGATTCCACTCTAGGGCAGTCTTTGCAATACTGGAGTTATTTTTTCGGAGTGTGTGACCGATCCAACCGCACTTTCTGGACTTATTTCATTTACTACCCTCTTTTGTTTGGTCAGGTGTAGTAAATCTTCGTTTCTGATGATGTTAGGCCAGAAAATACGAACAATTCTTCGTAGGCATTTATTAACAAAGACCTGCAGTTTGTCTGTAAGGGTTTTTGTCGCTTTCCAGGTTTCACATCCGTAAAGTAGTACAGACATGACATTTGACTGGAATATGCGGATTTTTGTCCTCGTAGTGTAGTCTCCAGACCTCCAAACAGGGTTGAGCATGCTGAAAGCTTGTTGCGCTTTTCGTATCCTCATACGAATATCGTCTTCTGTACCTCCGCTTTCTGTTATGACACTTCCAAGATACGTAAAGTTTTCCACATTTTCAATCTGCATGTTATTAATGGTGAATAGCGTGTTGTTTCTTGCATTTATTCTCATGGATTTGGTTTTACCAATATTGATTTTCAAACCTATTTTATGATTTATGATTTACCGTCATAATACTAGCAATTTGTTCGACTCTAGTACCAGCTGCCCAATAGTTTTCATATGCCGGTAGTTTTATTATTCCCATTAGAAGAAAAATAGAAATAAAGTCTGTCATTTCTTTATGATTAGTGTTAATGCTGGCTCCCCTCTCTTGAGTACTGTAAAGATTTGTTTGCTCTACTATTTTATGAAAAACATCAAATGAAAAAAAATTTCGTGAAATATTCGAGTGGGGATAATATTTCTTCATTAGCATTTGCAATGAAAACTATTTTCTACAGCTTTTATATCTTCTTTCAACCAATTATATGTAGGTGTGAATATATTGAATAGGTATATCTATTATATTGAAACTAAAGTATAAAATAACTGGAATAAGTTAAAAATAGTCTAGGATTAAATTAGGTATATCTAATTTAGTCTGGAACTTAAATGTATGTAGAGTATAACTGGTTGCATATGTACTGGTTTAATAATTACCCAACACTTTCACTCTGACGAATGAAAATTTTTAAAACTATAAAAGGGTACGATAAAAGCCAAGTTATATGTTGATTTAATAATCACTTATTACATCTATTTCGTAAAAATTCAAGTTTGATGCGAAAATTAACATATAAAGATCAATATTTCCATAACCGTTTTATCGTATCATCAAATTTATTATGACTATTTAATAAAGATATTATAGACACCGTGAAATCTATAATTATGCGTTGTTAATTAACAATTGTGATGGTATGTTTAGTTAAATTTTTTTTGTTTGCTGGTATGAAAACATGCACGTGTGAGCCTAAGGGTTTGAGAAATGTTGTTGGAGTATGATATATGTGTTGGATCTGCTGGATGTAGTATTTTTTGTTGGTGGGTGTGATTTTGTATGTAATTTTAATTAGTGTGTTTGTTGGTAGGTTGTTAGTGGTGTATTTAATTTTGTTGTTTTGTGTTTGGTTTTTTTGTTGTTTTGGGTATGTACTGTTTTTATGTGATTGTATATTGGTGTTTGAGTTTATAATTGGGTTAGGTGTGTATTTATTGGATAGTGAAGGTTTTGTATGTGAGTGATGTAGTTGGGGGTTTAAGTGAAGGTTTAATTGGTATGGGGGGTTTGTTTGGTGTGTTGTGGTAAATTATAATGGTGGGTTGGTAAGTTTGGTTGGGTTGTTTGTAGGGAGTTTTATATGTATTTGAGTTTGAGTTGTTTTGATTGTTTAGATTTTTATGGGGTTGTTTTTTTATTGGAGAGAAGATGTGGATGAGGGTAGGTGGGGGTTGTGTTTGGGGAGGGGAGGATGGAGGGTGGTTGTTGTATATTGGTTGAGGTGGTGGTGGTTAGGGTTTTTGGGTAGGTGAGGAGATGGGGTGATTTAGTATTTGATTGGGGGTGAGTGGGATGGTGGGGTGGGGTTGGAGGTGGGGGGGGTGGGTAGTGGGGTTTTTGGTGTGTGTGAAATTGTGGGGGTAGAGGTTGTGGTGTTGGTTTTTGTTATGGGTGTGATTTATAGTAGTGGAAAAGGTGGGTGGGTGGGTTTGTGTTTGTTTATGTGCAGTTTGTGTACGTGAGTACACAACTTCTTGTAACTTTTTAAGTCTTCATAGTGTGTTTTTAGCATATTTATAGATGTATTAGATGGCATTCTTTCACTAATATCACTGTGAGGTTTTGAATAATCTAACGAATTTAAAGCTTTTTTTAAATGTCTTATGTTGATTTCTTTGAGTAACATTTAAAGCCTTCTCTTACACACTAAGCATTTCAGTTGTATTGGTCTATATTAGATTTATTATTGGTTTCTACCATATTATAATAAAACATCTTTCACTTTTGTCTATTTTTTACTTTTTTTTTTCAACAGAGATTCTTTCCAGGTGGTTCATATGTGTAGGGCATTCTTGCACACACCAAATATATCAGTTGTATTGGTCTATATTGGATTTATTATTGGTTTTTACCATATAATAAAAACATCTTTCACTTTTGCCTGTTTATACTTTTTTTAACAGAGATTCTTTTCAGGAGGTTCTTATACATAGAAATAGTTATTGTAGATATAGGTGTTGGTTCATTTTAGGTGAAAAAATATTTGGAAATCTGCATTTATTTCTCTAATTCTAATAGTAATATGATCTCTTATTGGTATTCTTAAGTACAAAAATTTAAATTTGTAATACATGTCTTGCAATAGCTTAAAATAATAAAGTACATGAATGCAAGTACAGATAAAGCAGCAACAATACAACATTGAAGAGATAAAAAATTACAATCTTAGGATCCCTAGTTACATTTGTTAACAAAGTTGCAGAGGAAGTGAAGAGGCAAGTATTCACCTTCTGTAAATGTTACCAGGACTTACCAGGCAACTGAGATCAGATAATTTTGTAAGAAAAACCAAATACCAACCATACAAGACCAGAAGTCATGGTTTAGAAACCTGGACACCTTCTAAAAGTGAGGAAAGATTATTAGCACCTTTGAAAGAAAAATATTGTCACACATACAAAGGTACAAAGGAAAATTGAATCGGGGGAAGAAGATACGACTTTGACAAATACAAAAAGTACCAGGATCCACTTATTGTAACAATAAAAAAACCATGAAACAGATTAGAATGGAGAAGAATCCTAGAACAGGTGAAGATTCTAAAAGTGTTGTTAGGCTAGGGATGATGATGACTTCTAGATATCTACTTTTCTCTACACCTTTTATGCTTTCTGTATCTAAAATTAGATCTTTTATTTCTCTGTTTCTGACCACCATATATTCACACTTAGATATGTTGCAGTAAGGTCTGGTAAGGATTTGGCCATCTACAAATAATAAAGGGAAAAGCATGTCATCCCATTTTTATTATCATTTAGCTAGAACTCTGTGTAAATATATCTTGAATAGAGTAGGAGAAAGACAAAGTCCCTGTCGCTATACTTCAATTGTATTTAATGGTGTGGTGATGTAATATTTTATTGCCACCTTGTCCAAAGCTTTCTCTAGATATATAAATACAAAGTATGTACTTTTCTTCTGTTGTATATTCTTTTCTGTTATTTGTTTCACTGTGAATAAATGGTCATGTATGCTTCTTTCTAAATCTGCTTTGTATATGAGGGATAAAAAGGTATATGAGGAATAGGCAATGACAAATCCTTAACATGTTACCTGCCATAGAGGATTTTGTAATACTTTCCATTCACACCATAGTGACCGAGCTGGCACCACAGTTACATTAAAATTATCAGTCAATATACCTCGCTGGTGCACAGAGCAATTTTTTTCTCTGTCACATAGACTGAGACGGCAGGAAATGTTGTAAAGATGTACAGTTGATTTTGCTTTGTTTTTTTTTAACAATCATAAAAAGTGTGAAAATAATTTTTTGTCTATAAGACATTTATTATATATTTTAGAGAAAAAAGGTTCAAATAAAAGTAGTAGGTCTTAAAAAGTTCTTTATTTTGTGATTTTCTAAATTAAAATACAGAAACAATTGTCTGAGATAATTACAAAAAACACTTATTTTTGCAGTAATTTATAAATGTTAATAACATTGTTTTTGCGTAATGACAGGAAATAAAACTACTTCAAATTGTGACAATTAATTAGTTATCGAAGTGTTCGAAATCTCAGCTAGATTGACCAAAACAGTTTGTAAGTTATTAAATTTGTTTATCACGTAGAGTGATTATTTAAACAACTGTACTTGCCAAAACTAGAGGTACTCTAGAGGTATTTACCAGATCGCAATCGATTCTTTGCAGCTTCAATTTTAAGATGTATTTAAAAATTTCAAAATTTTATAAAAATAGTTAATAACTGAATTTTTCTTATTATTTTGTAGGAAATATTTAAATTTTGTTAATTAATGTATAATACTATTTATATAATTATATAATAATAATTATTAATTCCTGTTGTAAGATAAAAAAGTTTCTTTTTAAAAGCCATTTATTTAGAGAGTATAAAAACTTCTTAAACAATTATTTGTTTCATATTTTACTTTAAATAAACATATTTGGAGTATTAATTTATGATTAATACTATATTTATATAAATAATATACATTAATTATTAAAATTATGAAAAATGTGTTATGAACTAATGGTTAATTCAACAAGTCTTTTTTGGAAAATATTAATTAATTTATTATTCTGGGATTTTCTGATTTTTCCGCTAGGTCAAAGTCAACCAGTTCTTATTATTAATTCGAGCTACTCCATTAGAAACAATGAATGTTCTGCATGCCATCGAAGGTGAGATATTGCACGTTTTTCCTGTGTACTTCAATTTGAAGATCTATTCTAAAAAAAAACAGAGCTTGGAAATATCTCCCCTTCTCTTTAACATGGTAGCATGGCGGTATTTCCCATAAGACCAAGTAGGCTATGGCCTAGGGCGGCAAATTTTCAAACATTGATATAAAAATCTATTTATAAATGTAAAATATCAACAGAAAAAAACCTAAAAATATAAACATTAATCCTATAATAAGCTGCAAACACTTTAGCAATCATCCACCACTGGTGTTACCACAAATATATTTATATTTCATTTATTAAACCTAATACAGTATCTCAGCGTTTGGTGTATCAAAGATACATCAGCTAATTTTTTTTTGTAGGGTAAAAGAGAAACAAGGCGGAGTTGCAATTTATGTAAAAGAAAATTTTATGGATTTCTCTCTTAATCTAAATGAATATAATGTAGAGAAAAGTTCTGAGATTTGTGCATTTGATGTACCTTCCATAAAAATCAATATTTTAACTGTTTACAGATCGCGTAAGGGTGACTTTGACTCGTTTTTGGTGAATTTTGAAAATGTCATAACATCCTTGGTTAGTAAAGCAGACAAACTGATCATATTTGATGATTTTAATATAAATTTTAAACTTGAATCTGACCTTTTTTTGATATTCAAAATCTATTAACATCTCTTGGTCTAAAAGTAACTATAAACAATTATACTAGAATCACATCCCAGTCCAGTAGTTGCATTGACAACATTTTGACAAATATTTCTGAAAATATCTATAGAGTGGCCGTATTTGAACCTTGTTTTTCTGACCATGAAGCTCAATTTTTATTTGTTGACTCTGAGCATATAGTTGTTAACACTAATAAAACATTTCAACGGTTTATTACTTCTGGTTTACAGAAGCTTAAACATGCGCTAACTAGTACAAATATGGACTTTTTCTATGATATTAATAATTATCCTGATTTTTTAATAGTTTTTCCTACCAAACTTATAACAATTTAATATTAAAACATTCTTCACTAAAAAAAGTACAACAAACAGCTGAAAAAACACACGTGCGATGGTTTAATAATGAATTAAGGTCTTACAGATCTAATCTTTCTCTTATTAAACACACTGCAGATGCCACTTAGGATCCCGATTTGTTCAAAGTATATAAACAACAAAAATTTGAATAGAATCGGCAATTACAAATTGCTAAAAACTCAGATTACTATAATTTTATTACTAATTCCAATAATAAACCTAGAGACTGCTAGAAAATAGTAAATTTCGAAAGAAACAAAACAAGATCCAATTCGGTACAACCTGATCTACCTCCAGATGAAATAAATCAATTTTTTACTACAATTGCAGAGAATATAATTACATCTCTTCCCACTATTAATGTCGATATCCTCTTCAATTACAGAAATTATCCTTCTCCGAGCAATTTCTTTTTTTTCGTTCCGCTTTGGAAGAAGAGGTCTCTCAAATAATAAAGTCTCTTAGTAATTCTAATTGTAGGGACATTCACGAAATTAATAGCAAAATTTTAAAAGAAACTTACCAAATAGTTTTAACACCTTTCACTCATCTTATTAATTTAATTCTATCAACTGGAGTAGTTCCAGAAGTACTAAAATACTCAAAAGTACTACAAATCTACAAAAAGGTCATTCCTCAAAAACTGACAATTACAGACCCACAAGCATTGTTTCTACTTTGGGAAAGTGATTGAAAGGATTATCAAACAACAATTTTATTCCTATTTTGAGTGAAATAATTACTTTAGCAACTCACAATATGGATTCAGAAGTTATCGTCCTACTACGAACGCGGTATTTAATGTTGTGAGCGAGGTGATTGAGGGGCTTGAACGCGGCAATAGCAATTTCTCTGTGCGACTTGTCGAAGGCTTTTGATTGCGTTTCACACGACATTTTGCTTCAGACAATAAGTTACATACTATGGAATCAGAGGTATCCCTCTTAAGCTTATAACATCTTATCTATGTGGCAGACACCAGGCGGTAGTTTCTAAAGGTCGTCTCTCCGATTTTATATCTGTGAAACATGGAGTTCCACAAGGTTCGGTCTTAGGACCTCTTTTGTTTAATATGTATGTCAACGATTTGCCTAAATTCATATCTCCGCACAAAACCATACAATTCCTAGATGATCGACATCGTTATATCGGGAAAAAATAATGATGATTTAAAAATGTCTCATGAGGAGGTTTCTACTAAATCTAGCTCTTGGTTTGCTGCAAACAAACTAAAACTACTTTGATAAAACGTAAAATTTGGTAATATCTGCAAGTAATTTACAAAATGATCTAGATAATAAAGATAATAAAGAGACTATTAAACTATTGGGAATAACTTAACTTAACATTAGCTGTACCTGATTTAACTCTGAGCGGTCAGGTAAAATTTAAAACGTGTTTTCTATTAATAATGGCAACAATACCACTAATGCCTTAACGATGGGAAAGCCAATACCATACATTTTGAGACAAGCTATACCTTTTAGAAATTACAAAAATCTGTACAGGATTTTTACGTGAAATCGAGGAATTTTTCACAGATAGACTGGTATATTATTTTATTATTTAGTATTTGTCTAAATATCTTTATAACTGTGTTATGACTTGTGTGGTTACGAATGTCAAAGCCGAAAACGGGTTTTTTAAAAAAATATTTTCGTAACAAAATTTATTTATTAGGAACATAAAAGTAATTTTAATAAACAAACAAAAAGCTTTTAATCTAATTAAACACTGGTATATATATATATATATATAATATATATATATATATATATATATATATAATATACATGTAAAAAATTTTTGGAATTTAGGAATATTTCATCGTTTTATTGATTTTTATATATTAACTCTTCGGAATAGGTAAACATTATTTTGTTTCAATTCTCAATAATAATAAACGATATGCAAAAAACATATTTATTCTATTGGAATGAAAAACTTACAAAGTACAACTTACATTTAAAAATAAATTAGTATACAAAAAAATAATTTTTAATAAAACTAATAATTAGTAGTTCCTCCATTGGCCTGTATGCATGCCTGTATACCATGTAAACCTTTTGTTTAAGGTGTTTTGTGTAGTTTTAATTAAACACATTTCTAGAAACAGTCTTTTGTTGTAATTTCTTTTCCTTCTCAATATTTCTGTTTGATCATAGTTAGGCGTATGGCCCATTGTAATACAATGTTCACTTAATGCACAGGCTTGTACTTTATTCAGATTAATATCACTCTTGTGAGATGTTAATCTTCCGGACAAATTTCTGGACGTTTCTCCAATATATACTCTATTACAATTATTACAGGGTAGAGAGTACACTACATTGGAGCTTTCTCTATTATTTAAGGGTGTTTTTAAGTTTAGTATATAATTTCGATATTGTTTTTATATTTCTGGTTCCAATTTTGATATTAGGTACTTCTCTAAATGTATTTAGTAGTCTATTTGTTAAACCTGGAATATATGGTAAAGAGTGGTACAATGTATTTTGGTTGTTTGTTGAAACTTCTGTTTGATTTGTCCTGATGACTTGAGAGACACCAAAAATAAGTCTATTTAGAAGTTTCGCTGGGAAGGAATTTTCTAACATGATCGTTTTTAGTTTTTTAAGACCGGCTGTTTTATATTCAGGATGTGATAAACTTATAACCCTACTTTTCATATTTAATACTAGGTTGGTCTTCATCTTAGATGGATGTGCTGAAAAGTAATTAATAAACCTGTTGCTACATATTGGTTTTCTATACCATTCTGTTTTTAGAACGTTGTTTGAATCACGGTGTACCATCATATCTAGAAATGGTATGCAGTTGTTATTTTCTAATTCTACTGTAAATTGTAAGTCTGGACAGTAACTGTTAAATATGTGTAGTGTTTCCATTATTTTATCTTTTGGGAGTGCAAGAATTAAATCGTCCATGTATCTCTTTAAAAATGGGACATTAAATGGTAACTTCCTAATACAGCTTTCAATTAAGTCATCCAGTACAAAATGGCATAGGATTGGTGATATTTCGTTTCCCATGGGTGTACCATGTATTTGTTTGTTATACACCTCATTAAAAACCAGTATGTTTGAGTCAAATATAAAAGATAGTATTGGTACAAATGAATTAAGATCTATTAAGCTGTGTTGTGAAATGTTTATCCATTGTTTTTTTTATAGTATTCATAATTTGCTGAAATGACAAGTTGGTGAACAATGATACTACATCAAAACTTACCAACACATAATTTGGGGAAAGTTTGAAATTGTTGATAAAGGAGCTGAAACTAAATGAATTTTTTATATAGTAATCATTCTTTGTGTTGTATGCATTTGTTAATATTTCTGTTAAAAACTTAGATAACTTACTGTTTGGAGAATCAATGGATGCAACAATTGGTCTCATTGTTAGGGTTGGTTTATGTATTTTTGGTAGAGAGTAGAAAAAAAAAATAAAACATTAAAAATAACGAATTTAAAAAGCAAAAAACTTAAGAATTTATAAAATGTTAATTTTTAGTATGTTTTAAAAAAGAGTATGAGAGAGTTATGTTTTGAAAAAGAGTACAATAAACTCGAAAGCTTAACAAACCTAAAAGAGTTTTACTTAAAGGCCAATATTGACTACTAAACCCAAGATATCCGTATATATATATATATATATATATATTATATATATATATATATATATATATATGTATATATATATATGTATATATATAAGGGAGGGTTGAGGTCAATGGGGTATACAGGTGGTTGAAATTATCAGGTATAGTGGTCTATATTAAAAATCTTTGTTTTTTCTAAGGAACTCAATATTTCGCTATTTATTTTATAGCTTCATCAGGAGTACACTCTAAAACAATTTTAACATTACAAAAATGGCGTAAAATACGTGAACGCTTGTGCAGAAATTCCGCATTTCAAAAATGACATTTTTCTATTCCTGAATCGTACACAGCTAGTGACACAGGTCAGGACGTGACCGTCAAGTACATACCGCTAATAAAGCTAGTTATCTTTTTTAATTTTTAGATTAATTAAAAGAGAATAAATAATTAACTTCAGAATTTAAATATAATAATGTTACTTTTATTTTTTGTGTATTTGTCTCAATTTAATTATATTTTTTTGGTGAACCTCACCTTCACCTACTTCACCTGGCCGGTCGCCGCTGGGGTGTTTATTTGCCAAAATATAATTCACACCTGTCCCACATATCTGTAGGGCCTTCCCTATCAGCCATTGGTTGAGGTTGAGAACTACCCCTCTCCAAATGTGTTTTCCAAGAAGTACTGAAGAGCCCCTACTCAATTCAGAACCCCTCCTTCTTGGAAACTACACCGGTACTGCCATCTTAGAAACGTTTATACCACGCATAAACTCTTGTTTTTTTCATAGCGGGTTTAACGTAGGTCTTTGTTAACATTTTACACACTTTGTTACACTTTATTTAAATTGTAAAAAGTCGGTGTACAAAACACCGATATCTATCAGTATCATGAGTAGATTTTAATAACATAGTAAAATAATTTGATCCTGGAAAACTTATGTCATTTAAAAAATTAACAAACAGTTTTCGGCAGATCAAATGGCGGGGATTTGTTATGCTATGTAAAATTAAAAATAATATTGGTTTGCTTAATATATTTCAAAGTACAAAATATAATAATTCTACTAATAAACTATAAAAGATATTTTGAAGAAATGAAAGTCCATTATCCTGGATTATCTGTAGTAAACAAAATTTTAAAGATATGCATAAATTATTTCTTTTGTAAAATATATTTGAGTGACATGAGTGCAATTAGTGAAACCATGAACAATGCGAGCGGGTTTTGCAAATGGACTTGTACAGTGGATAAGACAATAGAATGAATATTTAGAAAATATATTTCTCCGTTAGTTCTTAAGAATTTGTAGAAACCGATTAGCATGTAAATAGTTTTCAGGAAATTTATAATTGTAGGTAAAAATTGTTGTTTGTTATCTGAATGAAGAGATGAGGATACGTATGACGAGCTTTGATTGGAGGAGATTGAAAAAAGTGGGATGGTTTGTAAGAATTAGAGTTAGCTAGATTTTTGAGGGAAAAAAGAAAAACAGTTGTTTTCCAACTGTGCAAGGCGAACGGTCATTGTTCTCTGGTGGTTCCCGAGAGGCAATAAGCAGTAGAAGTGAATGTTAGTGAGTTTTTCGTGGAGTTAGTGTATCTGACAGAAGTTGATCCAGTAAAATATTGTAAGTTATATTTTTCTACTTATATTCCAAGAGTCACTGTTCAGGCCAGAACGAGAGATTCAGTTTATCGAAAGCAGAAGAGGCGAGCATCATTTGAACGATATGTGCATTTGAAGAGGATCATTAAAGACGGTAGGCTCTCAACACTTTGTTGTAAGATTGTTGATTACCTAGGGGGCTGCTTAGAATAGATAGTGCAGGCTACAAGGAACAAGGATTTGGACAACTCATCATCAGAGAGATAGTTTTACTATTCGTCAGTTTTTTTTATTTAACCAGCTGGTTCTCCATGTGAAGAGGTTTATTCTCCGGCTCTGGAACTCACTTCAGCCATGTATGTTACCTGAAGTCAAATTCAATTTAATACTGAACATCATAGTTTTTTTACAACATGATGTATAATCTTTTACAACTATATGTAATTTAAAGGGTTTTTACCCAGGTATTTCTGTGGCTCAGGAATTATAACCTTGCAATTTTAAAATTTTAAACCTGATGATGGACTGTTTAGTCCGAAAACGTTTGTTTCTTTGATGTAGCCCATTTAAGGGTTTTTAAATAAATATACCCATTTACGAAGACTAACCTCTTTTTTACTTCAATATATTTTTATTTCAATATATAATGTTGTATCAAATATGTTTTTTATTATTCCGGTATTCTTTGCACCTTACCTATCATATGTAAAGCATAGATATTGAAGCACGAGTATGACCCTGAGAATTAAATAGTGTGATAGAATCATAATTGCATCATTTAAATAAGTTTAATTATCTAATTAATTGCTTGGCGCACCTCAGACGTTTAATATCACATCAACTGGCTTTCAAAACGTGGGGCTTGAAAATATCGCAAGCTTTATATTTGATAACAGGGAAGGAGAGCCGAAATAATTACAGGTGGTCCGGAGATTTTGAATGAATTTTGAATTTTAAATTATTTGGACAATTTTTCCAGTGGATAAAAATTTGATTTATTGATTGATCGTAGTTAGTTGATATTTACTGCTATTGAATTATTTGATTTTTATTTTCTTTGCCAATCGTACATTTGATATTTATGTTGAATTATTTGAATTTTACTGATTGCATATTTGATATTTGTCGTGAAAATTTATTACAATTAGGGAGAAATGTTTGTCATGTTCTGCAACATTTAGAGTGTTGTAAAATTTCACATTTGGCGGGGACAAAAACAGTAGCGAAAAGAAACAACATGTCAGTCACAAGGAGACAAAGCAAAATGCAGGAAAGGAAGGAGGATAACAGAGAAGAGGAAACAATTGTTGAAGAAGGATCGGATAATGAAGGAAATGCTACAATAATGAAGGAAAGAAAAGAAACAGGGATGTTAGAAAAATTATTAGCAATGATGCAAATACAGACACAAACAATAGAGAAAAACCAAAAAGAAACATTAAAAAATGGATGAAACAAAAAAATGAATGAAACATCAAAGAAAATAGATAGAAATTAACAAAAAACAAAACAAACAATGGAAGAAAACCAACAGGAAACAAGACAAGCAATAGAACTAAATAACAGGAATATAGAGCAGCGTTTGGAAAACTATGAACAGGAAATTAAAGGATGTGTTGAGGGGATAAAGAAAGAACTGATACAACAGATAGAAGAAATAACCCTAAACAATACAAAACAAGAGACAGAGATTAAAGATATGCAAAATACAATGAAGGAGATACGAAATGTCTAGAAAAAGGAATTAGAACAGTTAGAAGAAAAATTTGAAATGGCGTTACAAGAAGACAGGAAAGAAATGGAAAGGAAACTTAAGCAAAATGAAAAACAAATGGAACAAGCGAGGCGAAAATACAATTTGGCGGGGATATTAAAAAAACACACCCAGTACTGTTTGTTAAAAATTTGATAACCAAATTGCAACATGTTAGATATTTTGACGATTGCAAAGAAACCATTAGAAACCATCTGAAAGGAGCAGCGTTATGGTATGAAAGCAAAGAAGATGAGTTTGAAAATTGGACAGATTTCGAATATAAATTTCTCAACTATTTCTGGGGGAAAAATAAACAGAGGGAAATCAACCAAAAGCTACAGAATGGAAAATATCACGAGAAAATGGAAATATCTGAAGAAAGATATGCTTTGCAGATATATAACAATTCAGAATATCTGGAATACAAATATTCTACCGAACAGCTGGTAGAAATGATCAGCAGACATTTTGAGGAAACTTTGAAGGATCACGTGATTTTGAGAAACTATCAAGATATTGATAGTTTGTGCCAATTCCTTCAATTAAAAGAAGCGAAAAGAAGAGAAATGAGAAACAGAAGACAACATTACCAATGTAATGGACCGGAAAGAAGGTATCAATCAAATTATGACCAGAGAAACCGACATCCCCGATCAACAAATGAATATAGGCCAAGAGAATACCACAATTCCAATAGACAACAAAATTACGATAACAGGAATGACACACAAAATAGAACATATGAAAATCACAACAGGAACAGAGCTGCACAAAATCCTCCGAATAGGAATACGAACGAAAAAGGGACGATAGAAATAATCAGAGTTTCCAACGTCAAATTAGAAGGGAGATGAATCATGTAGCAATAGAAAATGAAAGACAAAATTCTAATTCCAATCTAATATTTTTAGATGCAGTTATTAAACATAAAGCGATTAAAATTGTGATTTTGGATCGGAGATATCGTTAATTTTTTTATTAACCACACAATTTTTACAATTGCTTTAGAAAAGATAGGAATACTTTGATCAGGAGATATAGAACAACAATTTTGATTTGAAATTTTAATTTATATTGTATGTACCATACATTTTTGAAGGTTCACGTACGTAGAACAAAATTTTGATAATCATTATATGAGATATTTTTATTGAAGATATTTGAGTGTGAATTTTATTTCAATATATTTTTATTACAATATATAATGTTGTATCATATATGTTTTTTATTATTCCGGTATTCTTTGGACCTTAGCTATCATATGTAAAGCATAGATATTGAAGCACGAGTATAACCCTGAGATAAGAGAATTAAATAGTGTGATAGAATCATAATTGCATCATTTAAATAAGTTTAATTGATTAATTAATTATATAATTAATTGCTTGGCGCACCTCAGACGTTTATTATCACATTAATATTATATATATATATATATATATATATATATATATATATATATATATATTGCTGATCATAATTTCATGACCTCAAGGAGGCTGTCTTTTCACGTTTCACGGCATTATACATTATACATTAGATTATTAAATTTCAATATTAATCAATTTAATAATGCTACCTAAAGTTAAAATTAAATCATAATTATCAATCTATCGTTAGAAGTGCATCTTTGATATTCTTAGTTCTTTAATCTCAAGTTAATGTTTTTTTATTACTTATACATGTATAATAGACCACATGTTCTTTTGCTGTGTTAAGTTTTAACAAATTGTTAATTGTAGTTAGTTCAATTTATTGTTTATACATCACAATCGTACATATCTTTTTAAGGTAACACATGTATCAACTTTTCCATGCTTGTGTGGTTTTTTTCATATTGTTCTTTTTAGATGAACTGATGATGCTTTCTGATTAAGAAAGCGAAACGTCTTCAATAAATAGATGAAGTAGCCATCATCTTTGTCCCTTTTCTCCACCTTTTGACCGAAAAAACCCACCACTCCCCCGACTGATCCTTAATTTATATTGAATTGACGGTCGTACTCCTTTTCTCGATATTTATATATATATATATATATATATATATATATATATATATAATGTGTATGTGTGTGTACATAACTATAATAATATGTTTGATGTTTTTTTATTTCAGAAAAAGATGAATCATTTCAACTGGATATTGAACTGATTCGTCCAAAATTAGAAAGAGTGCCAACCCTTTTTATTTTTGGTCAGAATTGCCATTCAAAAGCTTTATTTGTTAATGCGTTACTTGGACAAGCTATTTTGCCACTGTTCAGTTCACAGTGGAGATGGGTAAGCAATTTTTCTTCTAATTTCAATGCACATATAAAAGAAATATTCACAATTGTAATAATGTACAAGAAAATAAAGAACATTACTATTTGGATATGAGTAGTAGTAAATAGATAAACGGGTAAATGTAATAACCAAGATTTCTATCTAAAATCAGTTTTACAGATTATTCTATTCAATATTGCCGATCACTTTATACCAAATTATTATATAAACATTTTATATAATGTCTATTAATAATTATGATAATTACCATAACAGTTATCAGCATTATTTCATTTTTACAATTTGAAATTTCGTTTGACATCGATTTTTTAGAATTAGTTTTGATGACATGTAGTTTTTCAATGTTTTTTTTGTCTATCGTAACAACATAGTAGCAACATCAATTCGTTTCAACTACACCTGTGATGCATATTATTACAATACGGCCTCCTTTTAGACTAATTAGCAATTTTATTCTAACCAAAGTTTAAGAAAAAATAATGATTTAAAGTTTCCACCTAAATTTACAATGTTACTTTCAAGATACACCTTATAGTTGTATAATATATATATATATATATATATATATATATATATATATAATATATATTCAGGTCAGGTATTATGTTCAGGTCTTTCAGACCTGAACATAATAATTTGTTCTTCAGAACTTGGTAAAATTTGGTGCAAATAATACTTGGAGGTTACTTATAATAACGGAGAAAAAAATATAAAAAATCTAGGTACAAAGTGTTTAAAAAAAAGTACCCACAATTGTGTATGATAGGTTTTATTTTAGGTAATACAAAATATTAAATCTACCGTGTATGAGAATACAAAAAACAATTTTGATCCTTTGTAAGGCACAAAACAAACATTGCATTTTAAACACCTGCCTCGCGTTCTACTTTTGCAAGTGCTTTTGCGGCAAAATCTGGCTGTAGTTAGATCTACAGTGTATGAAAATACAAAAAACAATTTTGATCCTTTGTAAGGCACAAATAAATATTACATTTTAAATACCTGACTTGCGTTCTACTTTGCAAGTGCTTCTGCGACAAAATCTGGCTGTAGTTAGCTGATCTACAGTTGGAAAATGCTCAACGCTACCCAATCTTTTATCTTCAGCTGGCACTGCAGCTCTATAATTTTGTGGCTTTTTTGTTGGAGGCTTTCTTTCTTCCTTTTTTTAATCACTATTAATTAATTAATGTTTCAGCAAGTTATATTCTAAAGGATAGGAGATCCTTTACCTATCGTTTTGGAATATTTTTCATTTGACAGTTAGCTCTAGATTGGTTCATTTTCAAATTCATATATAATAGGTTCGTTTCTTACCAAGTTTTCGTTTAAAGGCTGAATTTGCTGATCGCTACTATCCGACTCGCCATCGCTCTCTCTGTCAGAATCCTAGTAGGGTCCTGTCTGCCATGTAGGGTCAGCATCCGAATCGTCGCTAAAACCTTCTACCTCTGAGTCTTCATCCATCATCCTTAGAAGTTCATAGACATCTTTTGGCTTGTCCAAGAAATCTAAATTAAAAAATAAATAAAAACACAGTTAATCCCAACCTACACAAATGTGTAAGTAGAAATAGAAATAAAACATAAATAAACAATAAAACACTGCAATTATTTGGCTAGACAATATTAAATGTAACACATTGGTTAAAAAAAAAAACAGGCTTCTTTACTATAAAAAAATACTTACATTTTTGACGAAAATTTCGGCCTTCCATCGTGAAGAACTAATTCATACTAATATCCCGCCAACCCAAAAACACCAGATGTGATTCAACGTTGTTCTGTGATACCTACGCACCTATCGTCGCTCGTTGGGAACGTTTAAAACTGCGCTGTACGTATAAGAGGGTACGTTAAATTATTACTGCGCCGAGCTTTCGACGTCCTCTCTCATGTCTTCTTCAGGGCTTCCGAAGTCTTAGTCTCCTGAGCCCCAGACACTACTACACTGATCACTATTCAATACACTACTGCTACTGGTAACAGCAGATGGTTCATTTATATCTTCCTTAAAGCCTTCCGGAGTCGAGTCGTGGACTCTCACAGGCGCTACCTGTAAGAAAATTAAGGCTTTCGAAACGTGACTTGATCGTAGAATCCTGAAGATATCCTATACCGACCATGCAAAAAAGAAAAGAGTTGTTAACTACAATAAAAACAGCCAAAATTGAATACCTCGGTCACATTATGAGGAACAGCGAAAGATATGAGTTGCTGCAATTAATTCTTCAAGGAAAAGTAGAAGAAAAACGATGAACAGGACGGCACATAATTTCCTGACTGAAAAATCTATGTACGTGGTTCAACACATCAACCACAAATCTTTTGAGAGCTGCAGCTTGCAAAATACAGATTGCCATGATGGTCGCCAACATCCGGAACGGATATGTACTACAAGAAGAAGAAAGCCTGCTGAGACCATAAAGTGATTCCCAAATTTCTAAAACTCAGACACCATACTTCTTGTTATATTTCCAAAATTCTTAGATATACCAATTTTGCGCTTCTCCGTGAAGCTACATCAGCTACAACATCCGAAACGGATATGCACTACAAGAAGAAGAAAGCCTGCTGAGACCATAAAGTCATTTCCAAATTTCTAAAACTTAAACACCATACTTCTTGTTTTATCTCCAAAATTCTTAGATAGAAAAATTTTACGCTTCTACGTGAAGCTATTCATTCCACTAGATGAAAACTAGATATCACAAATATCAATATTTTTAGTCATCATCATCACTGGCTCGACAACCCTTTTTGGGTCTTGGCCTGTTCAAGGATTCTTCTCCATTCTGACCTGTTTCGTGCTTTTTTTTTCCAGTTTTTAATTTTTAATGTTGTTATATCATTTTCTATTTGTTCTACGTATCTCAGCTTCGGTCTTCCTCTTGTTCTTTTTCCTACTGGCACTTGTTTGAATATTTTGTTTGGTATTTCGCCTTCTTCCATTCTTTCCACATGTCCAATCCAACGTAGCCTTCCTATTTTAATGAATGTTATGATATCCGGATCCTGGTATATGTTGTATAGTTCAAAGTTATACCTTCTCCGCCAAATCCCGTTTTCTTTTGTGCCCTTATATATGTGTCGCAAGATTTTTCTTTCAAAGGTGGCTAATAACGTTTCCTCCCTTTTAGAGAGTGTCCAGGTTTCTGAACCGTATGTGAGTACCGGTCTTATTAAGGTTTTGTATATTTGGCATTTTGTTTTTCTGGAGACGTTATCTGATCTTAATTGCCTAATTAAGCCATGGTAACATTTATTGGCAATAAATATTCTCCTCTTCACTTCCTCTGCAACGTTGTTATCAGACGTAACTAGGGATCCTAAGTATGTAAAGTTTTTTACCGCCTCAATGTTGTATTCTCCTATTGTTAAATTTGGCAGCTGCCTTATTTGTGCGTTTTTATTTGTAGGCATATATTTTGTTTTTGTCTGATTGATTTTAAGACCACTATTTTTTGCAGCTCGTTCTATTTGAGTGAATGCCTCTATCATTTCTCTTCTTGATCTTGCGATTATGTCAACATCATCTGCAAATGCTAGTACTTGCACGCTTTTATTAATTATTGTTCCTCGGGTATTAACTGTTGTGTCTCTTATTATTTTTTCAAGTATGATATTGAATAATATGCATGATAGAGCGTTTCCCTGGCGTAGTCCCTTCTTCACATCTATTGTTTCCGTTAATTCGTTTTGTATCCGGATTTTACTTTCTACTTTTAGTGTTTCTTTTATCAATTCTATTAGCTGTGTTGGTATATTAAATTCTTTCATTGCTTTTGTTAGGAATTCTCGGTTTATATTGTCATATGCGCTTTCGAAGTCTATGAAGAGATGATGTGTGTCGATGTTATATTCACTTGTTTTTTCAAGTATTTTCATTATCTGGTTATTTATTCATTTTCAAATGTAACTGAAATAAAACATTTTATTTAAATTAAAATCGTATTCTTAACAAAAATTAAAAATAAAATCATACGTTAGATATCTTCTTTCGGTGCCATTTTAGTTCCCCCTATCGTTGGGAATTAAATTGGCGAATTTCTCACGGTCTTCAGCTAATCTAAACAGTTGTGCAGCACTGCATGTTCCTATCCAATCGCAAATGTTTTTGAGCCATGACATCTTCCTTGCAATTCTTCTGCGGCCTTTGATTGAATGCGAGCTTTCATGATAAGGTTAAATATTCTGTACCGGTCTTCTCGAAGAATATGCTCTAGTTATGAAATATTTCGTATTATAATAGTTTTTAATAATATACGAGCAGCATTTGCCGCTCGTTACTATTATATTCATTTGCCGCTCGTTACTATTATATATATTACTATATATAGAGAGAGAATAGTAGACATAGCAAAAAGCTTCTATGAAGAATTATACAAAAGCCAGTTAACAGAAGAAGACAAAACACAAATTAGAGAACGCAGAGTAATGAACCAAGGATCCGAACTTCTGCCTACCATAACGATAGAAGAAGTGAAACGAACTCTAAAGGAAATGAAAAACAACAAGGCTCCGGGAGATGACCAAATAGTAATAGAAGCTGTTAAAGTAGGAGGCAAGAAACTGCTGGAAGTAGTAACTGAACTATTCAACCTATGTCTAAACCAAGGTATTGTCCCTACAAAATGGAACAATGCAATTACTATCCTAATACACAAAAAAGAAGATATATCAGACCTAGAGAATTATAGACCGATAAGTCTGTTATCACATCTCTACAAATGGTTTACCAAGATCATCACAAAACTTTTAGAACGAAAATTAGATTTCTATCAGTCTAAGGAGCAAGCTGGGTTTAGGAAAGGTTATGGAACAAATGACCACCTACAAGCACTTAAAATACTAATTGAAAAATGTGTTGAATATAATAAACAACTCACGTTGATTTCCATAGACTTCAAGAAAGCTTTTGATACCGTGGAATTACCGGCAGTATTAGGAGCATTAGAACAAAGCCGAGTAGACTATAGATATACAAATTTGATAAAACATATATACAACAACGCAACAGCATCTGTTAAACTCCATGACTTTACCGATAAATATAGAATTGAGCGAGGAATTAGACAGGGCGACACTATCTCCCCCCAACTATTCACTGCAGCTCTCGAATATGCTGAATAAAAAACTAGATTGGGCTAAAAGGGGAATAAATATTGATGGTGAATACTTAAGCCACTTGCGTTTTGCAGATGATATTGTCATTATAGCCGAGAGTTTAAATGAAGCTCACAAAATGATGGAAGAACTAAAACAGGCAATAGAACAAATAGGCCTGAACATAAACTTTGAAAAAACAAAATACATGACCAATTTAGTTCCAAGTGATGTTACGAGGGTAGATGGGAACGAAGTACATCAGGTCTTTAGCTATATCTATTTAGGGCATGAAATTAGAATAGGAAAAGACAATCAAACTTGTGAGATCCAGCGTCGCATAGGCTTGGGATGGGCAGCATTTGGCAAGATGCGAGATATTCTAAAAGGAACGCTACCGATTTTCTTGAAAAAAAAAGGTTTACAACCAATGCATACTGCCAGTAATAACATATGGTTCCGAAACAATAACTTTAACCAAACATTCTGCAAATAAATTGAGAGTAACCCAAAGAAAAATGGAAAGAGCAATGTTGGGAATAACTAGAAGAGATATGGTACCAAATAGGATAGTTAGAGAGAGGACTAAAGTGACAGATGTCATAGAAAAAATTGCACAAGCCAAATGGAGATGGGCTGGACATATAGCACGTTTAAATGATAATAGGTGGACCAAAAGACTCATAGAATGGAGACCTAGAGAAGACAAAAGACACCGAGGCAGACCACCAAAAAGATGGATGGACGACTTGAGAAAAGCAGTCGGAAATTGGATACAGAAGGCGCAAGATAGAGAACAGTGGAAGAACATGAAGGAGACCTATATCCAACAGTGAATGCAAGAGGTTGAGGAATGATGATGATGACTATTGATCGTATCAACCTTGGTGCTATGTAACAACACTGACAACGATGGTCACAGAAAAGGACCGTATAATACAGTCGAAGAATTGCCCGTAAAACATAAACAAAAGGAACAAAATAACAATATTGTACAATACAATCGAGGAATTCCCCATAAAACATAAACGCCAACTTGGGAGATTTTATTACCATAGTTTTTTTATTTAAGTAAAAAAACAATGTTACGTAACGCGTTTTTCGAACACCCCTCCCTCCCCGTAACGTTTTACTGAACCCCCTAATTACGTTACGTAATACTTGAATGTCCCGTTAGGTACTTTTTTTTTATTAAAAAGAAACATTGCCGCATCTACCAACAGGTTATTAGCGGTGTTACTTAGTATAAACAAAACTTTAAATCTGATACAAAATATTGATTGACCTTTGGTAATTTAAAAATTTTTTTTACGTGATAGTTTTCTCCTAATAAATCTGGTAGAGTATTTGGTATATTGTTTATTGACCGTTCTCTATGGTATTTTGGACACTCAATTAACAAATACGCGATGGTAAGAGGCGTAGCACATAGGTCGCACAGGGGGCGTTCACCGGCCGAAAGTCAATAAGGGTGTATGATCTTAGTATGTCCTACACGTAGGCGCGTTAGGACCGTTTGAATAAATCGTATACTAGCACTAGTTTTCCACTGTCATGAATTCACCAATCACTTTTTGTTTAAAAAACGTTTTGAGATCTTTACATACACTCTCATGCACTAATTCAGATTACGTACTTGTTGCTGCATCACGAGCACTACTGTCTGCCCCTTCTTTGCCGATAATTCCTATATGCGATGGGATCTATAAAAATTTATGAGTTATGTGGTTCTCTTGGGTGATTGTAGTTCACTTTTTATTAGTTGTTCCAAAGGCTGTTTAGGATACAGATGCTGTATTGCAATAAGAGAGCTGAGCAAAACTGTGAGAAACAGAGGTTTTGAAATTCTTGAGAGGTTTGCATGTTTTAGGGCACGGTACAAAGCAAACAGTTCAGCGGTGAAAACACTTGAGCTAGGCGGTAAATTTGAAAGTAGACGTTGGAGTAACAAATGCACAACCAATGCCATCATTAGATTTAGAGGCATCGGTAAAGATGTTTGTGCAGTTAAGGTAGTCTCGTTCAAAAATCTCGTTTAGTTTGTTTTTGATTAGTATGTTATTGCGTTTTTTGGAGAACTTTATTAGATGAAATCGTAGGCTTCCACGGCCAGAGTCAGAATTATAGTTTATTCGTCTTCCGGGTTTGGACCGTGTCACTTGTGAGTGACCCAAAAGTGGGTTCCTCCCCGCCTCTCGACGCGTTAGTGTTCTGAGCTGTTGGACGTGAATCCCTGTCCTGGCATTTAGTTTTCACCTCTGGCTGCGTTGAGTAGTTGAGTTACTGTGACCAAATGCCCACCTTGGTAGTTAGTATTCGCCTCTGGTTGCGTTGAGTAACTGAGTTACCGTTGCTAACTACCCATCTTCCTGTCTTCTTTTTCTTTATCTTTGTTCTCCTGAAGAAGCTACATACAATTGTAGCGAAACGTCGAGATGAACCCACTTTTGGGTCACTCACAAATCACACGGTCCAAACCCGGAAGACGAATAAACTATAACTTTATTAGAGATGAGTTGCAATTTGGGATGCTTATTAACCATGGAATCGGATGTTGGATGTTACAAATAAATGCATCTGGAATTGTTGTGTCAAAATTATTCAGAATTGATCTTACTCGTGTGTAATAAGATTTTCCAGTACGAGGTTTATTGAAGAGAAAGTCAAGATTATTTTTAGAAAAAGTATTTTCGAAGAGTGGATGATCCTTATTAGCCGCTACAGAAGAAGCGTGTGAAACTGTTAAAAGTGCCCGCCTATACTGCAATGATGGTTCTCCAGTTTCGGAATATGAGTTATGAATGATAACAAAACTTTAGATATAATGCAAAGTTTTGTTGAAGATCCGCATACATTCTCACGCAGGGTTGCACAAGTACATGATGTAGGTCGTTCTTCAGTCTTACGTGTATTGCGTAAGAATAAATTTAAACCATACAAAATTAACTTATTGCAAAAATTAAGTGAAGATGACTTCGATCGTAAATTAGAGTTTACTGAGATAATGATGGATAAAATTGAAAATGATGAAAATTTTGAAAATTTAAGGTACTGGAGTGACGTATATCCACACTGGATGCGTGAAAACCATACTTAAAGACCACAAAAATTAAAGGTATGGTCAGGTATAGTGGGTACCAGTTAATTGGGCCATTTTTTATCGCAGGAAATTTAACGCCAGATAGTTACGAAATGTTACTTAGAAATGAAATTTTACCTACACTGAGAAACTTGTTTGGGGCCAATTTTAATATAATGGTTTTTTAAAGATATTTCTTCAGCAAGATGGAGCTCCAGCTTATTTTGGTGTAAATTTTCGGCGTTATTTAGATGAGCTATTTGCCGGAAGAAGAATTGGTAGATGAGGTAGAATTGAATGGCCTCCGCTTTCACCTGATTTCAATTCTAAAGATTATTTTTATTGGGGATACTTGAAAAATTCAGTTTACAAAACTAAACCAGCAAGTTTTGCAGATCTAAGGTAACGGATTATCCATAAATCTCGAATAATGTTTAGACAATCATAGAGAAATGTGGTAAACGCATTCTACCTTCAATTAGGGTACTGTCAACTAACAAATGGAACACATTTTGAACACTTGATAAAGTAACCATTATTTTAAAAAATGTTGTAATCTATCAATTGTTACGTTTTAATGTAGTTGAAAATAGTTAGTATTAAAAAATGTATTGAGACAAGTAGGCGTTGCCAGACTTCTGTTTTATATATTTAAGACCTTCCAGACAACATAAAATCGTATGTATTACATATCGTTGAACTCGTATTGAATAGGAGATTCCAATAATGACTGAATATACTGGGTGATGGATTTGAAAAACCAAAGTTACTAATAATATAAAAAACGGCAACATTGCAAATGTCAAATATGGAATCTCCTTATCCCAAAATAGCTGTACGTCAAATTTTGTACAATTATGACTAGCAATTTACGAGATAATTGGTCGTTTCCAGACTTTTGGGCCACTCTGTATATATATATATATATATATATATATATATATATATATATTTATATATATATATATATATATATATATATATATATATATATATATATATATATATGTAAGAATAAGAAAAAAGAAGTACTTGTGACTCGTTTGGAAAAATATATAAATGTGTTTTGCATGGGTTCGAGCCAATAAAAGGGGCTATTTGGTAACTATTTTTTAATATCTTACAAAGTGAAACTAGAAAAAAATTTTAACTCACCAAATAAACATATTGAAAAAACTATTTTAAAAAATTAGATTATCTAATGAATGTTTCTCTAAATTTTGTAATTTTGAAAAAATTTTTTAACAAAAAGATTGAATTTATAAATAAGTTAGAATAGCGACCAATTACAAATAAGCCTCAATGTCATGAATGCCAACTTACAATTTTCATTTTTGACAATTATATTGTCAAAAAATAAAATTTTGTTTAAAAAATTCTTTTTTATTTAGTTATAAAAAAGAAGATTTATTCATCATTGATAGATGTCTAAAAAATGTAACAAGTATATCGAAAATTAAATTAAAATGTGATATTTTAATGGTTTTATAAGTAAACGATAGAGAAATAATATAATTATAAATTTTGCTTAGATTTTGAATTTCTGATCTTTTGTTTAAATTATTATCACTTCTGCTAATATAAACCATTTCTAAAAAAGTCCTTTTGAATTGATTACTTTCATTACACAAAATTTTAATGTTATCATAATCCATAATATGGTCTTTGTCGATTACATGCTCTGCTAAAGCAGAAGATGGTTTTTTAATTCTACAATCACTTTTACTACATTTGTATATTTATACATTTCATTTCATCTTTACATTCCAAAACTACGTATCCTATAGATAAATTAGATAAAACAATACGATATACGATAACTGCACTTTTCACCTTTAAAACGCATTTTGACTTTTGTCGATAGGACACTCCAACATTCAAAATCGCGCTTTTTGTTCAAAATTATCTCAGCTAACTTTCTTGTTTGAAACATTCTTTCTACGTCGTACATATTCTTGGTACAACGATGTTTTTCGTTTTCCCTCTACAAACAAACTTTTTGGGGTCGCCAAATTGACATACTCGGCAAAATTCAGCTTTTTCGAATGATTTTTGGAGGTTGAGTGGCATTTTTGTCTCAGACGACTGGACTATTAGCAAACAACTATTTTGTTATTATCGGGGGTGATCAATTACGGTTTAATTGTCGAAAAAAAATTATGATACATATAAATATGATATACTTAATGCATAATACTCTCCCCCTACAAAATAAGAGCAGTGGCCTTTAAACAATGATCATGTTATATCCATATACATAATTTAGATAATTGATAACACAATCAAGAATCATTCATAATTGTTTTATAATCTGAATTTTTTATTTATTATGTATATTCTTTTATACTAATGAGATATTGTTAACGTATTTTACTTCTCATCAATAAGCCGTTATAGTAATATCGTTCACAAAGGTCATTTCAAAAATTTCAGTTGTGTTTTCTTTATTAAAATACCTATAAAATAAATTTTATATTTTAAAAATAGGCTTTAACTAAATTAAATTATTTAAGGCATTTTAGGAAGTCACAACAAATCAAAAAATATTTTTAATGAAATACTTCGTACGTTATTTCTAAATTGATTACTCCTCATTTTTCTATTTCTTTAATTAGTCCAGGAAATAAGTTTTTATCGGGGCACTGACCCAGCCAAGTTGCAAATGGGTTTTTTAGGTACTATATACTATATTATTATATACTATACTATTACTATACAGTATTGGAAGATTTAAAACGGAACATACGGATTATTAATACAATTAGTAAGATCCCCTGACCTGCAATTACCCAGTGTAAATTTCAATATAACGTCGCGATGTCTTATAATTAATTCATTTGTTCGACTGGATTGCTACTCCTTCGCGATGTATTCGGCAGGTGTACGTCGACACTGTTGTCTATCGTCCACTGATTTTCTGTGTTTTTGTGCAGATAATAACAATGTTTTATTAATAACATTTTTTTTTGTGTTCATTAGATATTTTTTGAATTGGTTAATGTATAGTTTATTATATTTATTATTCCAAATATTGTTGATAATTTAAAATTTAAAAGGATGTATATGATACATCAAAATCTACAGATTTTTGCCGAAGGTATCTACCGATTCGGCAACAGTCCCAAGGAACATCACTGGCCGAGCAAAACAAATACATGCCCTTTGCTTTGTGTTTGGTAAGGTGCGTACGTGCGTAACAGTCGAAAAATATCGACTGGAGAAGGAGTCCAGTCGAACAAATGAATTAATTATAAGACATCGCCACGTTATATTGAAATTTACACTGGGTAATTGCAGGTCAGGGGATCTTACTAATTGTATTAATAATCCGTATGTTCCGTTTTAAATCTTCCAATACTGTATACCTACATATGCAATAAATTATAAATATAAAAACTCCAGTCACAGTTCGAAGGCGTATAATAGTTATTAACAAATAAGGGTCAAAAATTGTAGTTTTTTCGTTTAAAGCGCTACAGGTAAAAAATAGGGTAATTTAATATATTATTTAGAGCAGCGTTTCCCAAAGTTGTTTGGTCGTTCTATTCAGAACAGAAATTCTGTAGGGAGCAGTTACCATATTGCACCTAAAACCTATATAGGTGCCACAGAGAACGAGAGATATTAGTTAGGGGGCGGATATTAAACATTACATTTTTTATTAACTTTATTCATTTTTTTTTTCAATCGCAGACATAAGAAACTTAATTACATATAACGAAAAACAAAAATAAAATGAACACACAGATCCTATTTCTAAAATCTTAAAAAACGTAATGTCTTCATTTTAATGTGAAGTATATGGCTCGTTGATTTGCACAGTAATATCTGGTTGAATTTGGGATAACTGCAATCGAATGTCAGATTCCGCATTCAGTCGAGATCTATATTTTGTTTTAGTGGCGACATAGGCAGAGAATGCTGTTTTACATAAGTATGTTGTTGCAAACGGGAGAAGAATAATTTTTGCTTTATCTGACAAAATTTTAAATTCCTCTTTGAGATGACACCAAAAATTTACTAGCGATTTACTTTCAAAATGTTTTTTTATCGTAGAATCCGATGTCAAATCTATCAGTCATTCATACTGCTGAGATGTTAAGGAAACTGGTTTTTTTAACATTGCAAGGTATGGATTAACAACCCAGAAGTTTTCTTTAATTTTGTGGAATTTCTCAGGAAAATAATTTTGGAAGTTTTCAAGTAAATTTAGCATTTAGCAGATTTTTGTTTTTCAACGATTCTGCCCAAAACATTAATTTCTTCCTATTGGCGTTAAAGAAAGTTATTGTCTTTCGCTGAAGTGAGACTAACTTCATTGACCTTGTTAAATATCCCAATTTAATTAACCAATGCTCGTAACCAACACAATCGATCAGACAAGGCAAAATTGGTTCCAATTAGGAAGGTTCTAACTTCGTCCAAGACTACTTTTAAGGAAGGCGGCATTTTTTTCACAGCGAGGCTATGGTGGTGGAGGATACAGTGGCTACTGCTGCATTCTTTGGCTAGATTATGGTAGAGTAATATCCAATAAAAACAAGTTTTTGGTCACTTATTTCTTTCCCCCTTATCCGGAAAAGGTGTGTCCATCGGACACACTTACAGATATGTTACTGTATATTTCAAAAACCACAGTATATTATTACCTCAAAAATTAAGACGTTGTTAACTTTAAAGTAAACGTATTGGAGCCAACAACTAAATATTTTGAACTAATCAAAATTACATATAAAAAAATAAAATTACTTTTATTGATGTAACTGGACAGTGTGTCCGTCGGACACAATTTGTTTTTTGATGGGGTTACGCCACTGGTCATCAATATTTATAGACTGTCGGTCACGTAAAGTACTAAACATGCTCTGACTAGTCTGACTAGTAATTCAGTTGCATTTTTGCTAGCCTAGAGTGCAGTTTACTTTTTTGCTTTGTTTGATATTTTTGTATTTTCGTAATCCTGAAGTTTCGGGTAAGTTTTTCAACTTATTGTACTGGTGTTTCTTCCGTACATGGAAATATCTACACTTTTTAGTATACACACATTTACTAAATTATAAAGTAGTAAATATGAGCAAAAGAAAGTTAACCGTAACGGAGCTTGAAGGTATAATTGAGAACTTGTCTGATTTTGATGATGACGAATTCTGCGACGAAGAGGATTTCAACGACGAATCTGAATCAGGTGACGATCATTTGTCAGAAGCTAGCGAAGATGAGGATGAACAAATTTCAGAGAAAAATCTATGTAAGTATAAAATAAAACATAGATTAAGACTAGTATATTTTATGATAAAATTTCAGCTCTTGAAGAATACATCAGAAACAGTCAACCAGAAATGTATATTGCTAAAGATAAAACAAACTGGTCATCAAAACCTTTTCCGACTGGACGAACACGAGTTCAAAATTTAGTAAAAGGACCACTACACAGAGTTCAACTTCCACCTGGAACACGCATAGAAGAACCAATAGATACATTTCACTGATATGTGAAAATAGTGTGGATCACAAAAATTATAGATACCCAGCTCAATGTCGCCATGCGTCTCATATTTGGAACGATAAAGTCTACACCTGTGGAGTGGCTTCCACTACTGAGCCATATACCTCCACCTAATCTTCGTCGTCAGCATGCTCTGCTTAGAGAATTCCAAAAGCTGCTTAACAACCCGCAATTACCTATACATACATATGTCGCCGACGCTAATTCACATCGATTGCGCTCCAGAAAAACCTCCGACTTCTTCTTCTTCAAGTTCCACTCCTGTCGGAGATTGGAAATCATTCTGGCAATTATAATTTTATTGGTTACTCGCCTGAATAGTTCAATTGAACTGCATCCAAACCACTCACGGAGATTGCGTAGCCACGAGATTTTACGTCTTCCTACGCTTCTTATACCTTTGATTTTACCCTGCATTATGTTCCTTAGTAGTTCGTACTTTTCACCTCTCATGATGTGCCCCAAGTATTCCAATTTCCTGATCTTTATGGAATTTAAAACTTCGCATTGTTTTCCTAGTTGTTCGAGAACTTGTTCGTTTGTTTTGCGATCCATCCATGATATTTTCAAATGCGTCGGTAACACCACATTTCGAATGCTTCTAGGTTTTTAATGTTGGATTTTTTAAGTGTCCAAGCTTCAACTCCATACAAGAGGGTAGAGAAAATATAACATCGAAGCATTCTTATCCGGAGCGATATATTGATATCGCGATTACAAAAAAGTTTTCTCATTCTATTAAAAGTTGACCGCGCAATTTCAATGCGGCATCTTATTTCTTTTGTCTGATCAGTATCTTCTGTGATCCATGCTCCAAGGTATTTGTACGAAGATATTTGTTCAATTTCTGTATTATCTAGTACTAGCTTACCTTGATGTTTTGTGCTTTTGTAAATACCATGAACTTGGTTTTCTTCAAATTGATTTTTAGTCCATAATCGTTGCAATATATATTTAGTTGTTCAGCAAGGTGTTGCAGTTCTTCTAGTGTTCCTGCCAAAAGGACGGTGTCGTCAGCATATCTTATGTTATTAAGTGGCTCACCGTTTATTGTAAGGTCCTCACTGATCTCGGCAAGCGCTAATTCTGAGATGGCTTCACTGTATAAATTGAATAACAAGGGTGATAAAATACACCCTTGGCGGACCCCACGGCGAATCTAGATATCCTTGGTCAGTTCGTTTTCAACTTTCACTTTTGCTGTTTGATTCCAATAGAGGTTACAGATGATTCTAATGTCTCTACTGTCTATGTTTTTATTTAATAAAATTTCTTTAAGTCGATTATGCTGCACTCTGTCAAATGCCTTCTCAAAATCAATGAAACAGGCATATACTTCCTGATTAATATCTAAGCATCTCTGCGAAAGAACACTTACTGCAAACAGTGCATCTCGTGTTCCCAGTCCTTTCCTAAATCCCATTTGTGTATTACTTATGCCTTCATTTAATTTCTTATGTATTCTATTGTGAATTACTTTTAAAAACAATTTCAAGACATGACTCATTAAGGCTATGGTGCGATGTTCATTGCACTCCTTTGCATTGGCTTTTTTGGGAAGAAGTATGAATGTTGATTGGAGCCATTCTTTAGGTATTATACCTGTTCTATATATGGTATTGAATAGATCCAAAAGAAGATCAATAGATTCAGTATTCACAATTTTAAGTAATTCGATAGGAACTTCATCAGGCCGGGAGATTTACCATCTTTAGCTTGTTTCATTGCATATTCAATTTCTTCTCGTATAATGTCAGGCCAGTATCATCCTTAAATTCTTTTGGTGCTTCTGTTCTCTCTTTGTCTTCAAATAGCTGTGCTATATATTGTGTCCATCTCTGCATTTTTTGGTTTATATCTGTTATAAGTGCACACCTTTCATCTCTTAGTTGCCTAGTTTGAAGTGTTTTTCTCATTCCTGTTAATTCTCTAATTCTTTTATGCATGTTAAAAAAGTCATATTTTTTTTCAATTTCTTCTAGTTCTTGGCACTGCTCATGTAACATTCTCTCCTTAGCTTCTTTTATTCTCTTTTTTATTAATCGATCAGTTTCATTATATTTAATTGGATTTTTTGTTTTGAATGATTTTCTTTCATTCATTAATAGTAGTATTTCTTCAGTCATCCAATCTTTATGTTTTCTATTCTTTGGTTTTAAGTTTTCATTTGCTGTTTTAATTATTGCTGCTTTTATATTTTCCCATTTCTGATCAATGTTATAGCTACTTTTATTCAGTTCTTGGGCATTACGTATATTTTCAGTAAGAGTTTTTACAGTTTGTTCCTTTGTTCCTAACCTAACCTCCGACTAGAGATGCAATAAACTTGAGTTCCAACAATTTCCAAATGAACTCCCAGTGGAAGAACATGCAGAGCGACAGACCGAACCTAATAATGAGAAACACACCATGCATCACAGAAACTCCACCAGGTTTTGACCTCCCCGAAAATCATGGTCAACTCTTAACAGGATAAGAACGGGTCATGGAGTCTGCGCAGATACCCTTTATAAATGGAGGATGAGAACCTCTGCTGAGTGCGACTGCGGCGCCGAGAAACAGACCATCCAGCATATGATTGCCGAATGCCCTCGGAGGAAGTATTATGGAGATCCTCTAGACTTCGCCTCTGCAACACCAGCGTCGATTGAATATATTAATACATTAGATGTTAGATTGTAACATATATGTGATAATGTTGTGTATCAAATTGCCATACGCTAAATAAATAAATAGTGTGGATGACATTGTCGTTTACACTAATCTAGAGGCTTATCTTATACTCACAATAACAGCTCATGCGTTTGTGTTTTAAGGTCTTTGCGTATGGGACACTTGCATCCACTGTGGTAGGGGTGTGCTTATTAGTTCTTTTAGACGAACTAGTTCAAGAGAACTATTTCACAAGAATGAACTAGTTCAGTGAACTAGTTCGCGAAAGAATTATTTGTAGGACCGAAATCGAAATCCAACCCTATCATAACTGGTTGCCAGATGTCTCGTCTCAATCATCACACAAACTCAGCGCCGGCTGCCCGTTTTCTTTGGTTCTCAGTCAGTCTTTCACTATCGTACGGCGTACAAGTAGTTCAGATTCGGAACCATTTCTTTCGATAGTATGTTTAAGTTTAAATGTTTTAAAATATATGATTAGTTAGTTTTTCTTTATAATAATTTATTTTCTTAATCAATCCCTAAAGTTGAGTAACAGAAGAAATAGAAGTTTTTTATGGGATCATTTCGTCTCGAATATCTCAATGTTAAAAGGTACATAGAAAAAGGACTCGAAAAATCAGAAAATACATTTCAAAAACCTCAACAGTTTGGTTAGTAGGACAAGCAGGGGAAGATGAAGAGAAAGCAGTTATAATTCTTCGGTCAAAGTCGTCTTCATTCAATTCATGGATAAGACGTATTTTATAAGGATGGTATTTTATCTTTTCAAAAACGTTTTATACTGTAGACTTTCTAACGCGAAAATCCCTGGATAATTCTCGCACTGTACAGTGTGGATTTTCTACTGCCCCCAAAATTATGTCTTGTTGAATATTTTAATTAATTTTTGGTCTACCTTTCTTTGCTGTATCTCCCACATGTCCTAATTCTTTATATTTTCGCTCTATTCCGCTTTCCGTAGATTGTGAAATAGTTTCACGATCTGGATGCCTTTCATGAAAAAATCGCCATACTTCTTGTTGAGTCCTCATCTTATCGCCAATACCAATCATCATTAATAAATATTTCAATAGGTTTTCGTCTATAGGAATGTTTGTAAAGAGTGAAACGATATCTTAACTTACTAGAATGTCTGACGGTGGGATAGGGTATTGTTTAAGAAGTTCGATGTAATGAAAAGCATTTTTGACGAAGGATGAAGCATTTTCAGCGAAAGGTTGTAGAGTTTTGTCCAAATACTTGGATCAGGAAGAAAAGACAATTCTTTTTAGAAGCCTACTTGTCCAGATCTCTTCTTGGAAGAGATCTGGACAAGTAAAACTTAACATTACTTGGAACAGAAAAATGAACCAGAACTTCCTCAGAAATTAGTGAATGTACGTAGTAGGGATGTATATTTAACAAAGTTTGGTTACCATCAAAAAGCTATGTTAGCCTCCGACTGCCCGAAAAAAGGGAAAATTTTTTACTTTGCTATCAACTATTCATGATAGTGGTGAAATTTCTGAAGACGAAAAACAAGGTCAAGGTCATCCTCAAAAACCTGGAGAACTAAAACGAGGTAGATGTTGGAAATGCCCCAGAAATTTGGACGTAGTATTCCCATAGATGTCAGAAGTACAATCGATTTGTTTGTAAGAATCACCACATACATAGTTGCCTTGAATGTACAACAATTGAAGGACTTGGTGCAATAACCGTCCACGTGCACATTGCATAGTTTGAGAAAAACGTGTCATTTAGTCGTAGTTGAAGTTATGTGAATTGTTTTATTTAACATTTTTGTAATATAACCAAAAATTCATCTTTTCTAACAATATACCTATATGTTCACTTTGGTTTTTTTGTTGAAAGTTGATGTTAAATGTTGCACATAGACAGTTATTGCTACCAAAATAAGAAACATTGGACTATGCTATTAACATTTTTGGTGTAATAACGGTCAATACGTGTACGGGTGTTGTCCAAACTGTGCGGAGGTATTTTTGAAGGCAAAAAATGCCATAAACTCAATTTCGACAAAAATGGTCTTTTTTGGACCGGTTTTGCACCAAACCCTTCAATGTGTATAACTTTTTTTTCTTTATTATATTTTCTAAAAATTTTAAGTATTTTAAAACTTTTTAAATTTATAATATACACTCCGCGTCATCGAAAACGGGCCACTCCAAATATTTAAAATATTTTCGAAATTATTATTTATTGCTGCAAAATTAAGCATTTATTTTTTCGTATATTGAATCAATAACTCGTTTAGTATAAAATTTCATCATTATCGTAAAACATCAATCGAAAATAAAAAATTTAAGCAAAATAGGAAATTTATTGAAAAAATCAACTTACAGTTTTTAAAACAACAAAGAACTGTATATTAAAAATAAAGCTGGTAGCCATTTTCAGTAATGGGTATTGCCACCTCGATTCTGGATGACACTCCTCATTCGATTTGGCATGGAATTTATAACGTTTTGGATATCTCTTTGGAGAAAAGTGGCCCATTCCTCAATGAGTGCCATCTGGAGCTCTCTAGGTGTTGTTGGAGCAGGTATGCGACGCTTAACGCGACTTTTTAGCAGGCTTCATATATGCTCAATAGGATTTAAATCGGGGCTTTGAGCAGGCCAGTCTATTTTTTGAATACCAACGTCGTCAAGGTACTCCGTTACTCTCCTTGCCGTGTGTGGTCTCGCATTATCCTGCATTAGCAGGAATTCGTTGCCAATAAATCCAGCATAGGGCATCACATAATGTAAGATTTCTATGTACCTTACTGCTGTTAACGCACCTCTGTCGATCACGACGAGATCCGTATGCGCATCAAAAGAAATCCCTGCCCAAAACATTACTAAACCACCACCAAAAGCAACCCGTGGTGCCCGAGTGCAACCAGTGAAACGTTCTCCAGCTCGTCTGTACACCTTACTACGTCCGTATTTACCATAAATAGACATTCTACACTCATCCGTAAATAATACTTTTTTCCAATCGTCTGCTGTCCAATTGATGTGCTCACGGGCAAAATCTAGTCTTCGACTTTTGTGAGCTGGGGAAAGTAAGGGTCCCGTTGCTGGACTGCAAGCTGTCAAACCTTGCTCTCTTAATCTTCGCCGAATAGTAGAAAGGCTGATTGCTGGTCCTTGAGCTTGCTGTAAATGGCCTTGAAGCATTCTAGCGGTTTAGGTCCGATTCCGTAATGCAGCAAGAAGGACGACGCGATCTTCCCTAGCGGTTGTTTTCCTTTTTGGACCCGTACCAGGTCGTCGTTGGTGAGATTCCGTGACAATAAATGGTTGCTGGGTCCTTTGTACAGTCGAACAACTAACATTCAATTGTCTTGCAACTTGTCTTTGACTTAATCCACTTCCCAGTAATGTTAATTTCAACCGATTTTTGAAAATTCTCCATTCTTATTAACTGAAGACTACTTCACACTAAGTCGGCTACTGTAATACTGAGATGTGTTTAAAACTCATTAGAACCCTTTACATTATCAAACATTTCTCAAAACAATCGCTTCCTCGAAAATTGATCAATTTGTAACAATTTTTTCTCAAAATTGTTTTGTTTTATAGGTTCTACGAATATCCTCAATCCAGTTACAGGGTCGGTTTGGTTTTGCAACAACCCATTTAACTTAAATAACCCAATACACATTAAAAATAAAATAATAATAATTCAATATACAACAAAATAAATGCTTAATTTTGTAGCAATAAATAATAATTTCGAAAATATTTAAATATTTGGGGTGGCCCGTTTTCTATGACGCGGAGTGTATAAACTTTGTGTGTATTTCATATAAATAACTAATTTATGTGCCACAAAAAACATTTGGTATTATAGGGGTTAAGACACCACAAGAAAATAGCTTCAGAACAATATATAACGAGTACGTTTAATTGTTTGAAAGGTATATGCCAACGAATTTGCCAAAATTTATTTTACTTATGGGAAATTATAAATCAACTTTTAAAACTGTAGAATATATTACCTAATTATTACCGTCATTTACGTAGCCATAAACCATTGTAACTGTACAAACAAGCGAATAAATAAATGAGTCTGCAAAATTTTATTTTTAACAATTTATTGTAGTACTTTTCCGGTATATTACAAAGCTCTTGCCCTATGGGTGTTAATTAACGTAATTTGTTAATTTCGTTTAGCAAAGGGCAAAGTGTTTTACTTTTTAATGACTTTTAACAGAAAAAACAAGATGAATGGCGTAGGAGAAGATTAAAAATATATCATAAAAATCCTAGCTCTGCATTTTATTATTATTTAATTCATATTTTCAAAACTCGTAAAACTACTCTGAGGTGAAAATTGTCAATTACGACCAAATATTTTCTTATCGAAGATTAGCTCATTTAAATTTACTCGTAAATAAACTTAAGAAATAATAAATTTGATATATCGACATGACTGGACGTTTGAGGTGACAAACTGTTATAGAAGGTTATCACGAATTCTAGACTAACAAACTAATTGTGTGTTTCTTTATTTTTTATTATGATATACGTTATAAATTTTTTAAATCTTAAAATAGAAACTCTTATTCTAAATGAGAATGCTGTTGTGAGTAATACCCAGCTGCATACTGAAGTTATTCTTCTGAAGATTAGAACTCTTTATCCAATAAAAATTATAAAAGTTGGTTTTGAGATTATTTTAAGCTATTATATTCGGCTAGCTTATTGCGGGACGGGGACATTGTAATGCCATATGTTTATATGGCGTTTATATATATATATATATATATATATATTATATATATATATATATATATATATATATATATATATATATATATATATATTTATAGCAAAACTGGTAGGATTATCGACCGAAACGTAAATAACAATTTATTGTATTGGTGTATCGGGTATGCGGTCTGTTATTTAAAAAAAATCTCTTTTTTCTTTTAATTCTCTATATTTCGCTGATTTTTCGTCAGCTTCATCAAGAGACAACTAAAATATGGTTAAAATTTATATAAATATCAGGTGAGAATAAACAATGAATCATTTACAGATTTAGAGTTAAAAATATTTAAAAAAGTTGTACATAATATGTTCAAAACAGTACTGACAATATTGGTTAAAAGCACCTATAGACAAATTCACGCGAGGATTTCAGTACAGTGCTTATGAGAAGCGACGTTGCCGCTTAGGCCGCTACGCACGTTCATAGTCTGCAGGTGTGATACAGGACCGCGTTGGCCCTCCTGTACGATAACATTAAATCATGCAATCCTATTAGAAGTAAATGTAACATTATTTACAACTTCAAGATTTTGCAAATTACACAAAATTTAATAAAACTATTTTCTTTGAAATCTTTTTACTAAATTATACAGGGTGTAACAACAGAACGGAGTCTACTAGGGAAACTGCTACAAAAAAATTCGTAGCTCCGTAGTGGCTACAAATTTAAATTGTTAATTTATATACCGACAGGATATATACCAACTTGAATCAATTATTACTATTAACCAACAATTATTACAAAGAAAAGTGTGTATACACCAAAGAATAAAAATTTATGTAGCCTAAACGCTGCCTAATGAATAAAGACTTACAATAACAGTGTCTGGTCTCACTCACGAAAAATCGTCCTCACTGGAACTGCCGGTGTTGGCTGTGATAATCACCGGTAGGATATCTTCTTGTAGGTTGTCAGATATCCACATTTCTTTTTCAATTCTGATGACATGCTGTATATAATTTTGCCACTGTTCAGCAGAGAAATTGGCAAACGCTTCATGGATGAGTTGTTGCACACGATCTTTTTTAAAGTCAGTGTTTCGGTCTGGAACGTAATGTTTAACTTGGCTCCAAACCATCTCTATTAGATTAAGCTCACAGTGATAGGGAGGCAATCGTAATACTTCTACGCCGTATTTCTCGACCAAAGTTTTGATGTTATACTTGTCGTATATATCTGCATAACTGTTTGCTACATCCAATAGTTCTGACATTAAATAATCTTCTTCATAAAATATATCCTTCTCTCGTAACTATTCTTGAATTTGTTGTTTGTTCCAGAAGCTTCTTGGGAAATTTTGTTTGCATGAATGATATGGAGCATTATCCATTACTACCACATTTTTTCTTCTTTTGGGAGGTTTGCGATTAGTTTATTTTCAAACCAGTCTTCGAAAGACTCGCCGTTCATTTCGTCATGGTAGTCGCCTGAATCTTTTTTTGCTAAAAATACACATTCTGAATTTGGTAGAAAACCTCTATCAGCTCCAACATGTAACAAGACAAATCTCGGACCTCTTTGGATCATTTAGACCAGTAGTCAAGCCTTTTAAAAATGCATGCTTATAACTGGTTATGGTTGAATCCATCCATATCTTATTTACTGTATGTCCGATATTTACATAACTTTCATCCAAATAGAAAATATTGTATCCTTGATTTCGATAATTCTGTATTTTTCTAAGAAATTTATGCCTCCAATTTATTATGTCAGGACGTTCCATCATTACTACTTTCTTTCCTCTTTTTTCATAAACAAACCCCATCTCTCGCAATAGTTGATATAGAGTACTTTTAGAAAATTTAGGCAAATGTTCGTGTAAATTAACGGCATCCAGGATAGCTTTGACTGTGGTAGGTATGTTCTTTAAGAAAAATTGCATGTGATCAAGTCTTCTCAATTGGCTCCTGATATTCTCATCGTAGGTAAACTTCCGATTGGTTTCCTTGGTCAGTTTACGTGGGTTTTTCAGAATTTTGGGTAAGTCTCCATTATGATCCAATCCTTCCTGACGAATTTTCCAGACTGTCCTATCGCTAACACCCAGCGTTGTACTTTGTACTGTAGAAACAATTTGTGTTATAGTCAGATCGGAATTTGTTTTTGTTGTATATATCAACATATTCAAAATAATTTTTCGTGCATATAAATCTAAGATTTGTCCTTGTTTGAAACTTTTGACGTCTAAATGCTCCATGTTTTTGACACAGTACATAAAAAAAGTTTAAAAATAAATGACACTTATTTTTTGACATGTTAACGTACTTTCTCGAATGCACACACAAAACAGTTAAAACCGTTTCTACAAACTGCAAAACTGCTATAGATATACGCAATCGTGTAACAATTAGTAGATTATCAGGAAAATTCTAAATGGGTATTTAATTACAACAATACCGGATTTTCTACACGGTTAAACCATTTCTACAAACGCCCATTAGTCAGTAAGCTATTCTACGAATTCTACGACTTTCACTTCGAAGGTAATTATCGAAATACAAAATATTAATCAATTACAAAAATTTTGTTGTTAGTAAAAAAATTCTTCTAATAATTAAATTTAATATAATTTATTCATATCGCCAAATCAGACATATTAAACATTTGAAAGTAGAAGACATCAAAATGATATTGCCAATATTTATGAGTGGCAAGGATTTTATTGAAAGATAGTTCATTCAATTATATGAAATCAATTTTAACTTAAAAGTATCAGTCACAAAAATCATAGCACGTGATTAGTGTTTTAGGTTAAATCTTTGTACTTTGTGCTAGGGTATCTTCAGTTACTATATGGATAACTGTTAATGAAACACCCTGTATAAATAATACTAAAATATAAATGATGCATCCTCGATATATTTTTGATTTATATACTAATGGTGGCATTTTCTTTCTTTTCATTTCAATTCTATTAAAATGGTCTCCAAACATCCATTTCCGCACATATGACAACAAGAGATGTAAGAAATTTTCTATTCGTCAAATACAACAGTGCTCAACAATTGATAAGGATCGAAGTAATATTTTACTCCAGAAATAGCCGAATTTTGTAAAAATTTAATATAATTAAAGTAATATTAATACTCTGACTTTCTTTATCAATTTTAAACGAAATAAAATAAATTTTGCCATTATGGCATTTTTTACTAGGGTCAGCAAAAAGTTGAATATTAAAGTCGTCTATTTTCATTTATTCGATTCAAGTCATCATACTAGGATCTCAACAAATTTTTAAAATATTTGAAATCATAATTATGATCCTTATCAATTGTTGAGCACTATATTACGACAACGTCCGAATATTTTCTGGAACAGTCAGGGCAAATCAGTGAATGTTAGTGCAAAATTGCAAGTGCTCCGTGTGTAAGGGAGTGTTAAGATCAAAGATGGCTCTGCCACGTTGAGGCCGACGATGAACTAGCAACGCTGCAGCGTTTTCTTCCATTTGATTAACATTGTCCGTAAGAGCCAACGCTGAAATCTACTGGTGAATCCGAGTTTAGGTCACTAGTAATTAAATATAAAAACAGAGCAAATAAAAACAACCAAGAAACAATTAAAACACAATATTATTACACATTAAAAATATATGGGGTGATTTAAAATATAATTGTAAACAGAAAAATTATTTGAACATACTAAGAATATTACAGTAGATATTGCTCAACTGTCCCGTGTCTGCCTTGTAATTTACTGCATATTTTTCTCTATTAATATTTCTAAAAATTTCTAAAACACATTTCTAAAAACAATCTTTTTTTATAATTATTTTCTTGCTGTAGAACCCTGACATTTGAATAGTCAAATTGATGCCCAGTTTTGTATTTTAATTGTTTCTTGGTTGTTTTTATTTGCTCTGTTTTTATATTTAATTACTAGTGACCTAGGTGCTTTTAACCAATATTGTAAGTACTGTTTTAAACATATTATGTACAACAACTTTTTTTAAATATTTTTAACTCTAAATCTGTAAGTGATTCATTGTTTATTCTCACCTGATATTTATATAAATTTTAACTATATTTTAGTTAAAAAAAAGAGGTTAGTCTTTGTAAGTGGGTATATTTATTTAAAAAACCCTTAAAAGGGCTACATAAAAAAAACAAACGTTTTCGGACCAAACAGTCCATCATCAGGTTTAAATTTTAAAATTGCTAGGTTAAAAATTGCTAGGGTAAAAACCCTTTAAATTACATATAGTTGTAAAAGATTATACATCTTGTTGTTAAAAAACTGTGATGTTCAGTATTAAATTAGATATGACTTAGATATGAATTAGGTAACGTACATTGCTGAAGTGAGTTCCAGAGCCGGGGAGTAAACCTCTACACACGGAGACTAGCTGGAAACTCAGTTTCCAGCTCTCATTATAACGATTTTCTATATAACGATAATTCTTATATAACGATGAAAATAGTAAACGTTGTTTGGTTCGTCATAAGGAGAATGTATTAATTCTTTCTCTATGCCGATATCGTACTCTCTTTACGGCGATGACTTTTCAGCGTTCAATAGTCGATGACCAATGTGTTATTGTGTTTAAAGTTTAGAGTACCTAAGTTACAAGTGGCAAGGTAATTGTCCAGCGGTTGTTTTGTTTTGCGCTTAAGGAATGCGGCCACCCATTCAACTCATTCTTATCAGAGGGTTAAGTGCTAAGGCTACTCGCTTGCTTTTATTGTTCGGGCAATGTGCCTAACTGTTATCACACAGATGTTGTTATCTATTGATGACTTTTTATTTTCAGTTTGAGTTGTGTCTCAGTGTATCAACAGTCAACATGTTTTCGAAAAATCGTAAAGTGCTCTCGGTGGAGGAAAAGTCTCGGTAAAAAGCAATCGGATGTGTGATTCCAGCAGCAGCGTATGAACCATATTTCACTTTCTGGGCTTGTGTTCCGGACAAATGCTTAATTTTTATGTAACTGAGTTTGGAATTGAGAATTTCAATCCATCTGAGGGTTAGCTGAGCAAGTGGAAACTGCGGTACAAGATCAACTACGGGCAAAACAGTGGAGAGGCTCGCGATGTTAACAAAAACGTAACAGATGATTGGCTGGAAAACGTGTGGCCTGGACTGAAGGCACGATATGCGTCAGATGACATTTTCAATGCTGATGAGACTGGATTGTTTTTTAAAATGACACCAAATAGAACTTTAATAAATTTAGATCTGAAAAAACGCGTTGGTGGAAAGCTCTCTAAGAAACGCAATACAGTTTTAGTGGTCGCTAACATGAACGGTTTGATGAAGCGAAAATTGTTAGTGATAGGGAAGCCGATGGAAATCCACGTTGTTTAAAAACATAAATCTACCGGTGACCTATAAAGCAAACAAGAGTGCGTGGATGACTTCGGAAATTTTTGAAGATGCTATAAGAAAGTGGGATATCGAGCTTAAAGGGAAAAAATTCTTCTCCTTGTAGACAATTGCCCTGCTAATCCTACGACCTTCAAAACATTGAACTTTTTTTTTTTGCCAGCAACCGAGTGTCCTTCAACCCATGGACAAAAGTGTCATCAAGAGAGTGTCATCAAGAGTTTGAAAAGCCATTACAGCAATACAATAAAACATTTCTTCAAACACGCAGGATAGCAGGAAGATCAAGGATTGACTGATGATGAAGATGATCTGCGATTAGATGTTTGGGCCAGACAGTTTGAACTTGCTATCACCTACGGACCGGAAGAGCGAACAGATTTTGAAGAAGTTGATGAAAATGTATCTATATCTGGACTTTCTGACGAAGACATTCTACAAACAATTCGTGTAGAAGAAGAAGAAAGCAGAGACCCGGAAAATACTACATCGATTCTTGATCCACCAGGAAGACGATTGAGTGCTGTGGAAGATTCTATGCGTCTTCAGGACAAGGTCAGGTCACTTCTGTGAAAAGGAAACAGACCAAGGTGACAGACTTTTTTGTTATTGTACAGTACACATGTTTTAATTGTACAGTATTTTTTTATACTGTATTGTTTATATTATTCTTTAATAAATCTATGTGGTGTACAGTGTAGTGTCAATTCGTTTTGATAATTTTTTTTTTAATTAAAATATTAATATTACAGTCACGAATTTTGTCTCTCTCTGTCTAACGATCTCTCGTTGGCAGGTTGGCAAAATAAAAAAAAAGAAGTCAACTACTCCATAAGTTTATCGAAGACGTTTCGCTTTATATTTCTAAAGCTTCATCAGTTCTCTAAAATATAATAGATGACATAGAGCTTATAAGAAATACAGATCTAATAGTTTATAACTTACAACTCAATATGTAGTATATTAAAGATGTTATTATATATGTACTGAAGTTTACTCATTATTTAGAACTAACTTAAAAAAAACACAAACAAAGAACATACAAACTTTGCAAAAAATAATATTCCTATTCGTAGATACGAAGATTTACAAAATTTTTAAACGAAAATTTGGCTTCATTTAGAGATGGTTCTCCAATGAAGACAAACAAAACACTGATTTATTGAAATCTATGCAAACGACGTGACGCGATACCGAAAATTTTTAAGGGCTATATGTTCAACAAATTCCAAGGTTTGAAACAATTATGAACTTCTATCATTCAATGACCCCCGTAGAACAAATCACTTAATATCATTGTGTGACAGGTTTGATCTTCGGACATGTGGGTCCCACTGTACAAGAGTACAATGGCACACATATTCTTAGGGGCTGAATTAAACGCGTGTGTGTGTGCGTGTGTGTGTATGTGAGGTCAAACAATGAATTGTACAACAATTAAATAACTTAAAAATATCGATTTGTAGTATTAAACGAATGATGATATACAAAGTTTTTTAATGCGAGTAAAAATATAACATAAACTATTTTGCCACAACAAGATCCTAATCTTGTTGAAAAATCTAATTTCTGTACCTATAGACCTATTGCCTTACTACCAGTCCTAAACTACCACTAAAGTATATATATATATATATATATATATATATATATATACATATATATATATATATATGTATATATATATATATATATGTATATATATATATATGTATATATATATATATATATATATATATATATATATATATATATATATATCCGGTTTTTTAGGCGTTACGCCCGTCCGGTAGGGATCTATGGAGGAGTATCACCAAGCCGCAAGCCCTTATCTCTTGCCGTACTGCTCCACCATAGGCCGATCAGACCCCAGCATATTCTAGTCTAAGCCGCAGATTCATCTAGAATTTTAAACTGCTGCGTTAGACTTTTTGTTTTCTGTACACCGAGCTGGGGCTAGATCCCACATCCACTGAGCCATTCGACATTGAAGCGAATGAGAGGCAGCCGTACAGCCCGCTGAGCTATCTGACCGACCTACTAAAGTCAGTTCGGCTTTTTATCTAATAAATGTACCAGCGATGCTTTGTTTTCTGTACTACATGAGGTCTAGCACTAAACAATAATTTTTATACTGCCACTGTTTTTTGTGACTATGCCAAAGCTTTTGATTGCGTAGATCACATTGTGATAAAAAAACTAAATTTTTACGGAATTCCAGGTATTTCTTAGCGTACAATAAAAACCAATGGAAAGGAAGACTTGAAGAGGCTTATGTTCAGATGTGGACGTGAATGGCTAGACGAAGAAGAAGAAGAAGGTATTTCTTTGAATTGGTTTGAATTTGTTTGAATCTTACATCTGTTTCGATGGAAATCATTTTAGCATCTTATAAAATAACATATTTTTCTTTGTTCGAGTCTCATTTTCGATAAAGCCTTCATTTTTGGGGTTCTAGTAGAGCTGTCCCATCTAATGTTATTTTTAAATTACAAAAAAGAGCAATACGGAATCTTTTTGGCCTCAGTAGAATAACACATTGCAGAAGCTACCTAAAAATCACGGGATTTTAACTCTTCCCTTTTTATATATTCTAGAAACTGTTTGATTAATTCGTAAACGCCTACATGTTTTTCCAGCAAGACCTAATGATGACCAGAAATTCAACCTTTGATGTGTATTTACCGATCCCGTCCACTGAGTTAGTAAAGAAATCTATATTATATTCGGCAAAAAAATTATACAACCATCTACCTTTGCAACTTAAAAAACTATAACTTCTTTTCTTAAGTTTCGTAAATTGACAAAAGCCTATCTATCTGAAAGGCCATATTATTCAGTGGAAGAGTTTCTTAACGAATACCTAACTAAGAAATCACAGTACGTTTAGGTACAAGCAACTGAAGTATTTTTATATATAGGGGAACCTGGCCTAAAATGACATACTACTTTTTTGTCGTCCAATAACTTTTTTATTTTTTTAATAAAAATTTAAAAAAACATAAATGGTGTTCATTGTTTGGAAGTAGAACAGATCATGGAACATAAAACTCTAACAACACAATAATTTTTTAATTAAAAAAAGGAAACAAAATAAACGTTGCTGTCATTTTATCCAAGTATATTCGGCGAAAACGACACACTCACATGGATAAAATATCATATAAACTAAATTAGCAAAGTTCACAAATAAATTTTTTGCACGATTTTGAGATACCAGCACAATCACAGTGTGCCCATTTTGAGCATTTTTGGCACCTAATCCAGAATTCTTTGTACCTTGAATGGGAGTACAAACTGTTACAATATAAACATGGAGGATTATTTTCGTCTTCGTCATCATCTGACACAATGGTCTTTGTTTCCTCCTCGCGATCTTGTGTCATTAAAGTCAGATTCTTAATTGCTCGCTTTGTAGCTTGACGTTTTTCTGTAGCTCGCTTCTCGAGTGCTTTGGCTTTTTGTTCTTTCATATTTGGGGTAGCCGTTAGAACTTTTGTTCCTTTTGATTTTCTTTTTTTGGAGCGTGACTGGACACCTGAACACGATGGAAGAGGTGAAATGTCAAGTGGACGAATACCAGGATTAATTGAAGAACAACTTTCAAGTGAGTTTGGTCTAGGTGTAGAAACCGGTTTGTTTCCTTGATCTGGAAAATCTTGATGTCGCAAAACATTATCATTCTCTTCTTTGGACTCTGTTAGGGGTTGAATTGCAACTTCTTCTTGAATATCTGTTATTTTGGAAGGGTTAAATAAATAATCAGGGAATATGTCGGGATTAAGGGGCCAAATTCCAGTCTTTAAAAATCCACTAACGGCATTTTGGTGTGTAGCTGCTTTTCCATACACTGTAGCAAATAATCCTCCAACTTGGTATTGCGAAACTGTTCTGCCTGGATGACACTTCATCCACTTGGTAACTTCTTGATCATAGTAGCTCTTTAATGGACCAAAGAAACATACATCTAACGGCTGTAGACGATGGGTACAGTGCGGCGGAAAACACAATATCACTATTCCATGTTCTTTGGCAAAAGTTAAAACATTAATGTTTTTATGGCTCGCATGCCCATCAAGCAACAGCATAACCTTGTCTTCTATAGAAGGATTAGAATATTCTTTAAAATGTTTCATCCATGTTAGGAACACTTCGCCTGTCATCCATCCTGTTTCCTGTGCTATTCCTAAAGTTCCTAAAGGCGCTTCATCTATTAATTCTTTTTTCCAATTTTTCCTGGGTAATATAAGTGTTGGTGAAACATAATTCCCCACTGAGCTAATGCAAGCAACCATCGTTATGTGCTGCCCTCTTTCCGCACTTGTAATTAGGCCCACTTGCTTCCGACCCTTGGTTGCAAATATTTTGCCGGGTTTTTGAACCGTGGATAGGCCTGATTCATCCACATTCCATATGCGTGTAGGATTAATTTTGTTATTTGTAATAGTATCCTCTAAAAGTTTTAAAAAATTGGCAATTTGCGGCCTGTTGAATGATTGCGCTCTTGCTGCAGACGTGGACTCGGGTTTTCTAAGGGGTGTCTAGGCCAAAACCCTCGTAACCAATCCCAACCAGCCATCTTAGTGGTTGTGTTAAATCGGTGTACTATTCCATTTCGATCTGCTAACTGGTAGGCTAAAGAACGAACGTTATCACAAGATAATCCAAACAAACTTGATTCTAGAAGTTTTATGTGTGTTACGAGGTCTCTTTCTAATTCTACAGAGAACGTAGTTTCGTACCGGCCAAGACCTTTATTAGTACCTGATACCCGTTTATTCTTGTCTGATGCTCGTCTTCTTAAAGTAGCTTGGGGCACATTAAAAGTTATCGATGCTTTTAACCAGCCCATGTCTTTACACTGGACTGCCTGGATGGCTCTTTGCATTTGTACTGGATCCCAAGACTGGCGTGTACTTTTCCTTTCGTTGTGTCCCACCATACTAAAAAAGAAAAATACCATACATTAATATTCTACCTACCATATTATTATTAAAATTTATATGGGCAAAATGACATACTATGTCATTTTACCCGAGTATTTAATATGTCGTTTTACCCAAGTGTGAACAAGAACACGTTTTTTACAATAAATTTTTTGTTTAAACAAACAAAGCTTCCAAACATGATGTTTCTGTTAATATGAATAACAATACATACCTGGAACTAACAGAGATATAAAATTTTAAAGTTTTAAACGTTTTATAGCGAAGTATACGTCGCCTACCAAAATATTTTGGTACTCAATAAAGCCCAAACCACCTTTTAACAAGTAAACGACTGAACTGATCGCGACGCCCGTTGGAACATCAATTATGCACCACGTGATGCTCTTGTATAAAACTTCTTAGCGCATAGCCATGTTGCTAAGTTAGAGATACACCGGATGTGTCATTTTACCCTAGTATGTTATTTTGGGCCAGGTTCCCCTACTTGGATATCACATGCAGCAACTTAAACTTATTCGTAAACTAGTTCGTAAGGTTGTATTTTAGTAAATTTTAGTTGTTTTTTTTTACTTTTTGTAAGCTTTGTCCATAAAATTGTACAATTTTTAGTGACAATAAAGCATATTTATATTCTATTCTGTTTTCAAAAGTTGCTTATATTGACACAAAGGGCAGGCACTGCCTTGTCTAGTCGTAGCATAACATGTAAACTTATCCCAAAAATGAGAATTTTTGAGTTATCTAGTTGTACTATTGAGGTGACTATATAGTTTTATACTTTATGTTCATATTTTTAATAGGTTTTTCCCATTCACTTAAAACATCCAAATGATATATCGCGGTATAGTTTTATCTCCTTAACGTAATTATTTTTTATAGCAGGAAATAAAAAATTAAATACCAGGCCAATATAAACCATGATATCGACAGAATATGTTTTTTATAATTCATGAGCTAATTTATAATTAATTGCAACAGCAACAAAATTATCTTTCTAAATAAAAATGTTAAATATTTAGATTTCAACATTTAATGTTCTAGATAAATAAGTGATGTGGATGATATACTATAGTAGGTCGTGAGAAAAGAACATTGAAAAAAGCTTCTTAAGGGATGGAATTCGAAGGAAAACCGAGAGAAGTCATAGTCCTCTTTTACTCTTATTTTCAATCAGCTTTTGCTGTATTTTATCTTATTTCATTAGATTGCCTTGATTTATTTCTAGCTTCTGGTATTTTACCTTTACTTCGGCACCAATTTTCTTTCCTTATTTTACAATATCTCTATTTATAAAGCCAGTGTAAGACCAATAATGACATAGGCCTCAGAAACAAGACCTAGCACAGCTACAACACAAAGGCTACTGGAAACGGTAGAGATGAGAGTACTGAGAAAAGTTACAGGAAATACGCTAAGAGATCGAAAGAGAAGTGAAGACATTAGATGAAAATGTAACGTCCAGTGTATAAATGAATCGACACAAAATAGAAAAAAAGAATGGGATAACCACATAGCCAATAAGCTGAATGGGGGAGACCCGTGTCGTCAAAATAGCAAGAGAAGCACCAATCGGCAGAAGTATCGGACGACCGCGCGAAAGATAGAGTGACAACCTTCCATATAGGAATTAATTTGCCAATGAACAAGAAGACGAAGAAGATTTCTTAGATCTATTAATATTTTCGTTTTATTTCTTACTTGATTTTGTCTTCTGTTTTTAACATTCTTACCGTTATCGTTACGTTATTGCTTATCTTATCTCTATCCATTTTGTTGACTGTCCTCTCCATTTCCAGTATCTAATTTATCAACTCATGCTTTTCTGCGGTCCATTTATTCTTTGTATTTATTATTTTTGTCTTGATTTGACCCGGTTCTTCTTTATATGAAGCTAGGTCATCACGTACATGTTTTAGGTTAGCTTTCACATCTTTTATGATAATTCTAGCCAAAAGTCTAATTTCATGTCGCAATATTTTCTTTATTTCTTTTAAGGGTCTTTTATACTGGCGTGGTATTACTTTTTTTCTATAGTAAAACACAGAGGCGAGCGTCACGGAACTACCGCCACAACAAGGCGTTACGGGTAGCGTGACGAAATAGCGGTTCTTCACATCGATTCACTACTCTCGATCAATTCGTTTCTAGTCATATCATATCATATATTTATTCTGAGCAGGTTTAAATTAAAAACTGCATGAAAAATAAATAATAAAATACAAACATTAAATGAGAAGTAAAAAATTAAAAAGATTATCTGTCAATAAAAGATTTAATTCGTAATGATTGTCAAAATTTAAGTCATAAATTCCATCCAATTAATAACAATACTGAATCATCTGTTTAAATTTTATAATATTTTGGCTTTAACTTTTAAACTTTCGTGATACTAGATTATGAAACTTTTAGGTATTTTAGTAATAAAGGGTACTCTTAGTTTAAGTCGGTAGGAGACACCGTTTTCTAGAAAAATCTATTTGAAAATTTTTCGTTTTTTATTTATTATCTACTTAATCTGTGGAATTGCCTTCTCGTTTGAATGATGCTAATGACTTCTATCCTCTGCAAAATATTTTACCCCATTTGTTAGATGGTGCCTTTAAATATTCGGCAAACCTTATGGTTTCTACATGACGGCTGTCCGCCCTACTTATGCAGGAAGGTAAGGGCCTTTCTTTATAATGACTACGAATACCATTATATTGGAAGAGGCGGTGCAGTTGCTTGGTCAGTAAGGTCGCCGGATTTGAATACTTGCGATTATTGTGTTTGGGGATACATAAAAACATTTTCCGTCCCGACACAAAATCGTGCACAACTCTGCACTTTACAAATCGTGCAACACAAATTGCGGTGCTTAGTCACAACCTTTATTGGCCTGTTTTTGCCTTCAGATGTCTGTCCCACTTGTAATATCTTCGCCACATCGTTCTGGTCAAGGCCAATACTGTGGAAGATGAGCTGTTATGAGCAGCATTTATTCTGTCTCGAATGATGCTACTTGCTGATTCCGGAATGTCATACACCATTAAATTATTAGTACGTTCAGCGCGAATCTCAATTTTAGGCAATAATGTTTCCACATTAGTTGTACCACCGAAACACTGATACTCTGTTGCTTAGCTGTGTCTAGCTCTTCCATTAAGGACTTGATTTGCTTTTCTAGTTGAATGAACTTGTTAGATAAAACAGGTATTTTTTTTAGGGAAAGTATACAGTATTGGAAAGCACAAGTAGAAAACAACACGGTATCTAACACATCTAGGAGTTTTTTCAATTTGATCATCAGTGATTGGTTTTAAACATTTTTTATATTGAAAAAAAAAAGATTGAAAGAAAAGAAAATTTAGAGAGAAAATATGTCGTTTTCAGAGTATATCCTCAAACATTTTACAGAAAAAACTAAGTCTGAACAAAAATAGCTGTCACGCCAAAAACTGTGACCCAAAGATTTTTATCAAGTCTTCACTTTTTTTGTATGTAAATAGTTACTGTTAATAACTTATTTTAGTTTAATTAGGGAAATTAATCACAAGCAAATTAAAATAAGATCAAAATTTTCCAAACTTAGTTTATTTGTGTTCGTCTACTCGATTATTGTAAATTTAATTCTCGAAAACCACTGAAGGACTTGCCTAATTAATATATTACCCACATAAAAACAAGTAAATAGTACAGGGTCACAATAAAGCATCATGATAACACCCAAAATAGTTAAAAGAGGAGGTATAGATATTTTTACTATCGATAGGCGGTTTGTTGGAGAGAAAGATTGGGCGGATTTATAACATAATAGTATTGCAAGCTAATCATTAATTGGTTAGTAGTAAGCGGATGATACACCCCAAGTTTATGTTCAGTTCAATGTCTCAACATGTTTAAGTCTATAGGTAATTTATATTTAGTCCAGTTTGTGAATATTGGCAATTTTAATTTACATTTTTGCAGAGTAAGTTCGAGTGTTAATCAAACTCAATATTTATTGCTTCCCTCGAAGAAAAACTAGTTTTTCTTCATTAGCTTTGGTCATCGTCCATGTTTTGCAACCATATGTTATTGTAGGTCTGACAATGAATTTGAAGATTTTGATATCCTCGTTAAGTTTTTCGATTCCCAAATGAATATTCTTCTCCTTGTCTTTTTGTACCTTTAAGTCACTACTGTAAGCCTTAAGTTACTACAATATATATACAGTGCTTTTCAGATAAAAGTATCCACCTTAAATAACTTTTGAACCTCTAATTTTTTCGAAAAACGCAAAAACACGTTATTTTATTTGAAGGGGGAGACATTATATCATATTTAAGGTTGCTGGGAAATGCACCCTTTCACCCCCTGTATCAACCCTTTATTTTTTTTTAAATTACTTCCCCCTTTTTTATTTTATATTTGGATTCTCCTTTTTGTGTTGATTTCAAAAATGTATAATACCTTTGGATTGAAGTGATTAGTTTATGAGATAGACAATTTTCCTGTTAACAAGGATAGTATCTCCCTCACCTTAACTGACTGTAACAAAATAGGTTGTAGTATAATTTTAACTTTTTAAATATTTAACCTTACTTTTTGTAGTACCTTTAAAAACCAAGAAATAAAAAATTCACTTTTTATTAAAGTTTTATCAAAGGTTAAGGATAACCTTTCCGAAGATTTGGTTTTATTTTAACATGATGGAGCTTCTCCACACTTTGCTTTACATGTCTGATAATTTTTAAACGAAACGTTTCTTGGTCCTTGGATAGGGTAAAGTTGATAGATGATCGATTTACCACCTAGGTCACCGGATTGAACACCCCTAGACTTCTTCTATAAAGGGTATTTAAAAACAAAAATGCTCAGGATAAGACTGCCTTGGTATGTTTTACTCGTCACCGAGTTAAAACTGCTAGAGCTGCTTGTCTAGATGGGTTTACGATTCCATTCGTAGACGAATATAAGTACCTAGGTATAGTATTAGATAAAAAATTGCTTTGGACTAACCACATAAAATATATTAAAAAAAGATGCGAAAAAGCCATAAATCTGCTAAAAGTGGTTTCCAAGAAAAAATGGGGGGCTGATGTAACTGTATCGTATACATTTTACAAAGCATATATTCGTTCCATATTGGACTATGGCTGTACATTATATGGGGCAACATCTAAAACGAATCTAATAACTATCGATCGTATACAATACAAAGCATTAAAAATTTGTATGGGTCTAATGATGTCATCGCCTAACCAAGCAGTGCTTGCAGAAATACAAGAACCGCCATTAAATATACGGAGACAGTATTTAGCTGAAAAACAAATAATAAAATACAGGGCATTTAATACGAATATGATCCAGAAAATAGCTTTTATTAACACTTGTAACCTTACAACACATTATTGGAGAATAAAAAACTCCCCTCCCTTGGCAGATGGCTTTATTAATACCAATCAATATGACATTTGTAAATTCAATAGCCCCAAATATCCAATATATGAATATAGTTATCAAAGTATGATATTTCGGCCAACCATTATATACCCTGAATATACTGAAAACGCTAATTTAAATAACCTAATACTCTCAACCACTTTGAATGCTTTTGGTAAAAATGTTACTAAAATATTTACAGATGGGTCCAAATGTGAAAATGGAACAGGTGCAGCATTTTTTGTTTCAGACATCAACCATGTTGAAAAATTTAGACTAGCAGATACACTCTCTATTTACAGTGCAGAGTCTATCGCGATAAAAAAAAGCCTACTATGGTGCTCACTAAATCCAGTTCAAACGGTTTCTATTATGTCAGATTCAAAGTCCGTTCTGCAAGCAATTGAAGGATCTCCAATAAATATTTATAATCAAGAATTAGTTTGTGAAATAAAAAACTTATTATACCAAGTAAACCAACAAAATAAAAAAATAATTCTCATTTGGGTAAAAGGTCATAGCGGTATTACTGGTAATGAAAGGGTGGATTGTGAAGCAAAAGAAGCTTGTAAATCAGATAAATTTGTAGAATTTTTTTCTTATACCGACTTAACTACAAAACTAAAAAAAGCTATTAAAGTCAGATGGTCAGAATCTTACAATAATTTTAGCAAGACATCTAAAAATCTTTATTTCCAGCTTTACCCACAGCTTCCAAATAGAATACCGGATATAACATTTGATTATATAAAAAGATATACTTCAACAGTAACTCGCTTAAAATTGAATCATGGTCGTTTTCCGGCGCACCTTTATAAATTAGGGATACTTAACTCCCCGTTATGTGACTGTGACAACATGTCCATAGGTGATATTAACCACATATTTCTGGAGTGTAAAAAAAATTAATCGGCTATCTCTAGACTATATAATTCTCTAATAGAATACAACACTCCTCTTCCTCTCAACATTGGTTCTCTGTTATCAAGCCATAATAAACGCTTTTTAGATGCAATAATAAATTACGTTAAAGAAGCTAAAATCGATATTTAACCTTATAAGCACCTAATATTATGTTCCTACAGGAATATGAATAAAAATGAATTCTGTGGCTAATATACTATGTCTAAGGCCATCCCTTCCCTCTACACACACACACAAAAACAAAAATGTATGCTACTCAACCGGAATCTTTAGATGATATACGACAAAGAATAGAGGATGAATGTCAACACTTAAATGCAGACGTGTTAAGCAATGTCAGAGAAGAATTTCAAAATATATTATACTATTGTATGGAAGTGAAGGGCAGTCATTTTGAACAATTATTGTAAAAATTTTTAGCAGTGAAATGTTCATTCTAAATGTGTGTAATAAAATTGTTAAAAAATAATTTTTTTTTCAATCCAATTTTCTTACTTTTGTATCTATTTTTCTCATAAAGTAATCACTTTAAGCATCATGTATTATATATTTCTGAAATCAGTACAAAGAGGAGAATCCAAATATTGAATAAAAAAATGGGGTAGTAATTTAAAAAAAATGAAGGGATGATACGAGGGGTGAAAAGGTGCATTTCCCAGCAACCTTCATCATCATCATCATTAGCCATTTTGCGTCCACTGCTGAACATAGGCCTCCCGTAAATAATTCCATTGCATCCGATCTTGAGCAACTTGAATCCAGTTAGACTGGATGCGCTTTAAATCGTCTGACCACCTTGTTGGAGGACGTCCTCGACTACGATAAGCATCGTGTCTAGGCCTCCACTCTAAAATTTTCTTTGTCCATCTTCCATCTCTGACCCTAGCAACATGTCCTGCCCAGTTCCATTTCAGGGTTGTAATTCTTTCAACTGCGTCCGTCACACCAGTTTTTCTCCTTACTATCTGACTCGGAACTCTGTCCCTGAGTGATACGCCCAACATTGACCTCTCCATCGCTCTCTGTGCCACTTGTATCTTATTAATTACTTTTCTGGTAAGTGTCAATGTTTCTGCTCCATATGTCAGAACTGGAAGTACACACTGATCAAAAACTTTTCTCTTCAAGCACATGGGAATAGCTGATTTAAAGACTTCCCTCAGTTTTCCGTAAGCTGCCCATGCCAGTCCTATTCTCCTTTTTAACTCTGTTGTTTGATTGTCTCTTCCCAATTTAATCTCGTGGCCCAGATACTTATAGGAATACACTTGTTCAATTTGCGTGCCATTAGTGGAAATGTTTTTTTGCCAGTACCAGGTTGGTCATGTATTGTGTTTTGGAAAAATTAATTTTAAGGCCAACTCGTGCACAAGAGCTCTGAAGGTCTTGAAGAAGTTGGCATGCATGATCTACCTGATCTGCAATAAGGACTATGTCGTCTGCAAACCTCAAGTTGTTCAAAAATTCCCCATTTATATTTAATCCAATATTTTCCCAATTATTTTTTCTCATAGCACTCTGTAATAGGGCAGTGAATAGTTTAGGAGAGATAGTGTCTCCTTGCCTAATACCTTTATCCAAGGGAAATGTGTCTGTGTCACCATAGTACATTTTTACAGCAGCTGTTGCGCTATCATATATATTTCGAAGAAGAGTTGTGTACCTATGGTCAATACTGCACTCTGTAAGAGCTCTTAACATGGAGCTATGCTGGACTGAGTCAAATGCTTTCTCAAAGTCTACAAATTTAATATCAATGGCTTGTTGTATTCTATAACTTTCTCTATCAAGGATTTTATTACTTGTAGGTGGTCATTTATTCCAAAGCCACTCCTAAATCCGGCCTGCTCTAGAGGTTGATGAAAATCTAGCTTAGGTCCCAGTCTGTTAGTAATTATTCTCATAAAGAGTTTATATAAATGAGATAATAAGTTGATAGGTCTGTAGTTGCCAATTTCTGTTAGATCTCCTTTTTTATGCAATATTATCATAATGGCATTATTCCCAGCAACCTTAAATATGATATAATGTCTCCCCCTTCAAATATTAATTGACGTGTTTCTGCGTTTTTCCTAAAATTTAGCAGTTCAAAAGTTATTTAAGGTGGATAGTTTTATCTGAAAAGCACTGTATAGTTCCCATCATTAAGTTAAAAATAATAGTGGAACGGAAAATGTATGAATAATTATTTTATTAGTATGCATTTTAAGATACAAAATATGATTCATTACATATCTCATAACACATAATTTTTCCGTTATTGAAATTGTATGTCTTTACATTGATTAGTTGAACTTGATTCATTTGTTAAGGTCAGCATTAACTCTTATTTGAAATTAATACAACAATAAATCGACATAAAATCATGAACAACCAAAATTTGATTTAAATAAATTTTATTACTGTGGTTGATATTTCAGCTTCAGTTAGATTTATTTGTTTTTAAAGGAGATTTTTTTATACACTGCCTACAAAAAGTATTGGATACATTAAAAGATTTATTGATAAAAACACTAAAAGCACGAAAAAAGCGTAATATATAGTTTCTAAAAACACAAGTAGCCCGATCAATTGTAACCTCGGAAAAGTTTTTTGGATGGTGCTAGAAAGGTCACCTATACAGACACTGCGGACGACAGCCAGATGGTTGGTGGAGAGCGAGTCGAGGGGTTCGAAACAAGCTTTTGGAACCGTGAATGCGTCCAACGGACGAAATAAGTAAAAATAAGATAGGATAAGATGTATTAGAAAAGATACAAAAATAAACAAAAATATAGATGAGTGAAATTGCCAAAGGTAAGATAAGATAAAAAAGGGCGCCACTAAAATTAACGTACCACTAAAATGGACCATGATTTTAAAACTATATTTCTTCTGAACTCTTCATTGGATTTCCAAGATTTATTTTTCACAATTTAGGTATATTTCTAATTAATAACTGTATTTATGTTTTTTGAGAAATGTCAACGTTTTACTAATATACAGGGTGTAAAAATAAAGAAGCGTTTTTTCATTTAATTTTACAAAACCCTGTGGAATGTTGATGGATTCGACCGTTACTTGATGGAAATTCATTTTATGTAACAATAAAACACTGAAAACTTTGGTTTCAAAACTTCCACAAAATTTATTTTAAATCTTATCACTACAGCTGTTTCGGCTGATAGCCTTTCTCAAGTGATCTATTTTTGGCTTGGGTTTACAAATTTATAGTCTCTAATGAAATAGGTTGAGGAGGGGAGAACTGTTTGTCTCAAGTTGGTCATTCAGAATTATATCTGTGTTTTTTAATTTGTTGATTTCCATAGATTCTAACAAAGTTGGCTTAAGGCCTTTATTTTGAATGTGAAGAATTTTAAATTTGTCATTAAAAGAATGTTTATGATCTAGAAGGTGAAGTGCGTATGTCGAATCTGTTTTTCTATTCTTGAAAGCCCTTTTATGTTCTGCTATTCGTTGATCAAAGTTTCTACCAGTTTGACCGATGTAAGTTTTTGGGCAGTCGCCACATTGAAGTTTGTACACACCACTATTTAAGTATTTTTTATTTTCGCTCTTGTTATTTTTAATATATTTGCCTAGGTTGTTATTTGTTCGGAAAGCTGGTGTTATTCCTTTCTTTTTTATGTGTTTGACAATTTTTGTTGTTATTTTGCCTGTATACGTAATCGAGCAGAAGGTACTGGGAAATTAGTATTTCCACCACCAGAGAAAAAACCCAGTACCTTCTGCTGGATTACATATACAGGCAAAATAACAACAAAAATTGCTAAACACATAAAAAAGAAAGGAATAACACCAGCTTTCCGAACAAATAACAACCTAGGCAAATATATTAAAAATAACAAGAGCCAAAATAAAAAACACTTAAATAGTGGTGTGTACAAACTTCAATGTGGCGACTGCCCAAAAACTTACATCGGTCAAACTGATAGAAACTTTGATAAACGAATAGAACATAAAAGGGCTTTCAAGAATAGAAAAACAGATTCGACATACGCACTTCACCTTCTATGGAAGTCAACAACAATGAATCTATGGAAATCAACAAATTAAAAAACACAGATATAATTCTGAATGACCAACTTGAGACAAATAGTTCTCCTCTCCTCAACCTATTTCATTAGAGACTATAAATTTGTAAACCCAAGCCAAAAATAGATCACTTGAGAAAGGCTATCAGCCGAAACGGCTGTAGTGATAAGATTTAAAATAAATTTTGTGGAAGTTTGAAAACAAAGTTTCCTGTGGAATGTATCAATATTTTAAGATCTCTTCATTCTTTCTTCATATTTTCCTAAAAAAATTAAAAAAAGTGTGTACCGGGTGGTCCAATAAGCCGATCTCTCGGCTATATATCAGAAACTATTCATGTTATAACTTTAGGAGAAAAAATTCCTTAGTAAAAGTGGCCAAGAGAAATCGCTTTAAATAACTTTCAAGATTCTGGATTAACCGCTAGGGGGCGTAACCTGCAAAGAAAATTTTGAAAACCAGTTTTTTGGAAAATATGTCCAATTATACCAAGTGTTAAATAAGTAAACTAGAAAGGGGCATAAATTCTGCACAAAGTTGTTCAAGTACTTTTTTTAAATTTTTTCAAATAAAGCGTGGGGGAGAGTGGGAAAGTATTTGTAGATAAATACCTATAACTTTGGTTTGGTCCAACCGATTTTAATGAAATTAGTGTCATTAGAAAGAGTGTAGATGAATTAATTCACATCCACTATAAAATACTTGTATTTAGTTTTCATAGTCGTAGGTAGAGGGGACTTTCAAATAAAAAAAATTAAAATTTGTTTTTTCTTCAAAATTTTTAATGGAAACACCTATTTATTGTAAATTATAATGGAACTGGAATAAATTCGTAACAAAATGGCGCAAACCGCATGTTAATAGCTTTTGTTGAACTCGAGATATGAATAAAAACTCATAAACATAAGTAAGTATAGTATTGACACACCCTGTATTATAAATTACATTAAAAAATAGGTCAGTAGGTATTTTCAAATTTTTTTATAGCAGAAGAATCTTAATGTTGATATCTATTTTCTAAAAAATAGTTTTTTCGAAACTAAGTAGGCTACGACAATGAATTTGATGGGGAGTTCATATTGTTTATTTATTGACAGCAGTCAAAACATTGTTAAGAAGTGCTATATTATAATTCGAATTAAAGATTGCACTTTTTCAATAGATATTAATATTGGTAATATTAGTAATTAATTATCAGTACAAATAATTCGTGATGAGTATATCAAATTGTATGATATGATTGGAGTTTATTTCGAATGTCACCAAAATGCCGCTATTGCCTCACGTATATATTTTATAAGATATCGTGACAGAAGACATTATGGCAAAGAAGTATTTGAAAGAAAGGCAAAAAGATTAAGAGAAACTGGTAGTTTTTCTCGTCCTTGTTTTAAACGACGTAGTAGAGTTATGACCGAAGATAATTCAATCAATGTTCTTGCTTTAATTCAACAGAATCCACACATAAGTAGTCCGAAATATCTACTTCTTTGCCACAATTTTTCCTGCCAGGATATCTTACAGAATATATACGTGAGGCAATAGCGCTATTTTGGTGAGATTCGAAATAAACTCCAATCATATCATACAATTTGATATACTCATCACGAATTATTAGTACTGATAATTAATTAATAGTATTACCAATATTAATATCTATTGAAAAAAATGCAATTTTCAATTCGAATTATAATACATATAACACTTCTTAACAATATTTTGACTGCTGTCAATAAATAAACAATATGAACTCCCTGTCAAATTCATTGTCGTAGCCTACTTAGTTTCGAAAAAAACAATTTTTAATCATATGAAATAACCATGGTCAAAATAGGTATCAACATTAAGAGTTTTCTGCTATAAAAATTTTGAAAGTACCTACTGACTTATTTTTTAATTTATTTTATAATACAGGGTGTGTCAATACTATACTTACTTATGTTTATGCGTTTTTATTCATATCTCGAGTTCGATAAAAGCTATTAACATGCGGTTTGCGCCATTTTGTTACGAATTTAATCCAGTTCCATTATAATTTATAATAAATAGGTGTTTCTATTAAAAATTTCGAAGAAAAACAAATTTTAATTTTTTCTATTCGAAAGTATCCTCTACCTACGCCATTTAAAAGTAAAGGCAATTATTTTATAGTAGATGTAAATTAATTCATCCATACTCTTTCTAATGATACTAATTTTGTTAAAATCGGTTGATCCAAACCAAAGTTATAGGTATTTATCCACAAATACTTTCCCACTCTCCCCCACCCTTTATTTGAAAAAATAAAAAAAATTACTTGAACAACTTTGTGCAGAATTTATGCCTCTTTCTAGTTTACTTATTTAACACTTGGTATAATTGGACATATTTCCCAAAAAACTGGTTTTCAAAATTTTCTTCGCAGGTTACGCCCCCTAGCGGTTAATCCAGAATCTTGAAAGATATTTCCAGCGATTTCTCTTGGTCACTTTTACTAAGGAATTTTTTCACTAAAGTTATAACATGAACAGTTTCGGATATATAGGCGAGAGATCGGTTTATTGGACCACCCGGTACAAAGCATTACGTGATTTTTTACTCTCCAAAATTAACGCCCCACCTCAGCTCGCTGTAATTTTTAAGGTATTTTTCTTGAGTATCCTTGATTGGATTTCGATAAATTCTTTGCTCATTGCAGGCCTATTTCTAAGTAATTACTGTATTGATGTTTTCTAGGAAGTGTCAACGTTTTTCCTATATACGGGGTGTAAAAATAAATTTGATTTTTCATCTTATTTTGCAACACCCTGTGGAATTTACTTAAAGCAAATGCTACATCTTAATACTTTAAAAAAGTTTCATTTTTTTTCAACATTTTCGTAAAAAATCATCGATAACTTTATTATCAAAAAAGAAAAGTACGTTCAAAGCATAACGTGATTTTATTGAATTGTAATAGTCAATAATTGAAACAGTTAGTTGGCTATGAAAAACCAAAAAAATTGACAGGATAGTTTTAGACTGTTAATATTGTTTACATTTCAAAAATTTCCGTATGTTAGTTAGTTGACATGGACCGTATTTCAAGAAATCTGAGCCGAGATGAATGTGTCCAGGCAATTACTTTAGCTGATGTAGGGTTAAGTTATCGTGATACAGCCTTGAGGTTAGGGGTATCTCATACTACAATATCACAAGTCATTCAACGTTTTCGAGAAACAAACGATCATACGAATCGGCGTGGACAAGGAAGAGGAAGACTTACAATACCACGACAAGATCAGTTTTTCATGCTTCGTGCTATAAGAGAACGTTTTCTCACAACGAGACAATTACAAATACAAGTGATAAATTTCATAATATTCAAATTAGTAGAAACTATTATATAGTTTAATAATATACATAACACAAATTAGTAGTGCTGTTCACTGATGAATCGAGATATTGCTTATATAGCTCAGATAGACGTGTGAGAGTTATTCGACAGCCAAGAGAACGCTACGCACAGTGTAATATACGACCTATTACTTTATTCAATAGAGGACCTGTAATGTTTTGGGGAAGAATATCTCTTACAACGCGAACAGACCTTGTTGCTTTACGAAGAGGTTTCTTAACAAGTAAAAGGTATATTACAGACATTTTGTCTAACCATGTAGTTCCATTTGCTGCTTACATAGGAAATAATTTTCTTTTAACGCATGATAACGCTTGACCACATGTTGTACGTGTGGTTCGCGAATATTTGGACGAGGTTGGAATACAAACCATAAACTTATCACTCTGCAGATCTGATCTCAACCCCATAGAGAACCAACACCTGTCTCTCTTGACGACATAGAAGTTTGAGATGCAATTGATCAAGGTTAAATACGCTGCTTGATTCTAAATATGCCTCGCTCCTGTGAAGAAGTAATTATATGTAGAGGTGGAAGTACTCGTTAAGTATTTTTGCGAAAAGAAAATTGTTAAAGATTATTAAGGTTATATTTTCTTGGGCCTTATTTGTATTAAATGTCAATAAACTTTATGTAAATAATGTTTTCTTTGCTTTAAATGTTGGTAAAGCTTGTTACATTTAAAGTTCTATATAATCTTTGATAATAGAGATATCGAGATATTTTTTTACGAAAATCTAAGAAAGAATGAATCAAAAATATTACTAAGATGTAGCGTTTATTTCTAATAAATTCCACAGGATGTTCCAAAAAACGATGAAAAAACACAACTTTATTTTTATACCCCATATACGGGTAAAACGTTGATATTTTTTAGAAAACATTAATACAATCATTGGTTCAAAAGAAAAATAGCTTCAAACTTATGGTACATTTAAGGTGGTGCGTTAATTTTGGACAGTAGTGTATATTTAGGTTCTGAGACCAAATTCAAGGAAAGATATACACAGTTAATTATTAAATAAATTTTGTCAACACACTACATAAACAAATAATAAATATCATTATATTAGGTGGATTCCGTCCACCTACTTACCTACGAAACTTAATCAGCCTGATCTGTCTCCTGGTCGAAGGTATAATAATAATTTAATGTAATATGCAAATATTCAGAGGATTTTATCAGGAAACTTTCAGGAGTCGAGAAATAAAATACGTATTGTTCTGAAGCTATTTTCTTGTGGCATTGTAAATTAATTACTATTTATAACTGGGAATAATCCACAATTAAAGATAAAAATACGAAAAGGAAGAATACAGAGTGTTATGTAAACTTGAATTGGAAAAATCTACCAAAATTGAACAAAACATAAGCAAAGAGGAACTAAAGGCTATAAGAACTTTAAAAAATGACGACTCCATAATCATCCTACCAGCAGACAAGGGGAATGCAACTGTAATAATGGATAAAATTCAATACGAAAATAAAATTAAAGATCTATTAATAAACGGACCTTATACAAAATTAACAAAAGATCCAACAAAGCCTTTGGAAAACAAAATATATAGAACTTTATTCAAGTTTAAAGATGTTTTAACAAGTTATCAGAGAGGATTAATTACAACTCATTACAGTAAGACTCCTCATTTTTATGGAGTACCGAAAATTCATAAAACGAATATACCACTTAGACCCATTTGTAGTACCATGAATTCTCCTTGTAGTGAACTATCAAAATTTTTATTAAATATTTTAAAACCTTATACAAATAAAAATGACACATTCATAAAATATACACAACATTTTTTAAATAAATTATCAAATATTGAATTTAATTCAAATAATACTTTGGTAAGTTTTGACATAAATAGTTTATTTACGAATGTGCCATTAAATAAGACTTTAAGTATAGTCAAGACAAAATTAGAGAATGATGATTCATTGGCAACTAGAACAAGACTAAACATATCGGCTATAATGGAGTTATTAACATTATGTACTGATAATACATATTTTCAACTAAATAATGAATTCTATAAACAAAATTTTGGTCTAGCAATGGGCTCTAGTTTATCTCCATTCTTAGCCGATATATTTATGGAAAATTTTGAAACAAATATCATTTCTAAACAAAATTTCAAACCCATAGTATGGTGGAGGTATGTAGATGATGTATTCTCAATATGGCCTCATGGATCAGAGTTGTTGGACACATTCCTAAACGATATAAACGATAAAGAAGAGACAATAACATTTACCATGGAAAAGGAATATAATAACACGCTACCTTTCCTGGATGTTTTAATCTCTAAGAACGATACTGGATATGAGACTCAGGTGTATAGAAAACCAACACACACCAATAGATATTTAAATTTCAAATCAAATCACAATATTAATGTAAAAAAGGGAATAATTAAATCCTTATACGATAGAGCCAAAATTACTTGTTCTAACGAAAATTCGTTCTTGGAGGAGAAACATTTGTTAACATCTGTTTTATTAAAAAATGATTATCCTTTATCGTTTATAAATAAGGAATTTTCAACAATCGATCGAATAGAACAGAACAACTTAGAACGAGATCCTACAGCATACACAAGGAATAATATGAGGAAAATAACAATACCGTACATAAAAGGATTATCAGAAAAACTTAAAAGGATAGGAAATAAATTCAACATTTCAACAACATTCAAAACAACAAACACGTTGAGATCTATTTTGTCCAAAACCAAACCTAACAATGAACAAGAAAGGACAAAGAATTGCATTTATAAAATACCTTGTGAATGCGATCAGTTTTATTTAGGTGAATCATCAAGGCCATTAAATGTTAGAATAAGTGAACATCAATCTTATATTAAAAATAGAGAATTTGATAGATCTCAAATATGTAAACACGCATGGGATAATGAACATAGGGTTCAATGGAATAATTCAAATATAGTCCTAAAAGAAACGGATGACAAAAAAAGAAAAATCAAAGAAGCGGCTCTAATTATGTTAAATGAGGCCAATTGTGTCGCAAATTCCTCGGCAGAATGTAGTAGGATCTGGTTACCAATATTGAAAGAGGAAGTTATTAATAAGAAAATACCAGTATTAGTAAGTCAGTAACATATAGCGGATACATCATTTATGTTTTTTAAATAACGTAACATATAAAATCAGAATTTTGATGTTTGTTGAAGGTAAACTAAATTCACGAACAAATACTTACAATGTCGGGATAGTATTATGAGGTTTTTTTCCTGGTTTTTCCCTCATAATTTACTATGGAATCACTAACAGGAGAATTTTACTGTCATCATGTCATGTGTTTGTCTTTTTAAAGACGAATTACATGGTATGATTTTTTTCTGACGGATATTCTCAAGTTAAAGTTGATTTCATGTAATCGAATGAACTATCTTATAAGTAAAGTCGTCCCAGGAGCGCAACTCAACAATATTGGCAATATCATTTTAAAGTCGTCTACTTTAAAATGCATAATGTATGTCTGAATTGTCAATATAAATGAGTCAGATAAAATTAAATTATTAGAAGAATTTTTTCACTATGTAACAAAAAACAAAATTTGTTTAATTTACTGTTTGTATTTTGAGAACGATTTCCGAATTGGAAATTGAAACGTCAATAAACGTATTTTTATCTTTAATTGTGGATTATTCCCAGTTATAAATAGTAATTAATAAAATACGTAGATAAAACAAAACAATATATTCAACAACACAATTAAATAGGCTGCTGAATGTAAACACAAGTAAAAAAATGCACCATCAATTAATAAATGGTTGTATACATATGTAAATAAACAGTGTTATGATCATGAAATACCTTTACAGATACAATATAATAAAATCATGCACCAATTAAATTATCAGCGAAGAGAGCCTAGTAGTATTTCAAAAATTCAACTAAAGCTAATTAAAGAAATCTCTCTTCGCAGTTTTTGGGCTTATCTCGATGTAACGGGTACAGTGAATTTAAAAATGGATAACAGTTATAGCAAATAAAACAAAATTAACTAAATTTAAATACAAAAGAATACAAAAAGATTACAAGAATTTTTTAGTATAAAAATGAAACCAACCCTCTCTTGGTTGTAAGTTGTCTGTCTCGCACTGTTTTTAGTTTAATTAACTGTTCTTACTGAATATTGAATGTTCTTAATTATTATTTGTGAGAAGTTCTTTAAAACTGAGTTCTTTTAATTTAATTGATAAATCCGTAGTTAACCTTAACTACAGGTGAAGAAATGGTTGATGCAGGTTCGTCAAGGATTGGGTAATATGATTACAATATTATTCGCCCAGATAATGGAAGGTAATATTACGATAACTTACAATAAATCTCAATGACTACTGTACTATTTTACTGATTCTACTATACTTTATTAGTATCAAGCACTGAAATTAATCAAAATAAAGGTACTTTAAATAGTATTTAATCTAATATGGTATTAGATTAAACACTTAAAGAAATAATTGACAGAGAACGGTGAGATAAACAAGCGTCTTAACTCGAAGACTGTCCTGCGCAGAGTCATTTTCTTCCTCTCAAAATTTAACAAACTTAAAAAAAGGGATATCCCCCATTAAAATGACAACTTGCCTAAAATAAGGCCAGACTGTTTCCATTTCTAGGAAGATACGCGAACATAGAAAGGTTCTAGGTAAGTAACGGTACTCTTGTAGTTGGGAACCGAAAAAGCTACCATAAAATAATATTCTACTTCAGCCTCTTTTGATGAGTGATCTTTCCGTACTCTGAGAACTCCGTGATAGTCGGTATGTTCCAATAAAATTTGCTAAGGGTGAGAGAGCTCACCAGAATATCTATTTGCGGATACGGCCATGGGCGTATCAGCAACAGGGGTAAAGGGATTAAAAATTATTTACTATTTTAATTATGAAAAAATGTTACACAATGAATACATAGTTTTGCCAAAACCCAAGTTTTTTCATATATTGGGTTGTATTTCGTAAAATAATGAAAGAAATATAATTTTTTTAATTATATAGAAAAAAATAAAAAAAATTTCTATATAATTAAAAGAAGCTTTCATTATAAACTTTTATGAAATCAATGTTGAAATCTTTAATTATTATTATTTCTAAATAATTAACAGAGCAAAATATAACTTTTCAATTAAATCTAAATCTAACAACTTTCAACTAAATCTAAAATCAAATAAATCTAAAAAACTTTAAAATTCCCAGTTCCGGTTCATTCACCCTCATATTCACATGATATATCATTTAAGCAAACTGGTCGTTTAGAGATTTTAATATCTTTAAAAATTGCCACAACTGCATGTTCCCTTACTTTCCGACAATAGAAACTTGACAAAAAATACCCATCAAGCTTTAATGTTTTTAAGTCGTTTTCTCTGAACCAGTGTTCAGAGAAACATAATATATTGTATCTTTTATTTTTCACAAAAATATTAAGCTGATCTATTTTTTTTGTTTGGAACGAGTTTTGTTTAATATAAAATGGTACAGAGTTATTCGAAATAACACTTTCACTTCTGTCTGTTTCGGTTATTGTATCTGGTTTGCCTAGGAGATTTATCGAAGGAATATTTTCTGTGACAAAAATATTCGCTGACTTCTATGCCCTTCGGCCACGTCTGTGGTTGAAAAAGAATATCTTTCAATTCTGTATCTACCGTAATTCTGAAGGAATTTGATCAATTTACCTTGTTCTCTTACAAAGATAACTCATGTCCGGGGAACTTTTTAGATAAGTTTCCAATTTTTCTGTACTATAAGATTGTTTATACTATGTGGCGTAAATCCACACCTTGTCTTTTGATGTTACCTCAATGTCGCTGTTATTACCCACAACTTTTACATCCGACCGAGTTTGGTTGACATTTTGACCAATACTGTGGATATCATTTATTTTCAAACTTTGCTGTGCCTGCGTTAATGCGCTTGTGAATTGCTGATTTGTAATTGTTATATTTTCACGTGTCTCTTGTATACCCTTGATCTGCTTTAACGACAGACTTTGGAGGAATACTGGTAACACCGCTTTATTTGTTTGTATTTGGCATATGTTTAACCTCCAAATTTGCTGGGTTTTGTAACAAATTTATTATATGATCCTTATTACTAATCTTTCGTTTAAGTAGTCTGATAATTCGTTTTGAAGAGTTTGAAGCGTTATCATCTTAATAACACCCTTGGTGCGTAAATAGCTATTATCCAAGAGCGGGCGCTTATTGGTATAATGAGAAGTTAAAGTACCAAAAATTGGTGCCCCAGATCTTGTTTCTCTCTCTTGTACTCGCCCCAGCCCGAGCACCCGTCCTGTACTAAGCGCTTCATTAACTATTAAAACACAATGTTTTAAAATGAAATGGGCCCAAAATACTTATCGGGAAATGATAGAACAAGGTTTTAACTTGAATTTAGGTTATTGGTAAATTCAAAAATAATTTTTTTGAGTCCGGTCCTGAACATGGTGACACAAACTGTGTTTACATTTCAGTCCCGCAAAAGTGTACTTTTCAAAGTAATTAATATCAAAAAACTTAAACAAAAGCAGTAAGCGATCGTATATAGTGCAGTTACATTACCGAAAAAACAAACAGTGAGTTATTATTATTTTATATATCAAAACGTTTCAAAAGCATACTATTTGTAAGGTTAAGTGTCGGCCGAAAGGCCTGTTATCAGAACCACTGCTGGTTCTACAACTGGTTTAAATAATTATTAATTACCTACTAATGAGTTTATCAAATGATATCAGATCCGACCTTAAAAATTTGTCAACAGCCATGACTGACGATCAACAATCTAAAAACAAAACAACATATTCTGCTGTGCTTAATAATACTTCAATTCAGTTTCCTTCTAAGAATCAAGCAATTTTATTTAATGCGCTACCTGATACTAAAATAGAAGAGTACCTAATAGCTCTTGGCGAAGTTGTTCATCCACGGAATATTTTATTTTCATCAAGACTATCAAATAACAGAATATGTATCTATCTCTCCAGCGAATCCTTGGTCGAAAAATTTATGTCCAATCCAGCAGAAATAACAATAAAAGGCGAAAATCTAAAGGCTAGAAGATTAATAACTCCGAACGAAAGACTGTTACTATCGAATGTATGCCCTTCTATTCCACATACTCTAATAGAAAATGAGTTAATTAAATTGGGTCTCAAATTAATGTCACCTTTAACCTTCCTTAGAATAGGTAGTCAACTCCCAGAATTTCAACACGTCTTCAGTTTTAGAAGACAAACATATATTCAACCACTTGTAGATATGGACCTACCTTCTTCCTTCTTAATTACATATGAACAAACTTCGTATCGCATATTTTTAAGTTTAGATAAACCTTCATGTTTTATTTGTAAGCAAACAGATCACATTGCAGCAAATTGTACAAGTCATAATCCACAAAATGATCCCACTCTTATCCACCATCAACCACAACAACCAATACAACAACAACCACAAGAATCCTCACAGTATAACAAATCGCCCTTAGAAATAGAACCAGATCTTCCAGTCAGTAATTCTAATACCGAACCTACACCTAACCAAAAAACAGATACCAATTTAATACCTCCCGTACTTATGGAAACTACTGGTATATCTAAAGACCAGTCATCGACCAACAAAAGAACAATTTCGGAAATCAATACTACTCCATCTCCCACTGAAGAATTAAATAAAGAATTTAAAATCCCAAAACAAACCAAAAAGAAACAAAAAAAGCAACCTGAAGCTACCATATCAATTCAGGAAATGATGATGCCAACAAAAATAATATTTCATAATATGTCAAATAATTTTAACTTAACATATGAACAAACTCTTGACTTTTTTGAAAATTATTCTAGCTCGTCTGATCCCCTGAGCTTAATACAAACGTACACAACGGATATACCCAACTTTATGAATATGATAACAACAATTAAGCCATATTTTACAGAAAAAAAGCATGAAAACCAAATGCACTAAAATAATAAACAAAATACAAAAAATGCTGAACTCAGACGATTCCGCAAATCAAGAAAGTGACACTACATCAAATTCAACTCAAGAAATAAACTAAAATCTTCGATCCGATTATTCAATGGAATGTTAACGGGTTCTATGCCCGTTTAGAAATGCTTAAACATTTATGTTCAATAATCTCGCCATCAATTATTTGTTTACAAGAAACAAACTTTAAAGGACAGCATAGTTATGACATGAGGAATTATTCTTGTTTCCATAAAAACCGAAACAACGCAAATATCGCTAGTGGAGGAGTTGTTACATATGTTAACCAAAAATATGAATCGGAAGCAATAGTAATTAATAGTAAATTAGAAGTAGTAGGAGTATCAGTGTCCTTTCCACAAAAAATAAATATCTGTAATTTATATATTCCACCTGACTTACCAATCACAGAAGCAGATATTTCAGATGTACTAGATCAGATTCCCACTCCCAGAATAATTGTTGGTGATTTTAATAGTCACAATCCAATATGGGGATCTCTTGGAATAAATTCCAAAGGTAAAATTGTAGAAAACATAATTACCTTAAAAAACCTAAACTTACTGAATGATGGACAATCAACACGATATAATATTCATACAGGTACCTCATCAGCTATCGACCTGTCATTATGTGATCCTGTGCTGTCACCAAAGTTTTCATGGGATGTAATCCCGTTTTTATATGGAAGTGATCATTATCCTATTAAAATCTCTTTCAATAATAATTATGAAGATATTAATACAACTCCAATTCCAAAATGGAATCTAAAGAAAGCCAATTGGTATTTATTCAAAAAGTATATTCAACAGAACTGCCATACTTTAAAAGAAGTCACCGAAAACCGACATATAGATGAACTTCTAAATTCGTTTATATCACTAATTCATTCTGCTGGCGAAAGTCATATAGGTAAAACACAAACTCTACATAAAAGAAATTCATTACCATGGTGGAACGCACAGTGTACTGACATAATAAAAAAATATAAAAAATCCTTTAACAAATTAAAACGTCACAAAACACCTGAAAATACCATAGAATATAAGAAATTACGGGCTCAAGCTAGATATATAACTAAAAAGAACAGAAAAAAATCTTGGCAAGAATTTATGTCTTCTATTAATACCAATATGCCTATAAGCACGGTATGGGAGAATGTTAGAAAAATATCTGGAAGCAATACCTATAAAAGGATTCCATTCCTATGCAAAAATAAACAGATAGTAACATCTAATTACGACATAGCAGAATTAATAGCAAAACAATTTGAAATGAACTCCAGCAATAATAACTTTTCTAAAGATTTTATCAATACTAAGATGATTTCGGAAAATCAGTTAATAGATTTTGATTGCATTGAAGATAATCCCCTTAATATAACATTTACCATGGAAGAGCTTAATCACTCTTTAAATACCAGCAAAAAATCGGCGCCAGGACCAGACAATATTCCTGTCAGTTTCTTACAAAATCTACCAGATAATGGAAAAAAATATCTTCTTAACCTATACAACAGAATTTGGATCAATAATGAGTTTCCCACAGCATGGACGCAGGCGATAATAATTCCATTACTAAAACCAAATAAATCACGAACTGATCCTGATTCCTATAGGCCAATTTCTCTTACCAATACAATGTGCAAAATCCTAGAAAAAATGGTGAATTATAGATTGAGGTGGTTTTTGGAAAATAATAAATTAATAATCAATGAACAAAGCGGCTTTCGCAAAAACAGATCAACCATAGATAATTTTAATAGATCTAGAATCCGAAATACATGAATCATTTGCAATTGGACAGGAATGTCTTGCTGTCTTTTTTGATATAACAAAAGCGTTCGACATGGCTTGGAGATATGACATTCTTAACACACTGAGTCATTGGGGTGTCAAAGGTAACATGCTATATTTTTATACATAATTTTCTCAATAAGAGACAATTTAAAGTTAAGGTAAATGGAACAGTATCCAGCACTAAAGACCAAGCAAATGGAAACACCTCAAGGTTCTGTCATTAGCTCAACACTATTCTTAGTAGCGATAAACAAAATCTTAGAAAACTTTCCAAAACTTGTCAAGGCGAGACTATACGCTGATGACTTGGTTATATATTCAAGAGGAAAAAATATTCTTTCTATACAAAAAAATTTACAATGTGCATTAAATCACCTTGAAAACTGGTCGAATGCTGTGGGATTGCAATTCTCTACAACCAAAACCAAATGTATTTTATTTTCAAAAAAACAGCACTCTACAAATCCAGATCTTCAGTTATATAAAAACAACTTAACTTATGTGGAACACTTAAAGTTTTTAGGAATGATCTTTGATAAGAAACTATCTTGGAAATACCATATTATGCAAATTAAGCAATCTTGTCAATCTGGTCGCAATTTAATGCGAACACTGTGCAATCGTAATTGGGGTTCAGATTTTAAAAGCTTGATCCATATTTATAAATCACTAATACGATCAAAACTCGATTATGGATCAGTTGTATACTCATCTGCAAAGAAGACACTTCTTGTTCAACTAGAAGTCATACAAAATACAGCACTAAGAATAGCTACAGGAGCATTCTGTACTAGCCCCATTAAAAGTCTGCAATCTTTAACCGGGGAACCACCTTTAAACTACAGAAGAATGTACTTGTCATTAACATACGCATCTTCTATATGTGCGATAAAATCGCATCCAACTTTCCATCACACTATCGCTGAACGTTTCAAGGAAACTTATATAAATAAAAAAAGAACGAACCCTCCCTTTTATGAGAGAATCAGAAGATATCTCTCTATCCATAACATTCAATTCCCAATTTTTTTTGATCAAACAAATACATTCACACCTCCCCCTTGGACTTTTCCTCCTGCAATATGTGATCTAACTCTTTCTAAATACAATAAGCTTGAGATCCCCCATGCAACAATTATTCAATCATTTTACAACATACTTGCTTCTTTCCCAGATTATTGTCATATCTATACAGATTCATCCAAAACTATTGATGGTGTGGGATCAGCAGTCATAGCTCCGAACATTGTATTACAGTTTAAATTATCTTCCACTTGCAGCGTTTACTCTGGAGAACTATACTCAATTCTGCAAGCCCTCATTCATATACGTCTTCAAAATATTCCAAAATCTGTCATAATTACCGACTCTCTTAGTTCATTACATACGATAGAACAGTTATATACAAGTAATCCTATATGTATTTTAATAAAAGAACAATTACATTTACTAAACAACTCGGAGAAGCAAGTACGCTTTATATGGGTTCCATCACACATTGGACTTCCAGGAAACGAAAAAGCAGATTTCCATGCCAGAGAAGCAATACACGGTGCCTCTTCAGTGTTAGTGAACTTAGTGTCCGTTTCTGACTTCAAATTGTTCCTTAAAGAAAAAGTGACAGATGAATGGGAAAACGAATGGAATCTTTCACGATCAACACTACACATAATGAAGTGCTCAACCGAATCCTGGTGCGAGACAAACTTAAATCGCCAGCTGTTTGTTAAACTAACCCGTTTACGTATAGGTCATAGCAGACTAACTCACAGCTACCTAATCTCCAAATCAAATCGTCCTATTTGTGACTTATGTAACTGCGACATTAATGTAACACATATCTTAATAGAGTGTCCTAAATATATTAGTGAAAGACAAAAACACTCAATACCTAACAATATAAAGGCAGTCTTAGGAGTACATTGTAAATTTACAAATTTGTTTAACTACTTGAAGGATATTGATGTTTTAAAAAAACTGTAACTGTCAATTATTTGTAAACTCTATCTACAAATTGTAAAATGTGAACTTATCTAATTATTGTAAACCTACTAATTAACTAAAATACTGTTTAGATTTAAGCACCTATGTAACAACTATAGTACAGCTAATAACCCAAAGTGGTTGATGCTGTTATCAATAAAAAAAAAAAAAAAAAAAAAAAAAAAAAAAAAAAAAAAAAATAATTTTTTTTAGTTGTGTTTTTAAACGTTGAAAATCGTAATGTTGCGTTTTTCTCAGTTATAAATTATTTATCAGTCTAGTTGTGGCCTTTGTACGAGAGAGTTTAGTATATTTTAATTTATTTTACCCCCATTGGGGGTTTGGATGCGATAAGTGTTAATAAGTGTAAGACAGATACAAAGTGTTAAAGTGTTAAATTATTAAAAACTTAATATGGATTATGCGGGGAGACCTCCAGATATTAGCCGGATGGAGGAAGATGTTAATATAGAAAAAATAAATTCCAATATAAACAACACATGGACGGTAACTCCAAAAACAACGGAGAAACTGTAAATAGTAAAACTTCATAATTCTACAGAAAATTTAAGAGAACAATTTCTTTATCAGAGCAGTGATACCGGTCCTTTTCATGTATAAATTTTTTTGCCTAAGTTAATGGCACTGGCAAAGCCAAAAGGCCAGTCATGTTTTCTCATAGTTTTATCATCCATTTCCATTGTTTACAGTATATACATATTAATATTATATACAGGTTAAATTAAGATACAATATTTTTAGTGTGTTAGTAAATGCCTAAATATTTTGGTTACTTATTTTTATTTTTATTGTTTTTTTTTTTATATCAGTCTATATACCATTGTAACTTTTCTTTTATTTTTAGTGTTTATTTCTTTTTATTAGTATTATTTTTTTATTGTTTAATATTATTTATTGGTTTGCTTTTTTTTTGGTTTTTTTTGTCATATTGTTTTCGTTTTGTTTTTTTTTTTTATTTTTTTTTGTTTTTTTTTTCGTTTTAGGCTTACAAATTTATTCATATATCGCAATACTGCTTACAAAGTAATATTAGTAGATTTTACTTACTGATATATGATGTTGTAGATACTATTATTCTCCAATGTCAATACATTTGAAACATTTATTGGAAATTTCATTTTGTACAATATTAAATTTTGATAAAACTTTTCAATTTCTATTTTTTTTAAAGGATATTCTAAAAGAATATGTTGTAAATCGGCAATTTCATCACATATACATTTATTATTATCTAACAAACCTATTTTATGTTTATACGCTGGAAATAATGCATGATTGCAGCGCATTCGACTTATTATCCGAATAATTGAACGATTACGTGTATTCTCAAACCATGGTTTGTCCCTTATGTTTGGTTGTATATTCTTAAAAAACTGTCTTTGTCTCCACATTTATATTTTATCTGCCACTTTTCCTTAAGTTCCTTTCGAAAAATTGAAATAAAATCAGACTCTGGTATTTTTAATCTAAGTAGTCTTCCATTTTTCGCATAATATTTTGCTAAATAGTCCACTTCTTCATTTTCTTCTATACCTGAATGGGCTTTTATCCATGATATATAAATTTGTTTTCCTCTACTTGATACATTTTGATACAATTCTAAAATATCAAGAAGGATGTAATTTAAATTAGGATTCAAAAACAGATTATTAAGTTTTTCTACCGAACTTTTAGAGTCTGTAAATATGACAAATTTATCCTCTTCTTGTTCTAAACACAGATTAATTGCTAATTTTATGGCAATATTCTCAGCACTGAAAATTGACATCATATCTGACATTTGTATATTAGTTTGATATTTTTGGAAGGATAATAAACTGCACAGCCAACTCCATGTTCCGATTTAGATCCATCAGTATAAACTTTTTCATACTGTTTCCATTTTACTATACAATCTCGATAATATTCTTTTTGTATAATAATATTGTTTTGACACAAATAGCGAGCGTTAATATGGGTCGTAACTGGAGAAAAAAGCATTTCATAATAATAATTCCATAAATTCCATTGGATTTATAAAGTTCTTCATATCTGTGAACATTGGCAATGAAACTTTCAACTAATAATGGTATTTTTTTCTTATCCCAATATTTAGATGTTAAAACCAAACCAGCTAAACTAGATACTTTAACCAGTAACTTGGATTTCTGACTTCTTAACTTTAACACGAATTTGTCAGATAGAAATCTTCTCCGAAGATTCAATGGCGGTTCGCATGTTTCTGTTTCCATAACGTCTATAGGCGTACTTCCCAAGTATCCAATACTGAGTCGAAGGTATTTGTTTTTTATTTTATATATTTTTATAAGATTTGTTTCTGCTGCTGAATGATAAAATATAGATCCGTAATCTAAAATAGATCTAACGAGTGTTCTATAAAATAGTAACATTATTTTTGGATCCCCTCCACTGGAGGAATGACCGAATGTTTTTAATAAATTAACACTATTTTCTGTTATTTTGATTATATAATTTATGTGTTCCTTCCAATTTAATTTACAATCTAAAATTACTCCTAGAAATTTAGTGGAAGATTTGTAAGGAAACAAATGTTTTGATAATTTTATTTGTTGAGGACACCGATATCTTTTTCTTGTAAAAGTAACTAATACTGATTTTTCTTCGGAAATTAATAAGCCGTTGTTGAAAATCCAATTATCTAAATTTCTTATTGCATAATTGAGTTGTTTGTGGCCTATCTCGATGGATTTGTGGCGAGTGTAAATAACAATATCATCAGCATATTGCAAAATAGATATATTATGTGGGATGTCAACAACTAGATCACTTGAGTAAACAATATAAAGTGTAGGACTTAATATACCACCTTGTGGCAAACCCATAGATGTTTGTCTGCATTCAGAGAATAAGTGGTTTTCTCTGAAAAATAAATTTCTATTACTGTATATAGTATATAGGTGTTTAGATAGACTTTGGGGAATTCCCATTTGACACATTTTTTTATATAATATGTCTAATTTCACGTTGTCATATGCCCCTTTTATGTCTAAAAATAAAGCTGATGTTGACTGGTCATTGGAGAGTGATAATTTAATATCTGTAACAAAATTGGCCAGATTTTCATATGTCGATTTTTTTTTCGAAATCCGAATTGAGAACTATGAATAAGATTATTAGATTCCAAAAAAAAATCTAGTCTTGATTTTATCATTCTTTCGTATGTTTTTAGAACACATAATGCTAAAGATATCGCCCTATATGATGATGCATGATTTTTTGGCTTTCCTGGCTCAAGTATGGGAACTAAAATGTAATTTTTCCATTGTGAAGGTATATCGACTTTATTTAACCAAATATCATTTAGTAGATTTAGAAGCAAAATTTTTCCTGATCTAGAAAAATTGAACAACATAGGATAATATATTATCAGAACCTGGAGCTGTATTGGCAGATTTTTTGAGTGCCATGTCTAATTCTTGAAGTGAAAACTGGTTGGTGAGATAATGTCCACTAATACTATGTTCTCTTATATCTACACAATCAAGGAAAATTGTGTCAGGGGATACATATATATAGGTTAAATTGCTGTGAAATTCAGCAAGCCATTCATCATGATCTGATTTATTTTTATTTGAATATTTTCGATTTTTAAAATTATTTACCTTTTTCCATATATTTTTAAGAGGTACTGATCTGTTGACAGATTTACAATAATTTTCCCAACTATCTTTTTTTATTTGTTTGAATTTCATGTATATTTATATAAAATAATGCTCCTGATTTTAAAGGTGAAATAAATGCTATTAAAATCGGTGATATTGTACTATCAAATTTTTCGAATTTAGGCAGCAAAATTACTAGTATTGATTCAATCGGCAAGAATATAATCAGAATTAAATTTAAAAACTATCAATCAGCTAATTTTTTAATCAATCAAAAAACTTGCTCATTATTTACAAACAACAATTTTGATGGTTACATTCCGAAGTTTATACTACATAGACAGGGGATAATTAGATACATAGATACTAAATTTTCTGAGGAATACATAAAAAAAGTAAACAATACGATATGCTTTTTAAGTTTGAAGTAGTTTCGGTTAGAAGAATAAATAGAAAGGTAGAAAAACATGTCGAAAATAAAACAGTAATAGACAAGGTTCCAACCAAATCATGTATTATAAATTTTAAAGCACAAACTCTTCCAAAATATGTCATAATTAATAAAGTAATTAAAGAAGTCGAACCCTTGGATCTCAATACAAAGCACGTCCCAGGTGCAATAAATGTCATGATTTTCATAACACAAAAGATTGTACAGTAAATATATAAATACTCCTACCTGTTTCAGCTGTCGAGGTAGTCATTTTACGACACGCCTAAGTGCATGCTCTGAGTTCTCTAGGCAAAAACAAATCAAGAATACTATGTCATCATTAAATCTAAATTTCTTTGATACCTGTAAACAAATACCGAAAATCTCATGTGCCAATATCGTCGCCAGACAGAATAGTTTTTACTTGCCAACCAACTCTAATAACAATCATCAGTCCTATCAAGTAACTCCAAATCAAACTGGTTCGTTTGCAAAAAAGTTCTGTTCACAAATGTTTTATACCAGCAGTAGTCCAGAAAAATCAAATTTGAAGCGACAACGTCCACGTTCTCCCACAAATTTAGAATCAGCTAAAAAAGAAATAATTTCCCCAATAAATATGGCTAGAAAAAAAGATGGTAAATACCTCTAAATATACAGAGAATAGAAATACAACAAATTTCAAATATCAGATTTAAATAATGTAATATTAGAATTGGTTCTTAATATGATTAGTTCATTAAAACTCACTGAAAATTTAGACACATCAAAAAACACAGATTATACAACAAATTATTAAATACTTAAGTAAGGCATCGGTCTCGCAAGAAGACTTACTTGGACAAACGTCATCTTCTCTATATTTATATAAAAATGTATAGGGATACAACTATCCCTATACATAACTTTAGAAGCCTTATTAAAAAAAATGTGTATGTGGCCATGTTATCAGAACATGGTTTAAACCAGAAAAATGTTATAACTTCTCTGGTTATAATTGCTTTAGATTTTTTTTTTTTTTTTTTTTTTTTTTTTTTTTTTTTTTTTTTTTTTTTTTTTTTTTTTTTTTTTTTTTTTTTCGTCTTTATAGAGGGGGGGTCTGGAATCTTCAAAAGACATCTCAGTCCAGGACGCCGCCTGACTGACCTTAGTGCAGGATTCGTTCTTCGTACTGCCGGCGATAGTTCCCGAGGTACTTTTAAAATGCCCTCTCGTCGCCGAGTCTACGCCGAACGCCCTACCTGCTAAACCAGACCCTCCTCTGTCATCCAGCGATCCGGAAGCGGAATGGCCGCTGTAAGGCCGGCATCACTTCCGAAGCACTACCTTTATTCATTCATTCTCCATTCATACACATTCACACTCCTAGTTCGGCATCATTCTCAGAAGGATATTTCCTCTTTCCCCACAGTCATACTCACGCATTCTAACTCAAAAAGTGTGACCCACTTCACCTTTCAGCATCAATTCACTCTACCTTTGCCGTTGGTTCAGCTGTCTTTCTTCCTCTTCCTTTTTTTTGATCACTGCACGGATATAACTGTGTATGTTAATCCAACCTAATTTATTTTCAATCATTCTCTCAATCATTTCTCTCACTGTAACAAAATTCACACCTGTCTCTCTCTCCATTCTGTTCCTTTCCACTATCCATCTGCTGCAATCTAACATCGTATGTGTCACAGTGTCCGAATATCCACAATACAGGCATTCATCTGTATCAGCCTTACCGATCCTATAAAGGTAGGCCCTAAAACACCCGTGTCCCTGTGAGCACCTGCGTCAGGAAATAATCCAATCGCCTGTGGTCACAGTCCACCCAAACTCTTATGTTAGGGATCAGAATTTTCGTCCACTGTGCCACATCCTCCGTATTGTTCCATTCTTCTTGCCATCTTTCAAACTGACCTTTCCCTTACCTGTCTTTTCTCAGCCACAGTAAGGTTTGGGCCTCTTCTCTCATAAAGCTCTTTTCTTTCCACCGCCAAAATATGCAACGGAACACATCCAGTGATGGTCCATAAGGCTGCCGCAGACACAGTCCTGTAGGCGCATGCTACTCGCAACAGACTTGTTCTGTCTACTCGTTTTATAAGACTCCTATAGGCCGTTATCTCTACCGCCTCGCTCCAGACTGGTGCTGCGTAGAGAACGATAGACTGTACAACACCGTGTAAGGCCCTCCTCCTTTCGGATTTGGGTCCTCCAATGTTCGGGCATTACTCTCCCTAACGCAGCCGCACTATTCGCAGCCTTTCGGACCACCTCCCGAACGTGTTCCCCCCATTTTCCATTCTGGTGCAATATCACTCCTAGATATTTTACTTGTGTCTTGGGTGTTAGACATACCCCCGCACATTTTAATTCAAACACCTTGCCTGTTCCTTGTCCCCTTCAGAATAATGGCTTCGGTTTTCTCTGTCGCAAGTTTTAGTCCGTGCTGCGTCATCCATTTCTTTACGACGCCACCTGCGTTCCGAACCCGGTATTTGAGATCTGGCTCATCCCGGGCTACTACCAGTACAGCGAGGTCATCCGCGAATGCGAAGGGGGTTGTACCCTCTCCGTATTCACAGTGCATAACCCCGTCATATGCCAGATTCCATAGCGTCGGGCCAAGACAGATCCCTGGGGTACCCGGCCGTCACGTCCACGATCGTGCCTTTTTCCACCATAATCCTTTCTCTCGGACAGATACTCCGCCATAACATTCATCAGGTAACCAGGACATTCTCTCTCCTCCATTGCCTTCATTACCTCGTTCCACTGCAGCGTATTGAATGCATTCTTAACATCAAACAATAGCAGGGCCGCCCAGCGATGTTCATTCCCTCTGTTGTGCAATGTTTCGAGTACACTCATAATTGCATCAATCGTGCTTTTCCCTTTACAAAAACCAAATTGCCTCCGAGATAAACCACCTGACCTCTCAATCATCTCGTCAATGCGTACTCGTAGCATCCTTTCATAGAGCTTACTGATGCATGGAAGAAGACAGATGGGGCGATACTTTTCCCTACCTTTGGGAAGCAGTATTAACCTCGATGTCCTCCAAGGCTCAGGAAAGGTTTGTGCTTCCAGCAATGCATTCATGTGTTCCAGAAGCCACGCAGGCTCCACCCGTCCTAGACCCTTTACCGCCTCAGGTGGTATCTGATCCAGTCCGGGGGACCTACGAGTCTTGAGTGAACCCAAGCCTCGACAAGTTCATCCATGGTAAAGGGTACAGCCTGCTCAGCTCCTTCATCCCTCCATACACCATGACATCTGCCGTCCGGAAAGAGCTCTCTTGTTACCTCAAGCTTCTTGTCCATAGGCATTTCATAAGGAGGATACGCATGGAACTTTTTCATAACGATCTTGTATCCCTGACCCCATATGTCCTCATCCAGTTTTTCACACAGCTCTTTCCAGTGCCTTCTTTTTTCTGTACGAATTTTCCTGTACAGTTCCCTCTTCCTTGCGCGGTACTCTTCCTCGATCTCCTCGATGACCTCAGGATTGATTCCTGCTCTGCCTCTTGCTCTTGTTAATCTTCTTCTCATTGCTATACATACATTTCTTAGTGCCTCGATGTCCGCATTCCACCAATATGGCATCCTGTTGACATCTTGGCGACCAATCTTGCTTCCTTCCATCGCTTCTTTGATAACTCTCTCCAGGCTTTCCACCGTCGGTGATTGACCCTCCATTATGCTTACTTTCCATTTAATTAGCTCCTCGTATACTTTCCAGTCATTTACATCGCCGCATCTGCCCCCAGACGTCCCGGATGCACGGACCGTGTTAGTGGTCCCCGTTCCAGTTATCGAGAACTCGATGTATTGATGTTCAGTTCCGGTGTAGTCTGGCAAAACCTTCCAGCCTCTTGCTTTCGCCGCTATTCCTTGTGTCGCCATGGTCACGTCGATGTATGTACCTGTACCTCTCCTAACAAACGTAGGTTCCAGACCTGTGTTCAGAACCACTAGGTCTAGAGTACCCACCCAGTCAGTTAGTATCCTGCCGCGAGTATCGGTGATGGGAGATCCCCACTCCGCTGCTTTTGCGTTAAAATCTCCCAGCACTACGTATTCTCCTCCTGTGTTTACCACTTCCTGCATGATCTCATCTATCTTCATCTCGTACTCACCCACCGTCACGTTTGGAGAAATATAACAGCAGACCAGCCGCACCCCCTCCATCTGAACAATCACATATCCTTCTTTCGGCTTAATTGGCTATGGAGGTACAGCAATTTTAATTAAAGATAAAATAATTGCAGAAGAAATAAATTTATTAGATAATTATAATTTTACTTACATAAGCATGGCTGTTAAACTTTCTTGTATCAATAAACCTATACATATAATATCCATATACAAAGAACCACGTATTAGAGTAACAGTTGAAGAATGGATCCATTTTTTTCAACACATTCCTCCGCAATTCGTCATTGGAGGGGATTTCAACGCTCACAATATGCCATGGGGATGCGAAACTAATGATACTCATGGTAAAGTTTTGCAATGTAATCTATTACACTTAAATGATGGTTCTCCAACTCTTGCACCAAGTTCCAGTCCATCAGCAATCGACATAACAATTTGCACCCAGGAGATTATATCTAAATTAACTTGGTCTGTTATTCAAGATCCACATGGTTCTGACCATCTACCCTTGAAAATCGCCTTGGAAAATTCCAAACGAGCAACACCACCTGGTAACAATACACAAAAAAGATGGAATCTAAATAAAGCAAATTGGAATTTGTATTCATCCAACTTTTCTTCAGAAAAACTTGTTCAAACTTATGAGGAATTAGTTAATGAAATAAACAGATACGCATCCATTGCTATTCCAAAAGTATCAAAAAATAAAAAATATCCTACAGAAAAGATTCCAAAAACAATGGTGGGATAATAACTGCGAAACAGCTGCAAATAACCGTCAAACAGCATATAGACCTTATAAAACAAATCCCAATATTCATAATTTAATTGAATACAAAAAATTGGATGCATTAGCAAAGAAAATTTTTAAAATTAGAAAAAAACACAGTTAGAAGAAGGTACATCGCTACAAAAACCGAACGCAGTGCAATAAACTCCCGATAAACGGCGAAGCTGCATGGAGAGAAGATTTCCACTTTAAAATTTCATATCCTTGGGTACCAAATTAAATAAACGAAGCTACAGTCACTGTTTCTTACCTTTAATAATAATAAGTATAAGATAATTTTACTGGCGGCTCTAAAATTCAAAATAAAACGGGTTGTGCAATATATCACTGGAATTCTGATTACAAAGAATCATGTAGATTGCTCAATGAGGCTTCAATATATACTGCCGAACTATCAGCTTTATTACTTGCGTTAAAATATATAGCCTTTATTGGTATGAATAATTATATCATTCTGATCGATTGTAGATAATGACTGCCCTTTTGGCTTTGCCAGTGCCATTAAAGGAAAAAAAGACCGATTGGAGAGGCATTGTGGACAAACTCACTTCTATCAAAACCGCAAAAAACCTAAACCATATTGAAATATAAATAAAGAGGATTAGGATATTATTATTAGGATTATAATATATATTATATATTAGGATATTATTATTAGGATTAGCATTAGGATATTATTTCTGCAGGTAGCTCGATTATTATTTCTTAGGTAAAAGGACAATCTGGAATATTATAGGAAATGAAGAAGTCCACAAATTAGCAAAATCTGCAGCTTTAACCAAACATAATATAAACAATATACTTCTACCAGTAACAGACATAGATAATATCAGTAGAAACAATTGCAAACAAAGATGGCAACGTTTATACAACCAACCATATTGCTCCTGTGGTAAAATGGAAGATCTACAGCACCTTATATTGGAGTGTGGAGAGTACAGACAGAGTATCAAAATGATGTATGAAAAACCAATTGAACTAAATTGTCCATTGCCTGTCAATTTGAAGACAATTATTTTTTCAAATAATTAGCAGATATTAAAATGTATCTACGAATACATAACGTCCTGTAAATTTAAATTATAAGTAGTTTTAGGTGTTAAAATTAAAAATTGTAAATATGTCAAAAATTGAATGTGAATACCAACATATTACTCCCTTTAAATTTAGATTATAAATAGGCTTAGGTAATAAAATAAAAAATTGTAACTTCAACTACCACAAATAGTCTGGCTAATTGGCTATTCCAAAGTCATTATGCAATAAAATAAATTATTTATCTTAAAAACAATCAAGTTTCCAAAAATCTATAAGAGACTTATTTTGTTCAGAATGATCAAAAAAATTAAAATAATTTGTCCGGACCGAAAAAAATTCGTTACAATTTGTTTAACAATTGTTTTTTCGTCTGGGCGACCTCTTTAACCTTATTTTGGGGTATCTCATCATGAAAGTGATTATTCAAAAAAATCTCACGGGAATATTATTCCGATCGAACCCGAGCTTTTCGTCTTGTCTTAAATGTACAGGGTTTCTCATTATGTTTTGACCCCCAGTTATTTTCCTTAATTTCGGGAATACAAAAAAAGTTTCAAATAAAAGTTGTATTATTTTATCTTCACCGACCAACAGTGTAGCAATAGACCAAATTTTGTATACAGGGAATGCCCAATAAAATGCATCTTCAATATTTCAAATTGGACACCCTGTATTTTTTTTTATAGTTTTGAGTAGCCCTGCATTTCCTGATTACAAATATATAATATAGTGTAGCATTAGTTTTGTTCTATAATGGGGTATGGTACTACTATACTATACTAAGATAAGAAAAAAATATATTTAGAAAATCAACAGAATTAATGACTTACAATACTACATTTAAGATTACAATAGATGCTCAAAGCGTCCTCCATTGTTATTAATGCCCAAGTAATATCTGCGTCTCAAATTTTCTAATGCGTCAGATATTGTGTTATTATGACCATTTAAATTTTCAATTTCCGCGCGAACTTTTGCCGTCATAGTGTTACTAATTGTATTTGGGTCAAAATATACTTTTTCTTTTAAAAACACCCCATAAAAAGCTATCACATGGTGTTAAGTCGGGACTATTTCGAGGCCATGTAATGGTACCCTTATTGCCGATCCACACATTAAATTGATTATTTAAATGTTCTGAACGGCTACGATATTATGTGGTGGTGCTCCATCTTGTTGCCATATCATACTGTTTAATTGATTTTGTATATAATTTTGTTTTAATAACTCATCCACTTCTGTAATGACCGTGTCCAAATATGATTCCTCAATTAATTTATAATCATAACACATTGGTCCAACTATTTTGTTTAGAAATATTCCGCACCACACATTTGTTGATTTTCTTCCTGACTTTTTTATTTGCTTAATTTTTCTTTTTCTATTGTTTTTCTGTTCCCACGAATACCGACCTATTTCTTCTATTAAAAAAATGCCTGAAGTTGAAAAATTTGGTTCATCTGTCCATAAAATGTTATAAAAATAATTAGGATCGTTGTTCAAATTTGTAAGCATGTCTTGACAGAACTGTAAACGCTTTCTCTAATGAACATCGGTAAGTTTTTGTACCGGTAATATTTTCTACGGCTTATAGTTGTGCTTTTTAAAACTCTATGCATCGTCGCACGGCTTTTCTCTAATGCATTAGTAGCAGTGTTTAGACTAGTTTCGGAATTTTATAAAATAAAAATGTTATTATGGATTTACGATGGACTACGATAGTACGGTTCTTCCGTTCAAAACATTTTTTCATTTATGACATGACGATAATGATATAAAAATGTATTTGCAGAAGGAGTCTGTCGATCTGGATAAATCAGCCTATATTTCTTCTTGCCGCTTGCTTGTTTTTATTATTTTTTACATACATTGAGAATGTATCTACTTTTTCATCTACAGTATAACACATTTCGGTATGAGGACTGACAGTTTATAATAAATTAATCATTGTTTCATTTTGAAATGTCAGTTGCATAGCCACCTATGGTTACCCTTTCGTAGTACCATATGCCATTAAAGAACAAAACTAATGCTACACAATGTTATATATTAGAAATCAGGAAACGCAGGGCTACTCAAAACTATAAAAAAATACAGAATATAAACAGAAATATTGAATATAAAATTTGGTCTACATTTGCTACATTGTTGGTCGGTACAGATAAAATAATACAACTTTTATTTGAAACTTTTTTTGTATTCCCGAAATTAAAGCAAATAAGTGAGATTCAAAATATAATGAGAAACCCGGTACATTTTATCTTGTCATGTTATCCGAATTTTTGAATTTTTACTATCTCGGAACACAATGCATACCCCTTATGTTCGGTAGCTCATCATGAACTTTTGTTCTTTTAGTAACGAAAATATTCTAGATAGTCAATTTTTCAAATGCGAAAAAATATATTTTCGCTGTATCATTTCTAGAATTACCAGCATCAATCTCAAAATCATTGCTTAGACCAACCCTTAATAATAGTTCCTACTCCTGTCTTTACCCCATCCTCGAGAAACACAGACATTTTTGGACAATGAAAAGAAATGCCTTTCTTACCTTTTGGTTCTCGTAGAGAACAGACGTTGTTTTTCACCTCTCTTAAATTGGTTACCGTAGAAGACAAACACTCTGTTCTCCTCTCTTAGTGAACGACTACTCAACAGGGTTGCCAAATGATTTTTTTAATTCCCTAGAATTTTTGCCAAAATTTTCCTAGATTTCCCTAACAACTTGACAACCATATTTAGCCACAGAATAATAAACAATCAGAATGCCCACTCTATTTGAAAAAATAAGTACGCGCATCTCGTTCGTGCCGACGGAATTAGCCATGTTTTAAACGGAACCAGTGCTGTTCAGTGTCTTTTATCTGGTGTGCATAGAAAAATTAACCCGGTTTAATTTATTTACGGCAACTATTCGCTCTGTTCGTGACCATGGTAGGGGTACATTGAAACGATTCCAGCGTGCGTAGCGACGAAATATGACAAAATTGGACCTATCTTTTTACGCATAAATTTTATCAAAAATGTATGCACATACTGTTGCGTATTTAATTGTTCTAAAATAGCAAAATTGTGTAGTTCTTGCAGGTTCCCAAAGATTACATATAAATTAGAGAAAAGAAAAAGATGGATTCGTGCTATTAATATGAAAAAGTAAATATCACATAATTTCATTTTCGTGCAATTGAAATAGGAAAAATTTAAATAATTTACCTTGAATGATATTTCATAAGGCTCCAAGCTAACTGCAGATGACTTTAGCTTTTATATCATAACTTTTATTATTATTGTTTTTAATTATATACTCTTTTGCGTGAAAAACTTAATTTGCCAGTCCTAGATTTTTCCCTTTCTGCTCCGTTTGGGGTTGAAAATATGTATTATGATGGATTTTTAGAAACCCAGTTTTTAATACCACATCTATTGTGTACAGAAATTGAAAAATATAGTTAAAAAACTAATTATTAATAAATGTCAATTTCGCATGTATTTAACAATGTCAAACATATGTCATATGTTTAACCTGAAAATTGGGAGGTCCAAAACTGTCAGATGAAGGCGATAGGTGTCGCGTCAGTCACGCACGGAGCGAATAGACATAATATGCACTATTTTATTCTTACTTTTAGTTGAAGAATTGATTAAATTATTTCAAATCTACTAAATTGTGTCACAAATGTCTCAATTCGAGTCTATGTTTCCGTCATGATATGTACTATGAACTAAAGATAAACCCACGCGCACGCGATCAGTCTATCTCTTCTGCACGTGTGACGTCACTTAGCGACAAATATCACCAGAAATGTTCTGTTTTGCATGGATTTTGTCAGATTTAGTATTGTTTTATCGTTTATCTAGTACGTCGATAAATAAATGTGTGTACTTTATATAAAATATATTTCAGAATATTAAATTAAAGATAATTAATTTTATCTTTAATTTTTATCGCCAAGTGACGTCATGCGCATCGACCTACAAAATTTGGTTGCGAAGTGGTTTTATTTCAGAAGTCATAGTATCATGTGTTTCCGTCTAAAACATGGAGTTCGCGTGCTGACAAGCTTCAAAGGCAGCATCTGAAGTCCGTCAGACGGTCAAATATTTGATCAAACTAGTTTGAGCAAACTGATGTAATGACGTCACAATTACAGTTTGTTTAAATTTTAAAAATCTACCTGTCACACGATCATTCAAATTTGATCAAATTGACATATATCAAGAAAATTAATTGTCCTTCTTGCTTATTTTATTAGTTGTTTGGGCTTTATGTATGATTCTAATTTTGCTTATCATCCTCCTCAGTCCTAATCCCTTTTGGGATGTGATGACACCATCAGGCCTTCACAGTTTTTTTTAGGATTTCCTTCCATCCTTCTCTGTCCTGCACTAGTTGTTCGGCTTCATGTAACCCTTGGTTAATCAATATTTTTGTATGATCTACCCAACGGCTTGGAGATCTTCCCCTAGGTCTTTTTCCTTCAACTCTACCCGCGACTATCAGTTTTTCCATCGTGCCTGTTCTTCTAGCAATGTGTCCAAAATACTGCAAATATCTCTGTTGTATTTGTTTAAGCAATCTATCCTTTACTTTAAGTTGTTCTAGTATCGATACGAGTACTCAATAAGAAACAGTACCGTGTATACATGTGATACAATACCGCGAATCCATTAAAAAACAACTCGAGCTCATATGAGAACCATACTGCGTGTGGTTCTACCGTGAGTGTATATAACAGTGACATTAGTAAGCGTTTTATAAACTTATTTCAACGATTATCTTTATAACATTTAATTACCTCTCCTAATTATTTTGAAACAACCCTTTTAATATGACATTATTTTAATAATTTCGCATATGTATATGACTTTACGATGTATAAGAAGTTCTGTTTCAGTGGTTTAATATTTACGTACTCATTTTTTTATTTAAGGTGACGTTTGAGTTTGGCCTCTCAAAGGCCATACGCTTAACTTTAAATCAAGAAATCGAGATAGTGGAAAAACTCCAGGCTCATGAAAAATCATGGATTACGATACCCGAAGCAGATCTACAACGGAGCGATAACGATCCGCTGGTGGATAATTGTACTTGTCTGGAAGTCGAACTATCACATCCAATTCTAAAGGAAAACGTTAATATCATGGTACCACCTGACTGTTCAATCACGCATTTGATTGAAGTTTTTTATAAATATATGGGTAATGTTTTGCCGATCGTTATTTACGCTATTTCAGATGGAATTTTAAGTGACGCGGTAAGTTAACATATCCGAAACCTCTTTAAAACCATACCCAGTGAAAACGTATTTCCGGTATATCCTTAATATGATTTTGATGAAATTCTTACAGACCATAGGAAATTTCTCATCCAAACATTTTGCTGGACAAAAGACATTTGGACTTTTTGACAATTTTTGAAAACATTCAAATGGAATGATATCAGTGGCCAAACTGATTATCGGATATTTCAGTTTCTTCACGTCTATCAATTACTCTTTCCCATATTTTCATGGTGTAACTAAGAAGTTTAATGACCCTGTAGTTTGTATAATGTTGTATATCTCCCTTGTTTTTGTAAACATGCACTAATATACTGCTTTTCCATTCGTCTTGCATTTGTCCAACTTCCTCCTATCTCTCCTAATGCTTTTCACACTACCCCAGGAATACCATCTGGTCCAACTGCTTTAACTTTTTTGAAGTGCTTGCGCCACTTCCTTGTTTGTTATTTTAGTAACTATTGCTGTTATTGTGGCCGTTAAGTTAACTGGTTTTCTGTCAAATTCCTCATTTAATAAACTGTCAAAGTACTTTTTTCATCTCTTTTTTACATTACTGCTACTTTTGTTTCCTTTTTGGCGATCGTATAGTTTTGAAGATCTGTTTTCGACCTATTAATATAGCAATGGTGGATACTGCATGCAAATAGTTTATGTGAATTAGCATTTCTTGTTAGATTTTAAGGTTCCGCCCATCGGGAAATGTTGCTTCGACATTCGTAATAAGGTAGCTTCTTAATGTAAGAAGTTTATAATAGTCCTGTCCTTTAAATGAGGTCAATTATTGACTTCCCTCATTACTCCTGGGAAAAACAATCTAGGTTATGGAAGAAATATAAAATCTGAGTCCATCATAAGATCACCAATATTTTTGATTAACCAGTTTATGAGTTATTGCCAATTTTCCTTTCCTATCGCTATCTGTCGATAGCACAAAATTGACCGAAAAAAGGAAGTTAAGTTAAACTAAAGTATGAGTAATAGTTAACCATATATAGAGTGAATTTTATGTATGGAACGCCTCAATTATCTCGGTAACGGCTGGCATGATTTAATAAATTTTGTTGTGTAGGGGTCTTGTGCAATCTAATGAAATTTCTTATTTCAAATGTAACACCCTGTATATTTGTTGCGTTTTGAAGTTCCTAAGAAATACTGATTTTTTTCATGTAATGTTCCTTATACTTAACGCCATAATTTCTGAGTTCTTTTAATTAGGCTCCTCAAGTAGGGTAACAGTGGTGTTTGTGTGACGTTTCTTCTCCATGTGTTGTTTACTACCATGTGATATCATCTAATGATGCGTGTGCTTTCCAGAGTTCCTGTAATATTAAGGAGACTCTTTTTCTGTAGAGTAGTGAGACTGACTATATACATCTCTCTTACAGTCTTTCTCCAATACAGTACTGTTCTACAGAGTGGGCAAATGAAAACGTAAAAAACAAGAAACGCCCGGCCAGTCAATGTCTATTTTTAAGGGTACATATTCATTCTCAGATTGGCAACGCGGTAGCGATTAGATAAATACGTTAGTTGTTTTGGCTGTAATTAACCCGATTTATCGAGAGTTACAACGAGAAATAAACAATCAAAATTAGTTAGAGTGCAAAACAAAGTTAAAAACTAATCAGTAGTATAAAAAGTGGACTTCTAAAAGGTGAGTCAGTGAAATAATTATAAGCAATTAACCAGAATACACCGAAGAGGTTAACTGATAAGCGCGATAAAAAGCAAAACATTCACTGAAGTCTTCACCAATTTTTATGCGACGTTGCCACTGTGAGCAAAATATCCCAGGCGACAATATTTTAGCTGGTTGCAATAAATAAACGGTAGACACTGTTGTTGAAAGCTATCAACAAACTCACCACGGAATAAACATGAATCAAAACTATATACCATAATTGAAATGATGAACAAGTTGGCAAAAGATGTCACAGAGATAAAGAACGACCAAAAGAGCAGTAAAGAAGCAATAGAACAGCTCATCGAAGATAATAAAAAGTTAAGGAAGGAAAACAAAGACCTAAAACAAGAAAACAAAGAAATCAAAGAGGAATTGAAAGAAATCAAGGAGAATATGGAATTTATGGAAAAACAAAGGAGGAAAAACAATGTAGTGTTGAATGGTATATTAATAGATACCTATAATCGAAGAGTAATAAAAGAGGCGATGTTGAATATATTCAAAACATATATGGGTATTGAGGTTAAAATCAAAGATGCATACAAGCTGGGAACAAAAACCTGTCTGATCGAACTAGAAGATCAGGAAGAAAAAATCAAAGTCATGAAGAACAAGTACAGGCTAAAAAACTACAAGGAAAAAATATATATCAACAACGACACCACAATGAAAGAAAGAGAAATACAAAAAATTATAAGAATGATTGCACGAGAAGAGATAGATAAAGGCAACGACGTAAAGATTGGCACAAATAAATTGTGGGTAAATAAGGAAGAATGGAAATGGAATAATAAAGAAAATAAGATAGATAAACCAAAAAACTAATAAAAAACGGCAATGGAAAAACGATGACGAAACAGGCAATGAACAAGGACACGAATAGTAGTAAAGCACTATACAAAGACCAGTGTGGAAACTTAAAAAAGAAGGAAGATGAGAAACGCTTACAAATACACAAAGCAACTGAAATCAATGAGAATAAAAGTGTGAAAACAACGGCAACTCAAAAAACCAGAATACCTGAAGGATGGACAATAGGAACATGGAACGTAAGAGGTCTCAACGGCAAGGAGGCTGAACTTGTAGAAGAATTTAATAAGGCTAAAATAGACATACTAGGGATCACAGAGACCAAAAGAAAAGGTAAGAGCACACAGTTTCTGGAAAATGGCCATTTTTTAATACTCAGTGGAGCACCCCCGTCAGAAAGAGCACGTGAAGGAGTTGGTTGTCTCATCAATAGAAACTTGACTAGTAGCATTAAAGATTGGGAATGTATTACCGAACGGATCCTAAAAATTAGAATGACAACCGAAGAGAAGAAACTAGTCAATATCTTTGTTATATATGGACCAAACGATACTGAAAGAGCGAACACCAAGGACATTTTTTGGGAAAAGGCGACAGAGATCATAGATAGCGCAGAAGGTAACATAATAATAATTGGTGATCTCAATGGTAGAGTAGGCGTAAAAGACCAAGAATCCTCGGATGTACTAGGACAACACGGAGAACAAGTAAGAAACAATAACGGTCAACGAATTATAGACTTTTGTAGAGAGAATGACCTGATAATTATGAATTCCTTTTTTCAACACAAAGATGTGCACAAATATACCAGAGAAGTCAAGAGTAGAGGAGAAAAGTCCATTATTGACTATGTATTGGTTAACAGACCCTTAAGACAGTGTATCAAAGATGTCAGAGTCAGAAGGGGAGCAGAAATATATAGCGACCATTATCTGGTAGTATACCGAACTAGTATCGGTGTGGAACAAAAACGCACGCAGAAGGTACCAAGAAAACGAGACAGAACCCCAAGAAACCTCACCAACGCAGTTATTAGGTCATACAAATTAGCAGATAAGAAAATAGCACAGAAATACAAAAGCTGTGTGAACAATAGTCTACAAAAGCACTTAAACCAGAACTATGACTTAGAAGAAACTTGGCAAAAACTTAAAGAATCTCTCCTAGATGGGGGCAAGCAAATCTGCGGAATAGCTAAAATCAATAAAAACAGACAATGTACGAATTGGTGGAGTAATGAAATAAAAGAAGAGGTCAAATCCAAGAAGCTAGCGTGGAAAAAATATCTAGGGAACCAGAATGCAGAAAGCTATCAAAAATATAAGCAACAGAGGGCAAAAATAAAAGATATGGTGATTGAAGCAAAAAAGAAGAGCTGGGAGGATTTTGGGAATAAGCTGGAGAAAGACTACCACACTAACCAAAAACTATTTTACAAAACTCTGAGAAGCCTAAGAACAGAGAACAGACAACAGACACCAAAACAAATTAAAAACAAAGATGGCCACATCCTCTGCGAGAACGAAAGTATTATGAACAGGTGGAGAGAATATTTCAAAGACCTTCTGACCCAAAAAGACTATAATAATGAAATAGACAACACTGAAGAAAACACATCTGAGAACCCAAACCAAAACGAAATAACAATAGAAGAAATAAGAGAAATAATACTTAGGCTCAAAAGAGGAAAGGCAGCTGGCTATGATAAGATAACTGCGGAAATGCTAAAAAATATGGGAGAAAATGGAAATGAAATGCTTAGAAAAGTTTGCAATAAAGCATGGAATGAGAACAAGATCCCAAAAGACTGGGAAGTAGGCGTTATTCTACCCATTTTCAAAAAAGGTGACAGACGAGAATGCAGCAACTACAGAGGTATAGAATCCTCCTGAGTATCCCTTCCAAAGTTTACGAACGAGTACTGGAGAAAAGACTACTACAAGAAGTAGACCATAAGCTGGAGCAGTCACAGAGCGGTTTCAGGAAGGGAAGAAGCATCCATGACCATATTTTTACACTCAAGCATCTAATACAAAATGCACGAAATACAAGCACGGAACTATACCAAGCCTTCATAGACCTCGAAAAAGCATTTGATAGAACCCCGCGAACTGAAATAGACAAAAGCCTAAGAAACAGAGAAGTAGACGGCAAACTCAGAAAAGCTATTATGAGCCTATACAAGAACACAAGAAACAGGGTAAGAACAGATAATATGGAATCAGAAGAGTTTAGAGTCAATGATGGCTTACGACAAGGAGGTGTACTAGGCCCCATTCTGTTCAATATTGTACTAGATGATGTAATGAAGGAAACTAGAGAAGAAACATCGAGATTATTTGTTGGACATAGAAACCTGGAAATGATACAGATTGCGGAGTGCGCATTTGCAGATGACCTCGTCGTATTTGGAAGAAACGAGGACGCACTTAAGAGAAACCTCCAAATATGGAGAGATAAACTTGAGAAACGCAATCTGAGAATTAATGAAAGTAAAACCAAAGTGATGGTATGTGGGAAAACAGACCAACATACAAACATTAAAATCAATAATTATACTTTAGAGCAAGTAGAAACCTTCAAATACCTGGGAGTGCAACTAGAGAGTAGGGGTACACAAGAAGCAGAGATAAATAATCGAATAGCAAACGCTTCCCGGATATACCACGCAATTAAGAGCACATTCCTATCGAAAAAAGAAGTATCCCAAAAAGCAAAGATAGCTATCTACAACACAGTTTTTGTACCTATCTTAACATTTGGATGTGAAAGCTGGACGCTCACCACCAGACTAAAAAGTAAACTGCAAAGTATATCAATGAAGTATCTAAGAATAGTACTAGGGGTGACCAGAATGGACAGGATGCGGAACAATGAAATAAGAGAACGCCTTAAAGTCCAGTCAATAGAGAAAAAAATCGAAGAAGCCCAACTGAGATGGTACGGCCACATGGTAAGGATGGATAAAAAAAGCCAAGTGAAACAAGTGTGGGAAGCGAGAAGAGCCTTGAAAAGACCGAGGGGCAGACCCATGAAAACCTGGGACGATGAAATTGCCGCCATCCTAGACAGGAGAGGAGTCACCAAGGAGCAAGCGAAGAAGTTGGCAAGCAACAAGAAGAATTGGAGGAAGTTTGTACACGAAAACTAAAAGAGACTTTACACCCAACACCTTAGGGTAGAAGGGTTATTGATTATATATATATATATATATATATATATATATATATATATACATATATATATATAATATATATATATATATAACTTTCAAGTATGCCTTCTTCCTAAAATCTGATACAGATAGTGGTATCGTGTGATATATTATTTTAAAGGTTATTTGTTTGTATTTTAAATGGCACCTAATATAGTTCTCGAGAAATTAATTTTTAATATGTAGAATCCAACAAAAAGTTAACTGATAAACATTTTTAACAATTCGCTAAAAGAAAGTTCAAAATAGCAGGTAAGTTTAAGAAATAAATAGTTTAGTACTTCCTCCTTCATTTCCGTAAACATTGTAGTTTATTATCAAAATGGTGTACACTATTCAACAAAGAGTTGAACTTATTTTCCCTTTCTTTCGAATTAATGGTAGTGTCAGAACATGAAATGGCATGAAAGACATGTCATTACTTTTTACTTTGATTATTCACTCGCATTATCCTTTTCCATTTGTTTTAAACGTTTCAACGTTTGGCATTCCTTTCTCCAGGTAGCTGTAGCTTCCTCCGTGGTTGGTGTTAGTTGTTGCCCTGGAAACCATCAGGGTTTTCTAACTCTAATTCCACAAATTGGTTGCATTGCTCCTGTAGTGATCCTTTCCCAAGTTAATATGCTCCTTTTCTAACTTGGCTGCACCGTACTAAATACGACCAACAGTCAGAAATACGTATATACGGTTGCCTTCTATCGATATACCATTTTTGGTGTTCTGTTTTGCGAGACATGTCATTACTTTTTACTTTTATTATTCACTCGCATTATCCTTTTCTATATACATATATATATATATATATATATATATATATATATATATTGCTTATTGTTATATTTCTTTTAGAACATTCAAGAGATTAAAAAACTAAAAAACTATATACAGAGTCCCATTTTTATTTGTTAATTTGATAACTAATGAAACTTTGAGTACAGAGTCTCTCACTGAATCGGAACAACATTTAGTTGAGTCAGAAAACGAGCAAGAATATACAAATTTACAGAATCTACGTGATCAATTAGTAAGACTGGGTAAGTACTACATTATTTATCTAATAAATCTTCATTTAAGGAAATTTGTCATAAGAGTAACTTTAATTGGTATTGAGAGGAAGCCATAAAGACTAGATACAAAATCTAGAAAATACTTTGAAAAAACTTAAAGTAAAAAGAAATGTATTATATTAGGTTTAAAACATTTTCCAAATCAAAGTTTGGGTGAAAAGAAATTATTTCTTCATGAAAGAATCAGTTTAATTTTACGGAATTATTGTTTTTCTCTCTTCAGTTGCGACCCCCCGCCCCCCGTGACCAGGGACAGCGAGTGTAGTATCCATTGTGATATCGTGTAGGGATGTGTAGTTCACCATCGAAATAGTTCTAACTAATTGTTAGAATAATAACTTAATAACTAATTGAACTAGTTCATTAATTTTCACAAAACTAGTTCACTGCGAACGATTTGCATTATAAATTATGTCTCAACTTCTAAAGAGGAAAATAATGAATGAATAAATTAGAACATATATTTATTATTTTGTGAATGGATGGATTAACTAGTTTAAAAAAAATGCCGATTAGCCTCAGATAACAGATTCATAATTCTTCTGAATGTGACAATAACATTAAGTCTTATCTTAATGTCATAATGGTTCGGATCTTATGCCCATGTATTGGCTTGGATGTTGCCATGCTGTGTTGTTTTTTGTATTGTAATTTTGACATAAAAATTTTAGTTGTGGTTAAAATAATTGAGGCATTTACATAAAATATAATTTTATATAAAAGTGAGAATGAAAATGTGTTATTTAATGTTCCTAGAAAATTCACTGATTTTTTTTTGTAAAGGTTCTTTTAGAAATAACCTAACTATAAATACCTATGAGTTTAAATATATGTACGTAAATATAAAAATAAATCATACTTGAACCATATTTATATTTAAAACGGTTTATAAAAAACAAATCTTAATAATTTTTTGCAAATACAAACTAACTAATCATATAATAATTTAAACCATTTAAACCTAAACATACGAACGAAAGAAATAGTTCCGAAGTACTTGTACGGTAGTGAACTAAGTGAACTAGTGAAAGACTGAAAGAAAACGGGCGGCTAGCGCCGAGCTTGTGTGATGATTGAGACGAGACATCTGGCAACAAGTTCTGTTAGACCCCTTTTAGACGAGGATACTGTATGTGAGATACTGTATGCGAGATACAGAATTTGTGTCTGAAAGCGTTCATTTAACGTAATGTTTCTTCTGTATCTTGCATACGCATTCGGTATCTGGCATACTGTATCCCTCGCGCGTCCCGTGTGAAAAGCTTCATTTGAGTCTATGTAATATCTGCGTCTCGTATACGCGTATCTCGGATACAGTATCCTCGTCTGAAATAGGTGTTAGGGTTGGATTTCGATGTCGGTCCTACAAATAGTTCTTTCGCGAACTAGTTCACTGAACTAGTTCATTTTTGTGAAATAGTTCTGTTGAACTAGTTCATCTAAAAGAACTAATAAGCACACCTTTAATATCGTGTATTGTCCGTCTCCAAAGATCTCATGTCTCTGGTCATTTTTTATTTCATGATGTTTGTGTACATTCGTAAAAATCTTAAGGACTCGCGACTGGGTAGTAATTTATACTCCTCTAAATACCAAACAAAGTTTAGATAACTAATTGACTTAAAATTTTTACAGGGTTTATAGATTTTACTGATAATTCAAAGACTGATATTACGAAAGCCAAAAAGAATGCTTTATGCCTTGAATGCTCTTTAGATACTTTGATAGGTGATAAAAATATTAATGAAGACTTCCTGGAACACATTCGCAACGTACTCAAATTTACGATATTTCGGTTAGCTGCCCGGATGAGTGATGTAAGTATTTTTATGTCTATGTATGTAAAGCATGTCTCCTTTATATCTGCATAATAAAATGAATACGTTAATTTCACAAATGATAACAATTGCAAAAAACTGTACTAAGCAGTCAAGAACATACTTTAACTGTAAAAAGGGGACACATAATATCTCAAAAATCCCATACTCTATGGGTCTTACTTCAAAAATAACAAAGATACTGGGTACTTTATCTATCTAAGAAAAAGCTTAAGGCTCAAAAAACAAAAGAAATTTTTTTTTTAATTTCTAGTTATTTTTGTCAATAACTTATTTATTTTCTATTTTACACTATAAAGTAGTATGAATAAAGTTATAGACAATTTCATTTGCTACAAATAGTGTCTAACAACATTTTCTGTAAGGTTCCTAGTTTAATAGATACATCACGAAAATCCTTTGCACCCCTTATTTCAAGTTGCGGGTATTCAAACCTATATTAGGTCCATCTATAACAGATAGTGAGGTTACACGTTCAATACAAACGGCAAAAAATGGAAAAGCACTTGGCCCCGATGAAGTAAGTGCTGAAATACTCTAAAGTTTTTGGGAGAAAATGGAATTAAAGCTGTGTGTAATCTCTTTAACATAATTTATGACACTGGGATATTACCAACTGATTGGTTAAAGTCGGCATTTGTCACAATACCTATGAAACATCGTCCAAACACATGCGGTGATTATCGGACAATAAGTCTGATGAGTCACGTTTTGAAGATCTTCCTGCTAGTAATACACAGCAGAATTTAGACGCTGTTAGAGGACAGAATTAGCAATACTCAATTTGGGTTTAGGAGTGCCTTGGGTACAAGAGAAGCCTTGTTTAGTATACAGGTGCTAGTACAGAGATGCAGAGATATAACTCAAAATGTGTACATTTGTGCAATGGATTTTAAAAAGGCTTTTGACAAAGTCCGACATAACAAAATGCTAGAAATATTGGAAACAGCTGGAGTGGACGATAAAGATCTACGAATAATTACAAATCTATACTGGCATCAAGCATCAAGAATAAAGGTTGAACAAGAACTGTCGGATAAAATAAATATAAAAAGAGGAGTGAGACAAGGCTGTATATTGTCGCCTTTACTTTTTAACTTATATTCGGAGGAAATATTTAAGGAAGCCTTAATGGAGACAACCGAAGGTATTATTGTGAATGGAGTAACCGTCAACAATATTAGATATGCCGACGATACGTTAGTGCTTGTTAATTGCGGAGAAGACCTTCAAAATCTAATGAACAAAATAAAACAGACTTGTGATCAGTATGGATTAAAACTCAGCGTTAAGAAAACTGAATATATGATAGTTAGCAAACAAAATTATATACAGGATGACGGTATAAAAGTCGGAGATGCCACACTGGACAGAGTAGAGAATCTCGTGTATCTCGTCAGTAATATTAATGAGAGCTGTGATCCATTCGCAGAAATTAAAAGCCGAATAGAACAAACCCGAGCTGCCTTTGTAAAAATGAGAAACGTACTTTGCAGTCACGATCTTAGCATTGACCTCAGAGTTCGAATGACATGTTGCTACGTCTTTCCGGTCCTGCTGTATGGAATGGAAGCGTGGACTCTAACTGAGGCTATCCTTAAACGCTTGACAGCCTTTGATATGTGGGTATACAGACGACTACTGAAAATAAGCTGAGTCGACAGAGTTAGAAATGAGGAGGTCCTTAGACGGCTGAACCAAACAACACTACTTGTCAATATAATAAAGAAACGCAATCTGAAATACTTCCGTCATATTATGAGACACCCTGAAAAATATGATCTTTTACATCTGATCATTCAGGGAAAGATCCAAGGTAATCGTGGTCCTGGTAGAAGAAGAACATCATGGCTGAACAATCTAAGGCAATGGTATGAAAAATCAACTACATCGTTATTTAAAGCTGCTGTCAATAAAGTCACGATAGCGAATATGGTAGCCAACATGATATCCAACGATCGATAACGGTCATGGAACTAGAAGAAGAAGAAGGGTATTCAAGAATGCGGTCAATTTTGGAGCGCTGTGAAATACGAAGAAATTAACGAAATTAAACAAATTGGTAGTGAAAATTATTCTTTAACAAATCCTCTATAATATTACTTTAATGTCCTTTTTTGAGAAATTACCACAAAAAAAGTTATGAGGCCCATAAGAAAATTTGTTCAAACTTTTTTAGTTATTTTTGTTTATAACTTATTTATTTTCAATTTTATGATAAAAAGTAATAGGAATAAGTTGTAGAGATTTTAATTTGCTACAAATAATATCAGTAAAGGTAATGGGGGACACTTACCTCAACTTCAAATATATTAAGCCCCGTATTTATAGTCGGTACTCAAGATCGTGCTCGAGAACGTGCTTGGCCAAGTCGAACTTACGTCAAAGTCATGCTCAAGTATTTGTTGTGTTCTATAAACGATACTTCGGGTATTCTCGTACAAGTTTGATCTCAAGCAAGAAAAAATTAGTACGGTAAAAGTAAATTACGAATAAACATCGAAAAAAAGAAGATTCTGTCAATTTTCTCATAATTGTGACTAAACTTTTAGCGCCAAATTTAGTTTATGCTACTTACTGAAATTTTGTGTTTGATATTAATATTTTGTGTTTGAAATTAATACTGGATATTAACTATTTTAAGGTATGTAATATGTTATAAAAAATATTTATTCTACAGAATTAATTTCTATTTTGTTACTGTGTCTGAGGCATAATTTTTGATGTTCAAAATATATGCTTATATATGTATATTTGTTTTTGGATATATTTATATGTATGTGATGCGTTACAATCATTATAATTATATTGCATGTGTAAGCCGTACGCTAAATAAATTGGTTATGTAAATTTTAGATGAGTGGAAATAGCAGTAAATATGCACCTTACTCAACAAAGGAAAAAGTTCTCCTAATTCAGCTGGTAACAGAAAACGCTGTGGTAGAGAACAAAAGGACAAACTGTTTTCCACTTCAGTAATGGAGAAAAATATGGCTTGGGAGTTCATAGCAACAAATTATAACTGCCAACCTGAGGTCAACATCTTGCTGCCTGATTATACCATCAGGCAGCAAGACGAGATTCATAGGATGAAAATGAAGATTTTAGAAGAAGATATGCTGAAAGCAAAAGCCTTAAGAGAAGCAGCTGAGAAGGAGAGGCAGAGAGCTATTGATGAAGCTGAATTAGCTTCATTGAAGTTAATAGACTATAAAAAGGGTAATTATAGATTTTATCATGTTTGACTTGTCACTGGAATTTGTCTATAATTAATTGTTTATTTTCAGGCGCTAGAAGATCTTTTTCCTTTGTTGGATACTCTGCAGTTTTAGGGAAAATGTAGAAATAAGCCATAATATGTTTATTTATTGATATTTTTCAATCTATATGACCAGAGGCTGTTATCATAGATACAAAATTGTGATTTATTTTCTGAAAATAAATCACAATTTTGTATTTTTGGTAACAATATCTGGTCATAGAGATTAAAACATCAGTAACTATAACATACAAAACATTGTGGCTTATTCCCAACTGAAGATAGTGTTTGGGAAGTGTTAACTCGGTCTTTCAGTGGCCTTTTCACTTTAGGAGCACTGAATGTCAGAGTAGGGTCTGTTTTAGCAGGTAGGCATTTGACGTAGAATCAGCGAAGAGAGGATGTTTTAAAGTACCTCGGGAACTATCGCCGGAACTACGAAGAATGAATCCTGCACTAAGGTCAGTCAGGCGGCATCCTGGACTGAGATGTCTTAAGATTTCAGACCCTCCCCCCTCTATAAAGACGAAAAAAATATACTTTGTGTTGTAAAATCATGTTTATTTTCTTTCTATTCTCGTTCCTGTTTATTTTATTTCTAGATAGTATTTAATGTAGATTTAAGATTGTTAATATTTTAATTTCTGCTGGTAAGATATGGTTTTACCTTTTTATTTGTTGTATAGTCTTTTGTTTTTTGATTATGTATGTTTCTTTTTCAGTTTTTTTTAAGTATTGATTGCAATACATAGTTCATAATATTTTTATGTTGTTTACAGAAAATTACTAAAAATTTTTAATAAATTGCTGCTACTTCGATATATATATATATATATATATATATATATATATATATATATATATATATATATATATATATATATATTTCATCCTCGAAAGAGCTTAAACTAGCATTCAAATGAAGCCATCGGTTAAAATTAAATGAACAATAGTATTCTTACTGTTTTTCTTGTATTTTTTTGTCTCGTTTCTCTTGTTTAGTTTGTAATCTTTAATGTTAAGTTATTATAGAGTTTTTATAACATCCTTTAAAAAATCTACAAATTGTTTTTGTAAGTATGAACCCTGGTGGTCGTTTACTTATATGCTAAAATCTTTTTTATTTGTAGTGAACTGATGATGCTTTTAAAAATAAAAGCGAAACATATTCAAATAAATCAATAAAGTAGTTGACGACTTATTTGCCAATTATTGACTGATAAAACCTCTGATATTCAACCATTGAATATATTTTAAATATATATATATATATATATATAATATATATATATATATATATATATATAAAATTACTTTATATTTTTGTAATGTTCTAATTGTTGTACAGTTTACTCCTGATAGCTAAAGCTATAAAATAAAATAATCTATTTTACATTGTATTTAATTATAACTATAATTTTTTAAATAAAGAATATTAATATTCTAAATTTGTATTAATTTTTATTTGGTAAGGAAAGGTTTTATGAAAGGAATAAACACTTAATTAAAATGAGGGAAACTCCTTGTACTCAGAGAAGACATACTTACTTGAGTTGTCTGAGCATAGTGAGGGAAAACCCTCATTTATTTTAAAATTAAAACAAACACATTTTTATAAATAAGACAAAAACATACTATATCTAATATAATATAGGTATTTAATTCTCAAAATAAATAACTTTGAATTAAACAAAGATAAGATATAAAATAAAAAAAACCAACAAAAAGTGTAATCAAGTAATGATAATCATTCTGACATTTTGAGAAATAAGGTAGAACATACATAATATAAGTATTCAATATTGTATTTACATTCCCATGCATAACATTGGTGAATAAAATGTCTCCTAAAATTTAAAGCTCATTCCACATCATTAAAGTTTCTATTTACTACTTTCTAGAAAATCATCATCACTATTATTTTCCTGTAAACATATATTGCAAAGTACTGCTGTAGCACTTATTATGCAAGATATGTATTTAATTTGGTTTGTAGGCCTCATTGCAGACAGGAAAACCATATTTTCCAGGTTCCAAATATCCATTTACACATTACATGTGTACTATTATTATATCTATTTTGTTGATCATTGCCTAAAAAGATGTATTTATCAAATAATCTATTTTTTATTTGGCCAATTATCAATAAATACCTGGCTATAATACTGGAGTAAGTAGATTGTGTGTGCACTGCATACATATTCACTATTCATAATAATTCTGGAATTTGCCCTCTTTCCATTCTAACTTTTAATCAACTTTGATCAAATAATAAGCTACCAATACTTTATCCTGGATGTTGAACGACAATATTAATCTCAAAAAACAAAGAAAATATTGTATTGGAAATATTCATAAATATAAACAAACAAGTTAGGTTAGGATCCCGTGCTCAAGGCAGGTCCATCGGATGCTTGAGTACGAGCTGTCATTTTTGCGTTCTCAAGCTCGACTTCGTGCTTGAGAACGGTTTATAGAACACAAATTTGATTCAAGGTCGATCTCAAGTATCGATCCATACTTGAGCATCGTTTATAAATATGGGCCTAAGATATTTTGAGAACAATTAGGGTGCTTAAATTTTTCGTATATTTTTATGTGATCGAGGTAAGATAATCCTTCAAGAAATTATAACTTTCAGCATATATTTATGTAAAGCAAGTACTCTTTAATTTTTTTTTAAATTCCATGTCAATGTCCTCATTTGCCCCAATGTACGGGGTAAATGAAGATGTTCTAAAACCTCATCTGAAGTTAAAACTTCTCCATATTGATGTTGCTTAAGCCGTATTTGTCTTTCTTTGACTGGTGTTGGAATAACCGAACTTTTTACATTCATCTTTAATTTATTTACGAAGAAGTCAATATTTTCGTTTATGGAAACAGAACCAGAAGTCATTTGCCTAGTATCAGTATTTTCCAAACTTGTGGTTAAAGTGTCCTCGGCAATCATATATTTTTTAATGGTAGAATTGTAGCTAGCTAACGCAACTTGGATAAAAGGGACATTAGAATTATCTCTAAGATTTACTATAACCAGAAAGCAAATATCCGAATAGAGCAAGAGACAACGGAGGAAATCGAGATTAAGAAAGGCGTAAGACAGGGTTGTATACTCTCACCGACCTTATTCAATCTATACTCCGAAGACTGGCTTTTCCATAAATATCCTTTAGGAGTTGCCGAATATGTGGTCCCCGGAAAATCTAAACAACTTAAAGTCCATCTTGGTAAGACTGCACTTCCTTGAAAAATTATGTGAGGTGGTAAATAAGAACCATCAGCGCTAATGTAACAGTTGATTGATATATTTTTACGACCTGTGCCATGAACGCGTTGATAAAGCGCTTTATTTTTTTTTTTTGCCAATGCCCTTAATTTTGGAGGGATCAATACAAAATCCAGACTCGTCGAAGTTGAAGAAAAACTCGGGCATTTGATAAAATAAATTTTCATTTACAATTTGTTGTAATTTATTGTAATGGTCTGCTACAACAAAAGGATCAGAATACATGGCCCTTTTATTTTGCAAACTTTGTGGTTTCTGTAATGATAATCGAGGATGTCGATTCATAAAATTCTTATACCAACCTTGACCGGATTTATTTTTCTTGAAAGGAGTTTGAATCTTGACAATAACTTTGAACGAAAGATAATAATTCTTCTTTATCCATGGGATAACCAAAGTCTGCTGTCGCTAAAACTAACCGTTCTAGTTGACCCTCAACTTTCTGAAAGGGCATTTTGCCGACCAGCGCCGAGAGATTCCAGTGAAGTTTTTCTTTAATATAACGCTTCTTGAAACTTCATAGTATTCTGCAGCAGAGCGATTGTGGTTGTGGTTTTTGACGTCGTTTACGGCAGCTTTTACGTTTTCTGTCGTGTAGGTTTTTCTTTGATCTTTTTTTTAATATATTTTCTTACCATATTGCAATTTATTTTAACCTGTAACGAAAAAATGAGTATCAACTAGAAATCAAGTCTCTGTATAATAGTAATTAGGGCTGATTCTGTCTTCATTTACCTCTTGTACATATTATTTTGGGGTAATTGTGAACACAAAATAAACATTTCACAAAAATTTGCAGTTAAATCAAGTACTTATTAACAAAATGTTCTACTTAATCAATTAAAGCCAACTGTGATGAGAAACATTCAATATTTTAAATATTTTTAAGGTAATAGTAATTACCGTAACAGCCGACCAAACTAATACACCAAATATTTTACAGGTTAAGTTTCAGTGTCAGGTGCGTTAAAATAACAGCTTTTTATTGTGAGTTCGTAGATTGCTGGTAGATGTCACCTAAGTATAGAAGGAAGATACACAGACAAATTCAACATAGCACTTTTATTAACGATTTTATTTTCGATGTCCTTATTTGCCCCTCTCCACATTTACTCTGATTGTCTTATTGAAGAAGTTTATAAGTAAACGCCTACATTATTGGATTACTATACTTATAAAACAATTTGTAGTCTTTCAGATGTTCTAGAAACTGTAAAGTTACTTAACATATCGAGCAAATATCTTAACAAAAAACTCAATTAACTACAAAGCACCAAAGTCCATTGCTTTAATTGTCCGGTGAATTTAAATTTTACCGACGACTTCATTTGATTTTCTTGTGGTGACAACCAAAAAGACACTGCGTGTTGTTTGTATACAAAATATGAGCATCACCACATGTGTTTATTCAATTTCTTAGTGGATGGTCGCACCTTCACTGTGCGATTGTTGAAAAGGAATTGGTAAAAAAATATACTGGGTCATGGAATCATTTGTTCGAAGGGAGGTTGTGAATGGCGGAATATGTTAGACTATTTGTTGACCTCAGATATAGAGTTTGATGTGATTGTTATCGATGTTACTTCATTTATTAAGACTTGCTGGATGTTTAAGAATATGGCACATTTCTAGAAGGGATCTTTTCTGATAATTTTGTTGTTTGGGCAGTATTTTGACGTTTGTAAAGTCGATTTGATGTTTGGTTCAGATGGCATGTTATGCCAAGGCACAAGAAGGTTTTAAAATCATAATGTCGCTTTTATGAGAAGTTAAAGAGTTGAAGAGAGCGGCTGATCTGGCCAATGTAGTAGGAGTTACACTTTGCGCAGGGTATGTTATAGATAATAATAGTATGTTCAAAATTATATATATATATATATATATATATATATATATATATATATATATATATTGTTATGATATGTAAAATCAAGAAAATGTCGGTTTGTTTAAAAATATTTCAAAGTTCAAAACATTAAAATAATTCAGATAAGTCAAACAATAAACTACAAACATTTCGAAGAATGAAAGTCTTAAATTTTGGATTACCTGTATTAAACAAAACGAAACCTATGCATAAATTATTTTCTTTGTTAAAATATATTTGTATGACGTGAATAAGCTTAAGTGAAATAAAAGACAATTGAACCGGGTTTTCCAAATACATTAGTGCAGTTGATTAGGACAATAGAATAGATTTTATAAAGGTAGATTTTTGTTAGTTTTTAAGTATTGTAGAAAAATATTATTTGTAAATAAGTTTTAGGAAATTTTATAATTATAGGTAAAAATTTGTTTGTTATCGAAATGAAGAAATGGGGATGGATGACGCGTTTTGATTGGATGAAATTGAAAAAGGTGGGATGATTGGTTTGAGAATGAGACGTTAGTTAGTTTCGGAAGAAAAAAAAGATAGTCAGTTGGTTTCCAAGGGTAGAAGGCGAACGGCCCTTTGTTCTCGGGTAGTTTCCCAGAGGTAGGAAGCAGTAGCAGTGAAAGTTTGTAAGTTTTCGTGTAGTTAGTGTATCTGACAGAAGCTGATCCAGTAAAAGATTGTAAGTTATATTTTCTACTTATATTCCAAGAGTCACTGTTCAGGCCAACGAGAGATTCAGTTTATCGTAAAGAAAAGATATTCCAAGAGTCAGTTTTCACTCAGGCCAACGAGAGATTCAGTTTATTGAGAGAAGAAGAAGCTAGCATAATTTGAACGATTCGTGCATTTGAAGAAGATCATTAAGGACGATAAACTTGCAATAATTTGTTGTAAGATAGCTGATTACCTAGGGAGCGGCTACGAGCAAATAGTATAGTCTACAAGGAACAAGGATTTGGACCACTCATCATCAGAGAGAGATAGTTTGTTTTCTGCAGTTTTTCTTTTACTGATAACACAATTTTTACACTTAATTTAGAAAGGATATAAATATTTTGATCAGGAGAGTTAGAATAATTTGGGATTTTGAGATTTCAATTAATATTATTTGTACCATTAATTTTGAAGGTTCACGTACTTAAAACAAAATTTTAAGAATCATTATATGAGATTTTGTTTATTGAAAACATTTGAGTGTGAATTTTATTTCATTATTTTAGTTGAATATATAACGTTAGATCCTATATGTTTTTTTATTATTCCGGTTTCTTTGGACCTTACCTTTCACATGTAATAGCATAGATATTGAAGCACGAATTTAACCCTGAGATAAGAGAATTAAAAAAATTGTGATATAATCATAGTCATATCATTAAAATAATTTTAAATAATTAATTAATTAATTAGCTAATTAATTGCTTGGAGCACCAAGACTTTAAATATCACATATATATATATATATATATATATATATATATATATATATATATATATATATATATATATTGAGGTTTTTGTTTTTTTTTTATTATATTTTCTATGAGTTTTTTTGATATTTTTTTAGATTTTCTTTTCTTTTGTAGTCATAGTTTATTTTAGTTCATTTGCTCTTTATATAATTTTTTTTAATATAATTTTGCTACGACAATCAAATCAAATCAACAATAAAAAATCAGGTACTGTTAAATTGAAATTATTTATTATCATGCGAACCAAGACTAAATACGGATGAATTATATGAATGTATTTGATTCTATTTTAAAGGAATCCTATCAATGATGCACTTGTTAGTGTTTTAGTACATTAACTTTAATAAAAATAATAATAATACTATATACATTGTAAGTAATAAGATTGGAATGTTGATTGCATTTGTTCCATGTGGAATGATAACTTATAATTCTTTGAAATAACACGTGCGGTATTTCTTCAAATAATTTCGAAATTTATTCGCGAGATCACTTTACGTTGATAAATAGTAGAATACGAGTACGTAGTGTTTATCTCGCTCTTAGTTTCAGCACCATTTTAGGACAACTCTGTATATAATATTTTTTGACCAAGTTTACACCTGAGAATCTAGATCAACTATACTATTTAGTACGTCTTTAGATTTTTTCAATAAATCTTTTTCTCGAGATCTATATCCCCTTCAAAGATACCGGTAGTTCTACCGTTTTGTTCTGTTTTTTTCTCCATTTCCATTCACTCATGATATCCATTTCAGGATTCTATATTAGCTTGTACAAGTCTAGAGGACGGGTACCATATATTTTTGGAGTAACTCCAAAAGTCCCGAAAAGTGTTTACCGCCTGCAATCTAGCATATATGCTTGACTGTTTCAGTTCCTTTGCTACAGGGTCTGCAGCTGTCTCCATGAAATAATCCTATTGTCTATGTACCTCGTAATAAAATACTGATTATGGACTTTTTATTGCCAAAAGGGTTCTGTGATTTAGCCCGAAAGGGTATTTTTAATATATACCTTTTATAAAGGATTTTTAAATTTCTTCTTCCTGTAGTTCCTTCTATCGGAGGTTGGCTATCATTACAGCTATCCGTACCTTATTGGCGGCTGCTCTGAAAAGATCTACTGAGCTGCAACTATATCACTCTCTTAGGTTTCTTAGCCAGGAAATTCTTCGTATTTGTATCGATCTTTTACCCTTGATTTTACCTTGCATTATAAGCCTTAATATCTCATATTTCGCACCTCTGGTAATGTGGCCTAAATCTTCCAGCTTTCTTGTTTTGATGTGCTTTATGACCTCACAAACCTTTTGTAGCCTGCTTAACACTTCTGCATTTGTTACTCGTTGGGTCTATGTTATTTTCAAAATCCTACTATAGCACCACATCTCAAATGATTCCAACTTCATTATATTATCCACTTTTAGTGTCGAGCTTTCTATTCCATACAACAAAGTCGAGAACACGTAGTATCTTAAGCCTCTTATCCTCAGCTCCAGAGGATGGTCTCGATTAACAAACATTGTTTTCATTTTTATAAATGCTTGTCCTGCAATTTCAATGCGTGCTCTCATTTCTCTACCTTGGTCATTGTTTTCATTTACCTAGGTTCCCGGATCTTTGTAGTTATTCACTCTTTCTACTTGTTTACCTTCGATATCTATCCTTGCTACTGTATGTTGCTTAAAATTAATCATGCACATATACTGATTTGATGTAATTTATTTACTAAGCGTTGCAGTGCTTCTAGACTGTCTGCAAAAACTGCGGTGTCGTCTGCGAATCTTAAGTTGTTCAAGATTTTTCCGGTTATTTATATACCCTGTTGTTCCTCTGATATTGCTTCCCTAAAATTAGCTTCTTTGTACAGAGTGAATAACAATGGGGACAGCACGCAACCCTGTCTAACACCTCTTTTAATTTCTATAGTTTCTGTATCGACATTTTCGATTCTAACCTTTGCTTTTTGATTCCAATGCAGATTGACAATAACCCGTACATCTCGACTATCCACATTCTTTTCTTTTAACAGTTTTACGAGTTTCTGATGTTGTACTCTATCAAAAGCCTTCTACCCGCACTACCATCACTTCATGTGATCAGATGCATGGTACTGACAACAGAAAGCTAATCGAGGAGCTAAAAGCCGATATTGTGATGGGGAAACCTATCGATGCAACAGCTACTAGATATAACTTTGACAATAAATTCACAATTAAGATACCAGCCAGGGAAGACTGGAATAAAGGTGTACCCATAAAAGCTGCTGCTACCTGGTACACGGATGGCTCAAAAATATCAGAGGGTGTTGGCGCCAACACATATACATATATATATATATATATATATATATATATATATATATATATATATGTATCATCATCACAGTCATTAACATCTTAGTAGATGTGTTGTGATTCATAATTGGGCTTCAGCAGCTCGGACAGTTTGATTGATAATATTTCTCCACTGTTCGCGGTCATCAGTTATATGTATTGCCTCAGTATACTGTTTATTGAGAAGCTTTTTAGTAATGTACGCCCATCGCTGTGGAGATCTTCCGCGTTGGCGTTGAGTCTGAGGCCTTCCTTGGACCACCAACCGCTCCATTTTGTGATCACTTCGATGGATATGGCCAAAGAACTTTAAAATTCTAGAGTAAACGGTACTGGAGAGACGTTGATCCGGTTTAATTTCATCCAGAACCGAGATATTTGTACGGCGAGCCGTCCATGGAATTCGAAGCAGGCGTCTCCATGTCCACATTTCAAAGGCGTCTATACGTCGTCGATCTGATTCTTTGACTCTCCATGTCTCGCATGCATAGTAAAATATGGAAAAGACCAGAGTTGAAACGAGTCTCTTTTTGTTTGTCATATATATATATATATATATATATATATATATATATATATATATATATATATATATATATATATATATATATATATATAAGGATCACTCAGACGAGTGGTGGGTTCTTATATCGGTCTCTAGGTGGAGAAATAAAAGACAAAGTTAATAGGCTACTTTATCTATTTTGAAGACGTTTCGCTTTCGAGTTTTGAAAGCATCATCAGTTCATCTAAAAAATTACAATATGAGAACCACACAATCATGGAAACGATGTTAATTGTTACCTTAAAAAGACATGTAGCAGTCAATGTTATTAACAATAATGTGAATGAAACTAAGTAAATGGACATAATACGCTGATTTTGTATAAACAATTAAGTAACTAACAACATATATGAATTTATAAAATTAGCACAGCAAATGACCATGTGGTCTAAAGTAAATTAAATGTTATTTAATGTTAATTAGTGAGAAAGAACCAAGAAAATCATAGATAACTTCCAACTATTTATATGAATATTAAGCTTTGATTTTAACTTTAGGTAGCATTATAAGTGATATTAATAAAATTTTAAAAGAAGTATAAATGAAGTTACCGATCAAAGCCCTACAAATGTCGCCGGGAAAATGGCGTTAGATGAAACAGGAACGAACTAAACCGCGAAAAGACAGCCAACCTTGAGGTCAAAAATACTTTCGACAGATCAACAAGGTGTAGGTACCAACCCAAATTTTGGGCGGTCAATTTATGTTTAAATGAGTTTGGATGACTACCCGGTTGCAAAAGACAAAACAGTGAAAGAAGTTGGTAGTGTAATAGCAACTCCCCTCACTAATCAGCCCAGATTTACAAACAGGAGATTTTCATTTAACCTCATAAGTATGTAATAACGTTAATCATTATGGCTAGTTAAACAGCCACAGGTGGTTAACGACCCATTAATTTCCAAACAGCCCAAGGTTCAATATACTTGAAACTGTGCTTTGCAAAGGATTCTATGAATCAATTACAATATTTGTATTATTTGTGAAATGTAAGTTGCATATGTAATAGTAAATTAAGTAAAGAATATTAAATTATATTATTAAGATATTTTATGTATTTTATTTCTATTTTATGTATATAAATTATTTTATGCAAAATGGAAAAAGGTTCAAACAGTACACCTAATATGACATTAATATAGTGAAAAGATCAAGAAGCCTAATTCTGCAAAATTAAAGCATGATATATTTGGCTCAAGTTACTTATGTCAGTTCTCTTATTCAAAGCATTAGGGTGTTTTAGTATTGAACACATTTCCAAAAACTGTCTTTTAGCTAGATTGCGTTCAGTGGCAAGGATCTTAACTTCATTGAAATCCACTTCATGTTTGGTGTTTATCGCATGTTGTGCCAGGGCACAAGTGTGTTTTGATAAATTAATGTCACTACGATGTGAAGTGAGACGACCTTTTAATGATCTACCAGTTTGACCAATGTAACATAAATCGCAATTAGCGCATGGAATTTTATAAATTGTGTTAACTTGTTCCAAAGTGGACAAGGGTGTTTTAGTTTTAGAGAGTCCTCTCTTGTTCCGAGTCCATTTCGGAATCCAAACTGGGTATTATTGATGTCCATTTCCAGTTTTCTGTGTACTCTAGAGTGTATAATTTTCAGGAATATTTTCAGTACATGGCTCATCAGACTGATTGTACGGTAATCACTACATTGTTTGGCATTTATCTTTCTCGGTATAATAACAAAGGTGGATAAAAGCCATTCTTGTGGTATTTTTCCTGATGTATAAATGCTATTGAAAAGTTCAACTAAAATGGGAATCGAGTCTTTTTCTATTAGTTTAAGGATTTCCGTTGGTATTTCATCTGGACCTGGGGCTTTACCATTTTTCATTCTATTTAGTGCGTAAATTACTTCCTCTTCCGTTATTTCTTGACCTTCGTCTCCTTGTATGTTACTTAGCTCAGATTGTTGTCTATCATCTGCAAAGAGTTCTTCAATATAGTTTTTCCATGTCTTCAACTGTTCTACTAGTTCTGTTATTATGTTTCCGTTGACATTATACAGGGTATTTGGCTGCTTACGATTTTGTGTACCTGCAAGTTCTTTCACTTTTTTATGTACATTAAAAATATCATGTTTTGCCTACAATTGCTCTATTTCTTCACATTTTCTTTTATAAAAATCTTCTGTTGCTATTCTAATTTCTATTTTGATTTCTTTCTGTATTTGTTTATACCTTTGTTAGTTTTTTTCTTTCATTATTCTCCGATTGTCCATGAGAAGAAGGATCTTATCAGTCATCCACATTTGCTTTATTTTTGGTTTTTCTTTAGTCAGAATTTTTTTCGCAGGACCTGTTATCGTCATTTTTACGTTTTGCCATTTTTTATCTATGTTCGTTGGCTATAGTGTTCGTTGGCTGAGATATTTCTTTTTCATGAAGTATTTTCAAATTATTATTAATACATTTTTGCAGTTTCTCCTTTACCTCCAGGTTACATAAATGACTGACGTCTATCTGATTTGCTCTTCTTTTCTGCTCCAATCTTTTTAGTTTAATACTCATTTGCGCTATTAGAAGGTTATGGTCTGAAAAGACGTCTGCGCCTGGGTAAGCTTTAACGGATTTTAAGGAGTTTCTTTATCGATCGTTTATCAGTAAAAAATCAATCTGGTTTCGAATTATTCTTTTGCCATTATTCTGGGGTGATTTCCACGTATAAAGTCTTCTCTTTGGTAAGTTGAAGAATGTATTAGATACAATCATGTTATTCTCCTGGCAGAATTGAAGTAGTCAGTCACCTCGTTCATTTCTTTTACCGAGTCCGTATTCTCCTACACGTTTGCCACTTTTTCCTTTACCAATTTTTGAGTTACTAATGTATAAAACTTTTTTTGAAAACTTTTGACATTTACTAATGTATAAATCTAGAGACGGGAAGTCAAACTAGAAAACAGACTAAAACATGAAAACATAAATGAAGAGTGGGAATGATGCAGAAACATCATAAAAGAAGCAGCTGAATAATTACTAGGCATGAAAGGTAAACAAAGAAGAACAAAAACACACACAGAGCATATTTACAGGGGCATAGAACCCAACATCTTTAATCAGTGCATGTTGCCAGTACTTACATATGGTGCAGAGACATTAACACTAACCAAGAAAGTAAGAAATAAAATTTGTGTTACCCAAAGAGCCATGGAACGATCGATGTTAGGTATTTGTCGTAGGGATCGGATCACGAACAAGGAAATAAGACAAATAACATATGGAATAACAGATGGACACAGCGAATAATACAGTGGAGACCGAGACAAGAAGCACATCGAAGTAGAGGTCGTCCACCAACAAGATGGTCTGATGACATAAAACGGATCGACAAAAATTGGATGCAAACAGCACAAAACAGAAATACATGGAAAATACTGAGGGAGACCTATATCCAGCAGTGGATAGATCCGGGTTAAATGATGATGATGATGATGAGAACCCAACAAGCAGAGGCGGAATATAAATAAATACGTAGGGAAGAAAAGAAAACCCATCGCAGAAGTAAAAGATCTAAGTAAGCAAAAGAGAAGACAAAAGAAGTAAAGAGATAAGGAGGGTAATATATTAACACAACAGCAAGAAAAACTAAAATGATGGAATTCCTGAATGCGACCAAACAAAAATGTTTTAGATTATCTTCATATATCAGATGTTCGTTTGTAATACTCCATGTAAGGATTTTTATAAAAATATTGCTGTTAATTATGTGTTCTTAATATGCCATACCCTAAATAAAAAATAAATTCTCCGCTACTGATACGCTTCTTGGTAAAACCCGTATGGACAGCTAAATTATATGATGTTTTAACAGATCACGCGTATGACTCATTTTATTATTTCTTTGCAAGAGTATATTAAAACACGAGAGTCAGATGATATTGAAAAGGCATGGACAAGAATAAGCGTAAAAAAAGGTGACAAGAGACTTACTTGGATTGTTAAAACCTTCTACAACAATTTTCAGAGAACAAATTTCTAACAGTTTTAGCATTCTTAACAGCAATTTTAACAGGTATATTATTTTGTTTATACAATTTAATAAGCTTCTCAGTAACTTGAGGGAAATAAGGTAAAGAAGAATAATGTAATGTAATGTAAAGTAATGTAAAGAATAATAATTACTGTTTAACTAGCCATAATGATTAACGTTATTACATACTTATGAGGTTGAATGAAAATCTCCTGTTTGTATATCTGGGCTGATTAGTGAGGGGAGTTGCTATTACACTACCAACTTCTTTCACTGTTTTGTCTTTTGCAACCGGGTAGTCATCCAAACTCATTTAAACATAAATTGACCGCCCAAAATTTGGGTTGGTATCTACACCTTGTTGATCTGTCGAAAGTATTTTTGACCTCAAGGTTGGCTGTCTTTTCGCGGTTTAGTTCGTTCCTGTTTCATCTAACGCCATTTTCCCGGCGACATTTGTAGGGCTTTGATCGGTAACTTCATTTATACTACTTTTAAAATTTTATTAATATCACTTATAATGCTACCTAAAGTTAAAATCAAAGCTTAATATTCATATAAATAGTTGGAAGTTATCTATGATTTTTTTGGTTCTTTCTCACTAATTAACATTAAATAACATTTAATTTACTTTAGACCACATGGTCATTTGCTGTGCTAATTTTATAAATTCATATATGTTGTTAGTTACTTAATTGTTTATACAAAATCAGCGTATTATGTCCATTTACTTAGTTTCATTCACATTATTGTTAATAACATTGACTGCTACATGTCTTTTTAAGGTAACAATTAACATCGTTTCCATGATTGTGTGGTTCTCATATTGTAATTTTTTAGATGAACTGATGATGCTTTCAAAACTCGAAAGCGAAACGTCTTCAAAATAGATAAAGTAGCCTATCAACTTTGTCTTTTATTTCTCCACCTAGAGACCGATATAAGAACCCACCACTCGTCTGAGTGATCCTTATATATATTTTTCCTTTATTTGCACTGCCCCGGTGAGTTTCTTACATTATGTGCGTTTTAGTGCTTTTATTATCTTCCGAGGAATTTAAATTTTTAAGGTAAACCAAGACATTTTTGTTTCAGATACATACCAAATGTTTACGACAGTTCATTCTGCGAGCATTTGATATGGCACGCGAAATTCAAATAACTCCCAAACGCATTGAGTATGCCCAAAAGATTGAGCTGCAACTGTACGACGCTCTAATGAATCTAGCATGTGAGCAACAAGAACAGCTAACAGCTATCATAAACAGGACGCTTTTGGATATGAAATCTAACGTCGCAGAAGTGCTAGAAGGTTTTAACAATCCAAGTAAGTCTCTTGTCACCTTTTTTTACGCTTATTCTTGTCCATGCCTTTTCAATATCATCTGACTCTCGTGTTTTAATATACTCTTGCAAAGAAATAATAAAATGAGTCATACGCGTGATCTGTTAAAACATCATATAATTTAGCTGTCCATACGGGTTTTACCAAGAAGCGTATCAGTAGCGGAGAATTTATTTTTTATTTAGGGTATGGCATATTAAGAACACATAATTAACAGCAATATTTTTGTAAAAACCCTTAAATGGAGTATTACAAACGAACATCTGATATATGAAGATAATCTAAAACATTTTTGTTTGGTCGCATTCAGGAATTCCATCATGTTAGTTTTTCTTGCTGTTGTGTTAATATATTACCCTCCTTATCTCTTTACTTCTTTTGTCTTCTCTTTTGCTTACTTAGATCTTTTACTTCTGCGATGGGTTTTCTTTTCTTCCCTACGTATTTATTTATATTCCGCCTCTGCTTGTTGGGTTCTCATCATCATCATCATCATTTAACCCGGATCTATCCACTGCTGGATATAGGTCTCCCTCAGTATTTTCCATGTATTTCTGTTTTGTGCTGTTTGCATCCAATTTTTGTCGATCCGTTTTATGTCATCAGACCATCTTGTTGGTGGACGACCTCTACTTCGATGTGCTTCTTGTCTCGGTCTCCACTGTATTATTCGCTGTGTCCATCTGTTATTCCATATGTTATTTGTCTTATTTCCTTGTTCGTGATCCGATCCCTACGACAAATACCTAACATCGATCGTTCCATGGCTCTTTGGGTAACACAAATTTTATTTCTTACTTTCTTGGTTAGTGTTAATGTCTCTGCACCATATGTAAGTACTGGCAACATGCACTGATTAAAGATGTTGGGTTCTATGCCCCTGTAAATATGCTCTGTGTGTGTTTTTGTTCTTCTTTGTTTACCTTTCATGCCTAGTAATTATTCAGCTGCTTCTTTTATGATGTTTCTGCATCATTCCCACTCTTCATTTATGTTTTCATGTTTTAGTCTGTTTTCTAGTTTGACTTCCCGTCTCTAGATTTATACATTAGTAAATGTCAAAAGTTTTCAAAAAAAGTTTTATACATTAGTAACTCAAAAATTGGTAAAGGAAAAAGTGGCAAACATGTAGGAGAATACGGACTCGGTAAAAGAAATGAACGAGGTGACTGACTACTTCAATTCTGCCAGGAGAATAACATGATTGTATCTAATACATTCTTCAACTTACGAAAGAGAAGACTTTATACGTGGAAATCACCCCAGAATAGTGGTAAAAGAATAATTCGAAACCAGATTGATTTTTTACTGATAAACGATCGATAAAGAAACTCCTTAAAATCCGTTAAAGCTTACCCAGGCGCAGACGTCTTTTCAGACCTTCTAATAGCGCAAATGAGTATTAAACTAAAACGATTGGAGCAGAAAAGAAGAGCAAATCAGATATACGTCAGTCATTTATGTAACCTGGAGGTAAAGGAGAAACTGCAAAAAATGTATTAATAATAATTTGAAAATACTTCATGAAAAAGAAATATCTCAGCCAACGAACACTATAGCCAACGAACATAGATAAAAAATGGCAAAACGTAAAAATGACGATAACAGGTCCTGCGAAAAAAATTCTGACTAAAGAAAAACCAAAAATAAAGCAAATGTGGATGACTGATAAGATCCTTCTTCTCATGGACAATCGGAGAATAATGAAAAAAAAAAAAACTAACAAAGGTATAAACAAATACAGAAAGAAATCAAAATAGAAATTAGAATAGCAACAGAAGATTTTTATAAAAGAAAATGTGAAGAAATAGAGCAATTGTAGGCAAAACATGATATTTTTAATGTACATAAAAAAGTGAAAGAACTTGCAGGTACACAAAAACGTAAGCAGCCAAATACACTGTATAATGTCAACGGAAACATAATAACAGAACTAGTAAAACAGTTGAAGACATGGAAAAACTATATTGAAGAACTCTTTGCAGATGATAGACAACCATCTGAGCTAAGTAACATACAAGGAGACGAAGGTCAAGAAATAACGGAAGAGGAAGTAATTTACGCACTAAATAGAATGAAAAATGGTAAAGCCCCAGGTCCAGATGAAATACCAACGGAAATCCTTAAACTAATAGAAAAAGACTCGATTCCCATTTTAGTCGAACTTTTCAATAGCATTTATACATCAGGAAAAATACCACAAGAATGGCTTTTATCCACCTTTGTTATTATACCGAAAAAGATAAATGCCAAACAATGTAGTGATTACCGTACAATCAGTCTGATGAGCCATGTACTGAAAATATTCCTGAAAATTATACACTCTAGAGTACACAGAAAACTGGAAATGGACATCAATAATACCCAGTTTGGATTCCGAAATGGACTCGGAACAAGAGAGGCGTTGTTTGCACTGAACGTTATGTCTCAAAGATGTCTTGACATAAATCAAGATGTATTCATGTGTTTCATAGATTACAACTAGGCCTTTGATAAAGTGCGGAATGATCACCTAATCAGACTCCTGACAGAAAAGAATTTAGATAAACGAGACCTCCGACTAATAGCAAATATATACTACAATCAGAAAGCAGTAGTGAGAGTAGAGAATAATACCACTGAAGAAATTGAAATAAAGCGAGGTGTGAGACAAGGGTGTATACTGTCACCAACCCTGTTTAATCTCTACTCCGAAGACGTAACACTCTCTGAGAAATCCGTAGGTATTAGAATAAATGGTGTTAGATTAAACAATCTGAGATTTGCCGACAACACCGTTCTGATCGCAGAAACACTTGAAGTGCTACAGACATTGGTGAATAAGATAGCAGACTGGAGCGAAGAATATGGACTATCTTTGAACATAAAGAAAACTAAATATATGGTTATATCGAAGTCAACACAAAATGTCCAAAATTTATATTTACACAATGAAATTACCGATCGAGTTAGCAAATACAAATATTTAGGCACTTTTATAAATGAAGACAACGATAGCTCAGCAGAAATCAAAATAAGAATAGAAAAAGCCAGATCCATATTCACTCAAATGAAGAGAGTGTTCTGCGGAAGAGATTTGAGCCTTGAAATGAAACTTCGCCTGATGAGATGTTACGTGCTTTCTGTGCTGTTCTACGGAATGGAGTCATGGAGGTTAAAAAAGATTGATACCAAAAAATTAGAGGCATTTGAACTGTGGATGTATCGCAGAATCCTGAGAATATCATGGATCGAGAGAGTCACAAATGTCGAGGTCTTGAGAAGAATGAATAAAGAAAAGGAAGTCATATTTACGATCAAAAAACGAAAACTACAATACTTGGGACACATTACAAGAGGCGAAAAATATGAACTGCTTCGAATAATTATGCAAGGGAAAATAGCAGGAAAAAAGTCCATAGGAAGAAGACGAAACTCCTGGCTAAAGAATCTACGGGAATGGTATAGCTGTAGCAACAACGAATTGTTTCGGTCAGCAATTTCGAAAATACGTATAGCCCTGATGATCGCCAACCTTCGGAACGAAGATGGCACTTGAAGAAGAAGAGGAAATGTCAAATTTATTAAGAAAATGTCACTGATCCCATTATAGCCCACAATAAAATTTTTCAAAGGTTTTTAACTGCATTGCAATAACTTATAAATAAATCGCAGTTGCCACACTTACCTCAATGTATATTACCTATGTCCAGCTGAAATATTTACTGTATCATAACATATAATATGATATAGTAGCTCTGAAATAGTAGCTCAAAACAAATAGGAAGTGATACGAATAACCAAAGAATTCGCAGAAAAAGCCATGTGAGTTTGATTTCTGAGTCTTAGCTCGGCTTATCCGTCTCTATTCTGGCATCAGCTACTACATTTTGTACTCTCAGTTATTCTCTAATATGCTGACTTTTTTATGCTCCAATACCTAGTTCGTGTGTAAGCCTTTCCTCTGCTCTCTTATCGTATTCCTAAGGGTTACTCTAGTAATATTTTCTCATATGCTCAATCGTTCTTTTCAATCAAGATTTTTATTGTTGTTTAGGCTGTAATTGCTTTACAGACTCCAGAATCGATTTTAGTCATCTCTATATTTTTTATAAATAATGGATATTTAATATGAATTATTATATAATTTGTTTTATAGACATTGGCCATCAGCGTACCTCCAAAACAGCGACAATGGAGATCCAACAACTTGTACTAAAGAGGTTAAATACCTCAGTGGCCACTCAAATTGTTCAGTCAGTAGGTTGTTTGCAAGAAAGCTTTACTGGAACTCTCCAAAGGTGTCTAGAAAATCTAGAAAAAAGCTGTCACGAACAAGAACACAACCTTTCTGCTTCTGATGCAGTTCGACAAATCGTTAGTGCCGCCTACAACATAGATTTGAATCATTCTTCGTCGTTTTCGATTGTATCTACATTAATGGATCGATTGAGGCAACTTCTCTCGTCATTTGCGCTTCCGTGGTCTTCGTCTTCACAGGTCCAGTGCAACTTTCAGTGGCAACTGCAGGTTGCTACGAATATGATAGAAAAACTGAGTGCTTCCAAGTTGGCTAAAACCATAGGCGTGCAAGTAAGTCTTATTTTGATTTACTTCTCTATTTTGTTATCTAAATCAATCAGCAATAAAAAAAGTCCTATTAGTTACTTTGTTTACGTTTGATTTCCTGGATGTTTCTACTTTGATGTGAAATAACACAAGGTTTCAGAATGCTGAAATGGGCACTAAAATGTTTAGTACAAAAACACTTCTGCCCAAGTCTTATTCTTCGTCTTAACTCAGCTCTCTGATTATATTTGTATATTTAATTGTATGTCCGAAATACATATAGATTGTTTTTCGTTGATCTATATACATCTATAACGCTGATCGGTTAGAATCCACAACTATTTAGGTATGCAGCGGAAGACAGGACAAAGAAGTACTCTTTCTAATTGACCAAGCTTTCGCAAATTTTTATTTGCATCATAAGGTGCTACAATAAGCAAAATTAGTACAAATTACAAAATAAAAATTTTCATTTTGATCTTTGAACACTAATTTAGGTTAGCTGTCGAGGTATTAAGAAAATGGAATGTACACCTCATCTGGCTCCTACAAATAATAGCGGAAACTATTAAAAACTTTTTTTTGTTTTAAAAAAACGATTTTAAACGAAACAAATGTTTAAAAAAACTTTTACAGACAAACATTTAAGTAAAATTATGTTGTAAAATCATCACAGAAAATGTAGGCCATATTCTAAAAATTCTAGGTTATACATATACTTAATCAGAAACAAAACAATTGGTTGTGAATTCATAATTATTAACTTAAAACGATAGAACGTTGAATGTAAGTCTTAGAATGATAACATATGTAACGTTAATAGTATACCTGATAGGCGCTGGATTTTCAGAAAAAGAAGAGGCAAAAAGAATTGCATAATTTTATGAATGTTGGTATCTGTCTTTTATTAATGGTTTCTTTCTCTAGTGTCCTATTGTATTAGCATGTGTAGCTAGGGAACATATATCAGGGTGTAACCTTATCTCACTCTTGTGAAGAGTCAAATGGCTGGAAACTTTTTGAGGGGTGTGACCTATATAAGAACTTTCATAGCCTAAACAACTAAGTTTGTATACAAAATGACTTTTATCTGAGTTTGGTAGTTTGTCTTTCAATTACTTGTACGAAGATTCCACAACTAGAGTGCTTTTATAAGCAATTTTTACATTTGGTAAGTATTGAGCAAAAATTCTGGAGAATTTGGGATTGTCATCCTTAATAAATGGTAAGTGAATGGGAATCAGAGTTAATTTTCACAGCACCTGTATTTTGGAGAGGATTCTCTTTTATGTTAAGTATAACTGAGGATTCGTTGAAGATGATTTTCCTGATTAAGGATTCGGGGAAAATTTCAATTTTCCAAAAATTAGCTGGCCCAATATTTGTTTCTATCAATTCCCAAAATTTGTTTAAAAACTTCATCATGTTCTTCTTCTTTAAGTTCCATCTTCTATCGAAGGTTGGAAATTATCATGGATATGCGGACTCTGTTGACTGCCGCTCTAAAAAGTTCTGCACTACTGCATTCAAACCATTTCCTTAAGTTCTTAAGCCAGGATATTCTTCGTCTTCCCATATTTCGCTTTCCTTGGATTTTGCCTTGCATAATAAGTTATAATAATGCATATTTTTGCCCTCTCATCACATGTGCTAAGTACTCAAGTTTTCGTCTTTTGTTAGTTAATATTATTTCCGCCTTATTTCCTATCCTTCTAGTTACTTCCACGCTTGACATTCTTTGAATCCATGATATTCGTAGGATTCTTCTGTAACACCAAAATTCGTAATATCGAAGCATTCTCAGGCGACGTTCTAACCTTATATTCCGACAACAAAGAAACGTGCTATTGCTACATGTGATCATGTACTTAAATTTAATGCAACTGATAACAGAACCTACAAGGTTAGGTACAACAATAATTCTTAAATTGTTGACCTATTTTTCACAAACGACAATCAGTTAATTTCTACACTTGTGTAAAATGTCCTCTTTTGTGGGACTTTCTGACCACTCGCTTATTACAGCTCACATTCAATTTCGCTTAACACCGCTTTGCATAAATAATTTCGTAACATATACTATTACGGATTTCCTTAATGTTAATTCTGTTTTATCCTTGCTAGACTGGCTATTAAGAACCAACGGCATTGATAGTAGAGATCTGCGTATCGTATTACGCATTACGTATTACGTATTAAAACTTATACTGCTAGGAGAACACATTGTATAATTGTGTAATACATTGAGTATCTTCTTTGCTTGTCTTTTCCATGTTCGCCTGTCTTGAAATATCTGGTGCCAGTTTCTCCCTGCCTTTTCTTTAGTGTCGTCGATCCATCTTTTCTCCATGCCCGTTTATGTGCTCTTGGTCACCATTGTGTTAGTCTCTTTGCCCCCTTTCTTCGCTCTCTCTTGTCATATTTTCTGCCCATTTCCATTTAGATTTTACGTTAGCTTGGATAACATCTTGTTTTAGTTTTTCTTCTTAGATCTTCGTTTCTCATGTGATCTTTTAAGCTTACATATATATGATTGTCGGAATATTTTTTTGAGTTGTTCTAGTCTATTGAGATATTGGTTAGTAAGTGTCATGGTCTCCATTCCATAAGTCATGAAAGGAAGAATACATGTGTTGGAAACCTTTGGTTTTAAATTAACTAGAATTTTTGGATCTATTATAATAAAAATTAGTTTACCTACTGCTACCAGGTCATTCTTATTCTTCTTGTAATTTCTGCAGTTTGATTTTATTCATCTGTTTCTCTCTGTTGTAGATTAGAATAGCAACCAACATACAGAGTGGCCCAAAAGTCTCGAAACGGCTAATTATCTCGTAAAATGCTAATCATAATTGTACAAAATTTGAGGTACACCTATTTTGGCATACGGAGATTCCATATTTGATATTTACAATGTTGCCCGATTTGCCGTTTTTCTTATATTATTAGTAACTTTGGTTTTTCAAATACATCACCCTGTATATTCAGTCATTATTGGAATCTCCTATTCAATACGAGTTCAACCATATGTAACACTTATGATTTTATGTAATCTGGAAGGTCATAAATACATAACCGAAGTCTGGCAACGCCTAAATTGTTTCAATAAATTTTTTAATACTAACTATTTTCAAATACATTAAAACGTAACAATTTATAGTTTAGAACATTTTTTAACATTGTAGTTACGTTATTAAGTGTTTAAAATGTGCTCAATTTGTAAGTTGACAGCACCCTAATCGATGGTAGAAGGCGTCTACCACATTTCTCCATGATTGTCTAGAAATTATTCGAGATTCATTGATAATTCGTTGCCTAAGCTCTGCAAGACTTGCTCGTTAAGTTTTGTAAACTGAATTTTTCAAGTATCCCTAATAAAAATAATCTTTAGGATTGAAATCGGGTGAACATGGAGGCCATTCAATTCTACCTTGTCTACCAATTTATCGTCCAGAAAATATCTCATCTAAATATCGCCGAACATTTACCCCAACTATCTGACGTTAAATTTCTTTCGACAAAAAATGACCCAATTGAATAACTAACTACTATATCTGACTATACATTTAATTTTTGTGGTCTTTGAGTATGGTTTTCACTCATTCAGTCTTCAGTGTGAATTTACGTCACACCAGTACCTTAAATTGTGTCGATTTACTTCCACACAGTGTAAAAGTTGCGTCATCGGAAAAACATATTCTGTTAACGAAATTTTAATAATTTTCAATTTTATCCATCATTACCTCAGTAAACTCTAATCTACGACCAAAGTCATCTTCACTTTATTCTTACAATAAGTTAATTTTGTATGATTTAAATTTATTTTTACGTAATAAACGTAAGACTGAAGAATGACTTACATCATGTACTTGTGCAACCCTGCCTGGGGATGTATGTGGATCTTCAACAAAACTTTGCTTATATCTGAAGTTTTGTTATCATTGATAACTCGTTTTGGTCAACCTGATCGGTATCTATCTTTTACTTTACTTCTCCAGATTCCTCAAATCGCCTTACAGTTTTTTGTACCGTCGCGTCGTCTTATGAATAGGAGAACGGTTTAGAGAACGGCATTTTAGAGAAGCAATTTAAATTGCAGAACTTTTCGAGCCACAACTACTGTCAATTTTAGTTCATAATTTAAATGGTGAACAAATGTCAAAATCACAGCATTCTCCATTTATTAAAATCTACATATTTTGCACTGTTTTATGTATTTAAGATCTTTCAGACTACATAAAATCAAGTGAACATATGGTTGAACTCGTATTGAATAGTTGAACTCGTGTGAAATTCACACTGAATGCCTGAAAACCATACTCAAAGACCACAAAAATTAAATGTATGGTCAGTTATAGTTGGTACTTATTTAATTGGGCCATTTTTTATCGAAATAAATTTAACGTCAGATAGTTGGTGTAAATGTTCGGCGTTATTTAGATGAGATATTTCCCGGACGATAAATTGGTAGACAAGGTAGAATTGAATGGCCTCCACGTTCACCCGATCTCAATCCTAACGATTATTTTTATTAGAGATACTTGAAAAATTCAGTTTACAAAACTTAACCAGCAAGTCTTGCATAGCTAAGTCAATGAATTATGGATGAATCTCGAATAATTTCTAGACAATCATGGAGAAATGTGGTAGACGCATTCTACCATCGATTAGAGTGCTGTCAACTCACAAATGGAGCACATTTTGAACACTTAATAACGTAACTATTATGTTAAAAAATATTCTAAACTATCAATTGTTACGTTTTAATGTATTTGAAAATAGTTTAAAAAAATTATTAGTATTAAAAAATGTGTTAAAACAATTTAGGCGTTGCCAGACTTCTGTTTTATGTATTTAAGACCTTCCAGACTACATAAAATCATAAGTGTTACATATGGTTGAACTCGTATTTAATAGGAGATTCCAATAATGACTGAATATACAGGGTGATGCATTTGAAACACCAAAGTTACTAATAATATAAGAGAAACTGAAAATCTGGCAACATTGCAAATACCAAATATGGAATTTCCGTATCCCAAAATAGGCGTATCTCAAATTTTGTATAATTATGTCTAGTAATTTACGAGATAATTAGCCGTTTCCAGACTTTTGGGCCACTCTGTATATTTACTTGCGTTTACATATATTTACTTTGTAATTTTTAATAAGTCATAGTTTCTTTGCCGCGTTCGTAAACTTGCACTACGTAAAACACTGCACTACGTATCTCATACTTCTGCCCACAGTAACGATATCATCAGCGAATCCGAGAATTTGTGTCGATCTATTGAAAATAGTTTCATTCAATCTAATATTTTATCTGCCTGACTGCTTCTTCCATTATTAGAAGACGCTAGGTGCATCTCCCTATCGTAGATTATTATTAATATCAAATGTAGAGTTTTCTACTTTAATTTTACTGCACGAACTTACCACTTGCGTTGTTAGTTTTGTCAAATTAAGTGACATAGGTGTGATCCCAAAGTCTGTCATTGCATTATATACTGCAGTTCTTTTAACACTGTCATATGCTGCTTCGAAGTCTACCAATAGATGCTTGATATGCCTATGTGTGTGTATTTGGTGTGTAGTTGACCTTCAGGCAGTGAATCCGCATTGGTAATGTCCAACAATATACAGGTTTCACTACTCAGCTTTAAAATCTATATAATTATTATCCATGGTGTGATCAACTTTTTACCAAAGTTTTTTGCCAAAGTTTAAGGTAAAATTCAAATCACTGATTAACTGGCGTAAAAATTAAATTACCCACAGTATCACATACAAATATTAGCACAGTGGACTGACAAAAACCAACCAGTTTCATCTATATCCTCTAAATTAGTCAAAATAAAACTTTTGCGATCTTTTAACATTTTTATTAGTTTTATGTAGCTAGTACATTAATTATACCAGTATTTATTACTAGTTATTATCTCAGTTTTTACAATATTCATTTTTATTCCTATTTTCTCTAATACTGGTTTTAATTCTGTTTGCAAATTGCAAGTAATTTAAGGAGCGTCCACTTATGTGTACATTTTTTTGTTCCCATTTTGGTTTTTTTTTTAATATCATTTTGTATCTTAATACGCAAATGTATATCACTAATTACTATTTTAATTGGGAGTGAGCCACAATTTAAGTTTAAAATAAGTTTATTGTCGTTTCAAATAGTAATTGCTTTAAGAAGCTAAAAGAAAGTAGTGTACAGCACGAAAATATCTTACCAACTAAACTACCTCAATAGAAGGTATGCTTATATATAAAAGTTGTTATGTACTAGAATGTTCTGGATCAGCCCACCTCCAATTCGCCTATTTGACGGGTTGATCTCTCCCGCGCTCGATACATCGCTGGAAACTTCTAGTCGCTTTCGAGATGCAACGGTTACACCGGCCACGCCGAATTCATGTTCGTAACACTGATCTCCTCTTAGATCTTAGCCTACCGATCAACAACTCTATATGTAGTCCCAGGATGGCTGAATCTACAGGACTCTCCAGCTCTGCATGAACCCCTCAGAAAGAAATAAGATTCTACTTTGGAGTCTTTGAAGGATACGATTTCTTCGGATTAATGCAACACACAGTAATTCGTACGGCGGTTTCTCGGAAGACCACTTCAGCATGCTTCTGATAATCTTCCAATCCAGATTTTCTAGTGCATGGCCTATCTTGGGTAAGGCCAAATTCTTGATGTCATAACTGCACATGATTTTCTTCAAATTAGTTAGAGCACGCCATATATCCTGGTAGCTTGCTCTGTCTGTATACGACTTCCTGGTCACCATATACAGCAAAGGAACATCTTCTAATCTCAGTACTCTTCCAACTTTAGGCTGCTGAATTTTTAAGTCGTCCAAACAACAGAACTTCTTATAAAATACGGATGAGATCCCTTTATTCGTCTCAAGATCTTGGGCAACACAGTGGGCTAGAGAGACGTTATGCGGAACACTTAAAAGATCCTGGTGAACTTCTGTGGTCACGCCGAATCTAGCACTCTTTCTCTCTGCGTAATTTGACATAACTTCATTAAAGCTTGGTCGCCGGTCATCTTTGATCTCACGTTGAAGGGTTCGTGCTTCTTCTGTTTCATTTGAGCCAACAAGGTGCAAAACGATTTATGTGAACTATTTTTGGTTTAACTTTCGGTAACTTCTTAATTCGGTATATTACGTCATTTATTCTCTTTTTAATTTCATACGGACCTTCCCATTATCTTAGTTTAGTAGACAAGCCTGACGACGTTTTGGATTATAGAGCCAAACAAGATCACCTACTTCATAGCTTTCATTCTTGCGAGAATCATATGGATCTTTCATTATGTCACTGGCTAACTGGATCTGTTGTCGGGCAAGTTCATGAATGTTATTCATTCTTAACTTCAGGTGGTCGACATAATCTTCGCTTGCAACATGTTCTTCGTAAGGTCTGCAGCCAATCTCTGGGTCGCAGGGCAAACGGACTTCACGACCTAACATCAGGCAGGTTGGAGTCTGGCCTGTAGTTTCATTCACAGTTCGGTTCATCCTCTTGACCATTCCATCTGATTGAGGATGCAGGGGTGTCGTTCTGGTCTTATTGACACCAATCAATTTACAAATGTTTTGGAAAAGGGTTGACTCGAAGTTTCGCCCTTGGTCGGAGTGGATCTCCAAGGAAACACCAGATCGGCTAAAGAATTCTTTAACAAGTACCTCTGCAACGGTAGCACCTTCTTGTTTTGGTATCACATAGGCCTCAGTCCATTTCGTAAAATAATCCATGGCTACCAGGATATATTTATTTCCATCATTCGTCTCTAGAATTGGACCTGCAATGTCGATTGTTACTCTTTCCATAGGACTACCAACATTGTACTTTTTCATGGGTGCCCTCTTTTTACCATCTGGACCATTACTGGTTGAACACAGTTCACATTTCCGCCACCATTATCTTACATGTTCTTTACAGTTCACCCAATAGAACCGTTCTCGAACGGTTTGTAGAGTATTCGTAATACCAAAGTGTCCACCTGATGCACCGTCATGCAACCGACTTAATACTTCTAACACTTTACTTTTAGGTACAATCAACTGAAGCTTAGATTCTGTAACATCATCGTTCTCAAAGGTTCTATACAGAAGATCATCTTTTAGTACTAGGCAATTCCATTGGCTCCAGTAACACTTGACTTCTGGACTACATGCACTAATGTCTTGTCAACAAGGTATTTCACTTCGACGCATCCAATCCAATACTCTTTTTATACATGGATCATCTGCTGATCACCTGTATGCGATCTTGTAATCGGTCTAACCATCTTGCCATCTGGCCCTTTTTGTTACGGAATTGTAGGAGCCATTTTAGAGCGGCATTATCTGTGCGAAGAAGAAACTTTCTGCCATACAAGTATTTATGGAAATGCTCGCAAGCCTTTACTAAGCCTAGCAATTTTCTCCTGGTAACGCAATAGTTTTTTTCTGGTTTCGACAAGACTTTGCTAAAGTAAGCGATGACTTTCTCCTGCCCATCTTGGATTTGAGAGAGAACAGCACCTATTGCGCTGTTCCTGGCATTATTATCCAACACAAATTTTCCCGCCTGTCTAGGGTAGCTTAAAATCGGTGCAATGATCAGAGCCATTTGTAATTGTTCGGAAACTTTTTGATACTCTTCGCTCCATGTATATTCTTTGCCTTCTTCTCTCAACTTTGTTAATGGCTTGGAGATGTTGGCAAATCCTTTGACAAAACGTCGTTAATATGTACATAGACCAAGGAAACTTCTAATTTCGTGTTTATCTCTTGGTACTGGCCAATCCTTAATTTCTGCAAGTTTTTCAGGATCAGCTGTTACACCAGTAATCGCTACAGTATGTCCCAAGTACTTCACTTCTCGTAGAAACATGTGGCATTTCTTCGGACTTAACTTCAAATTTGCTGCCCGCAATCGTTGAAACACTTTCAGACTTGCATGTTCTTCGAAGGATCTTCCAACCACAATTACATCATTCAATTAAACCAGGCATGTTTTCCATGTTCGACCTCTTAAAACTGTCTCCATTAATCTTTCAAATATGGCAGGGGCATTACATAAATCAAAGGGCATTACTGTGAATTGCCAAAGCCCTGATCCTATCGAGAATGCGGTTTTTTTCCCGATCAGCTGGCTCCATGTCTACTTGCCAATATCCACTTTTCAGATCGACTGTGGAGAACCAACGAGAACCAGAAAGAGTGTCCAAAGTATCGTCTATTCTGGGAAAAGATAACTGTCTTTTTTAGTTACCGCATTGAGCTGTCGGTAGTCAATACAAAAACGCGTTGAACCATCTTTCTTCTTTACTAGCACTACTGGTGATGTCCATGGACTGTTTGATGATTCGATTACCCCTTGTTTGTTCATATTTTTGATGATGTCTTCGGCTTCATCTCTTTTCGCAAATGGAAGTCGTCTAGGTTGTTGTCTGATTGGTTGAGTGTCTCCGGTATTAATTGTTTTGTCCGGGATTGTTTTGTCCTTTTCATTCTTAACAATGGCAAAAACATCTTGAAATTCTATCAGCATAGACTTCACTTTTTTAGTTCGTTCATAATCAAGATCTTGGCATGTTTTAATCACCATCTCAACAAGCTCTTTTAGATACTTAGATTTCGATGGTTTCTTATTAGTATTAGTAGAACAAATCGAAGCCACGGGAACATACTGTCCGATCAAAGTTCTTTTACTTAACTTAATAGCAGTTCCCTTTAAATTTATAACTCTTATAGGAACGACATCTCGAATTCTCACCAAAGGTTTTGCCGTTAGAAACTCGGCTTTGTTCACATCTTCGACCATCCTTAAACTTCCTCTTCGGCAGTAACCAAAATAACCAACCAAATCACCAGTATAAGTAATATAATAATTAGTATAACCAAAAGTAATCAAAATTTTCTCACTATTACCGGGTATTATTAGGTCACAAGTAGTTATTAAGCTGATAACATCTTCTTTGTCTTCATGAAATGGCAACTCTTTACCACCGATCTCGAGAACTCCATATTTGTCATTCAATACAGCCCAAACTTTCCTTAGTAAATCCATCCCCAATATAAACTCGTCGGAGATCTCTGCAATTAATACTCCTATGTTTCACTGTGGTCTGGCCAATATATACTGACATATTAGCCTCGCCATATGTATTAATTATCTCACCAGTTGCTGTTCTAAGCTTTACTGTTGCAGGCGATAATTTAAGATGGCCTCGTACTACTTCTGGACGTGCAATAGTTCTTGTTGCACCTGTATATACCAAAAACGATCTACATATGTTATTGATACGACCCTCGATGTACAAGCTATGAATTCCACCGGAGGACGTAACAGTTACTATGTGGGCTGTGTTTCTCGAGGTCGGCAGCTGCCCCTTGGTATCGACCCGTTTTACTTTCCGACTGTTGTATAATTTTCTTGCAATTACGGCGAATGTGACCTACGTCACCATAATTAACACCATAACATCTGGGTTCGCGTCTCTTCGGCATCGTGTTACGAACTACTTTTCGTACCATTTCTTTCAGACGTTCATCGTTTGGTTCGTTGCCTTCTTCAATGGTTCTTACTCGATGGCTCCGTGAAGTTTGACTAGCTGTTGTCATGTTCCAAGGCAATAGCGAGCGCTCATCTAGAACTTTCGGTCTTGCTAGTCGTAAAGCTTTCTGTAACCCACTTTCTTTTAACCCATTAACGAATTTCATTCAGCAGCGAATTGCAGCAATTTCTTCCAAAATGTTGTCTGATACCTCCGGATAAGCCAACCGCACTATACGAGCAACATCTGCTTCAAACTCTTGCAAATTTTTATTTGCTCGGTGAATTCCATTTCTTAGTTGCGCCTTGTAGACTTGTTGTAGATGGGCATCTCCGTAACGTTTGTCTAGTCGAGTGAACAAGGTCTGGTAATATTTTTCTTGACCCTTAGGGGTAGATCTTAGGATATCCGCAGCATCACCTCGTAAAGCAGCAGTCAAGGAAACAGCCTTTTCTTGTTCTGTCCAATGATTGGCTCTCGCAATAGCTTCAAATTGTCTAAGGTATATGGACCAAGAGAACTTTTCATAAAATGGTGGCAATTTGAATCTCATATGATGTGTAGTTTCGTCTCTCGGTGATTCTTCTTTCACTACCGGATCTAAGGCTACTATATTAACTGATGGTAGCACTTTTGTATTGGTTATCATGCTCTCTAACTGTTTGATCTTCTCTTCGACCTCGTTTACATTTTTCTGTATCGTATCGAATGTTTTAGAAACTTCTTCAAATTTTTCATTGTTTTGATTACATATTTGTTTAATTATTTGAGAAGTCTCGTCGAATCTTCTAGCATTTTCGAATTTCTCGTCATTTTGTCTAGCTGCATCTTTAACAATTTGAGACGTTTCGTCGAATCTTTTGGAAACATTCTCATTATTCTTTCTAGAAGATTCTTCAATCATTTGAGACGTTTCATCGAATCTTTTGGAAACACTCTCAAATTGTCCATCAATTATTTTCGTTAAAACTGCTTCTTCTGCTGATTGAAACTAGAATATCTCTAGGTCATCTCCATTCTTGTTGAGAACAGTCTTCAGTCGTTCTTGAAGGATCTTCTTGGACCCGCTGCAGTCTTCATCTCGTTCTTCTAGTTGCTAACGCAACTGTTTTACTGAAAGTTCTACTACGAGCATCTTTGGTCAGGCACATACGTACTTTTGTAAATGTTCTTCCAAAGATCACTACCGAAATACGCGGATATTCTCGACGAACAATACTTTTTAAAAGTTCAAAAGTCTTTTTCAAAAGTCACTTCTGAATTTTTTTCACCAACACCAATTGTACCGTTTTTAAATAAAACGAGTGGTTCTAATTTATATAAATATATTTATTTATAAGTGTACAGCACGAAAATATCTTATCAACTAAACTACCTCAATAGAAGTGATGCTTATATATAAAATTTGTTATGTACTAGAATGTTCTGGAGTAGCCCACCTCTAATTCGCCTATTTGACGGGTTGATCTATCCCGCCCTCGATACATCGTCGGCAACTTCTAGTCGTTTTCGAAATGCAACAGTTACACGGGCTACGCCGAATGCATGTTCGTAACAATAGCTTCAGAACAATGTAAATAACTAGGCGATATCGTGTTTCCTTGTCTGATTCCTATTTTCATTAGTATTGCGTTGATGCCTAAGTTTTCAGATATTTTAACTTTAAATGTTGCTTTCCTGTAAATTTTTTCTAAAAGCTTTTTATATCGGAAGTCTTTCCTGGCGTTATTCAATGCATGACGGATTCCCACCCTTCTAGGGAGTCCTTCGTATATGTTTATTTAAAACAGAGGTCATAACTAGGCAGTAAAAAGTATCAAAAGTTAAAATATAAAACTAGAAAAATAAATATTAAATAAAATTAAATAATGCACACATATCGATAGAATATGCTGATTAAAAATATTTAAAAAATTAAACAAAAACCATTGTAGTATTTTTGCTCACTTTCTATATGCAGTTAAATTAAGATATTCGTACTTTTCGTATTTTTTATTTTTTTACGAGCTGGTAAACGTCTCTAAACCAATTCAGTTAACCCCTATACACATTCCCTTTCTTTACCTAAATTAATAAAATCTAAATGCTTCAACGCACCATTGACTCCTGTCTGTATTCTTTCGTATCACATTCGATATTTGTGTTTATCTTTTTGTTTTTGTGGAGGAGATAACACGAGGCATGAGTTTATTTTATTTTTGCCTAGTGAGTAGGCTTTTTCTTAAAGTACTCGGATAATTGCTTAAAGAAAGAAGTTATTCTTTTAAATGATGTTTTAGGTTTTTTAATTCGTTTTTAATAACCTTTATTTCGAGTAGGTCAGCATTTATTGGTAGTTATTAGGAATAACAATTATTCGATTCTTCTATTTTATTTTTTCGCGAAATATTTTAACCAATACCAAAACAGCGACAGAGATAACCTGACGGAATTCTAGTTTTTATCATTTTCATTCATAAAATCTTTTTTTCGTCGGATGAACCGTTGTCTATAGAAAAATTCTGAATACAAAGGCAGAATCATCGGCGGGAAAGGGTTGTAACTTAACTTTCAGCCTCAAATTGATGTTTGATAAGAAGCATCAACCAGAAAGTCAGTTGCATTTACTAGACCAGGGAAATTAGCAAATAAAAAGCCTTTTTCGTGACACTCTTTGATACAGGTTATGATTTTTTTTTTTTTTTTTAGAAAATCGCATCGACCAAATGGCCATTAGCGAAAAATTAATGGATTACATTATGTACAATTACTGCATTACAATTTGGTTTATTATTAAATATTGTGGTACTTATTAATGTCTTTCAAGAAGTTCAAAGTATTATTAAAGTTACAGTCTGTACCTAGAGCTTCTAGAAGTGTTCCTGGTATCTTGTTGTTGCTTCGTTGTTGATTGTAGAGGGAACATTCACATAGTATGTGCCTTATTGTTAGTGTCGTATTGCACGTTTCACATCGCGGCGGTGCGCACTTTTTAATTAAGTAGTCATGTGTTAACCTAGTATGTCCGAGTCTGAGGCGCGTTACTATTATTTCTTGGCTTCTTGACGTAGGTAACACATTCCATGCCTCTATGCTGGGTTTCACTTGTTTTAATTTTGAATTCGACACATTCCATTTATTTTTCCACGCACTTAAGATTGATTTTTTTATATAAGCTTTTATATCCGTTGATACCGATGTGTTTACGATTTCGGAAACGTCACTCACTATCGCGTCTTTCGCACTATGGTCAGCAGTATCGTTGCCTTTTATTCCTATATGGGATGGGATCCAGATGAAATTTACCTCATTTTGATTAATATAAGCTTGAAGAAGGACCGTTTTAATTTTTTTTTAAATCGGGTTTTTTGGATACAGTTGTCGGATGCTTTGTATGGCACTTAGTGAGTCTGATAAGATAATATATTTGCAGTTTGTTGTCAGATTGATTAGTTCTATGGCGCGATAGATAGCATACAGTTCAGCTGTATAGATAGTACTAACATTAGATAGTTTGAATTTAACGACCTTCTCTGGAGTTACTACAGACGCTCCCACACCTTCGGATGATTTTGAACCATCAGTGTATATCTGGGTATGATTTTTATAACGACTAAGGATTTTTCTAAAATGGGAAATAATTAAAGCATGATTAGTGGAGTTTTTATCAAATGACGTGAGTTCAAAGTTATATGATGGTATGTTTTGAATCCAAGGTGGATTATGGTCATATGTGTATGGAAGACATTCAGGTATAACAATATCAAACAGATGCAAATATTCTTTTATTCTTTTATAGAAAGGTTTAGCAGAACGGTGATTTGCATAAAGGTTTGGGAAATTATCAGTAAAAGTATTTCTATAGACAGGATTTTTTACATTACCCTTAATTTTTGTTGCATACGTTAGACTAAGGTAAGCTCTTCTATCATTTAACGACAATTCATTTGCTTCGCAAAGTAAACTTTCAATCGGTGTTGTACAAAAGGCTCCCAAACATATTCTGAGTGCTGTGTTGTGAATAGTGTCCAGCTTTTTAAGTACTGATTTCGATGCTGAGTCGTAAGCTATAGCCGCGTAGTCTAGCTGTGATCGTATAATAGTTCTGTATATAATTAACAATGTATTCCTGTCTGAACCCCAATTCTTATGTGCTAGAATTTTTAGTAAATTTAATCTTCTGTAACATTTACATGTTAGATTATTGATATGTTCTTTCCAATTCAACTTTCTGTCAAAAGTAACTCCTAGTAATTTGAGCGAATCTTTTTGTTGTAGTGATTGGTTATATAGATATAATGAGATTGGTGTACTGACTTTGTTTTTAGAAAATACTATATATTTAGTTTTAGTTGTTGAAAAGATAAATCCAGTTTCCTGTGACCATTTTTCAATATCTAACAAGAAACTCTGTGCAAGTTGTGAGAGGTTGTTTAAGTTTTTGCTTTGACCAAATATTACGAGATCGTCAGCATATAAGCGACCTTTAAGTGGAGGTTTTAAATTTCGTAGAACATCATTTATGGCAATTATAAATAGCGTAGGACTTATAACAGATCCCTGAGGAATTCCATTTTCTAATTCCACTTTTGACGACAAGTAACCATTTACTCTAACTTGCATATACCTTTTATATAAGAAATTTTTTATAAATGCAAGGCAATGTCCTTTAATTTCTAAATCGTACAGTAATCTGATGATACGGTGGCGCCAAGCTGTATCAAAGGCTCTTTCAATGTCGAAGAAAATTCCAATACATTTTTGATTAAGGGAGAAGGCTTCATGTACACTGCTTTCTAGGTCTATAATATTGTCTATAGTTGATCTATTTTGTCGGAAACCACTTTGTTCTGGAATAATAATATTTCGATCTTCAAGTGTCCAGAGTAGACGACGGTTGACCATTTTTTCTAACAGTTTGCATGCAGTGCATGTTAGTGCAATTGGTCTATAAGATTCAGGATCTGTTTTGGGACATTTTGGTTTTAATATTGGTATTATAATAGAATCTCTCCACGCTGCTGGAAATTTCTGTTCTGTCCAAATAATATTAAATATGTTAAGAAGATGATTGTGTGCATTCTCCGGTAAATGTTTAAGAAAAACCATTGGGATATTATCTGGACCCTCACTAGTCTCTTTGAATGAGTTCAATGCATCTTTGTATTCATTTATATTAAATTTGGCGTTTAAAGCATCTGTATCATCTACAAACGGTATAATTACATTGCATTCTTCGTTCTGTTTAAAGTTGATAAAATTATTATTATAATTGCTTGTATTAGATCTATTTTTATATGTAATAGCAAATTCTTCTGCTATTTCTGGGTCATCTGTGATTATTCTATTATCTTTCTTTAGTTGAGTGATTTTGTTATAAGCCGGTATTCCAGATATTTTTTGACATTCTTCCACATTTCAGACATAGGGGTCCTACTGTTTATACTGGACACAAATTGAGCCCATGAATTTCTTTTTGAAGTTTTTATTGTTAACTGAGCTTTAGCTATTATAGCTATTGAGAGCAATATAACATCTTTGATAATATGATACAATAAACAATCTACATTTTTTTAAAATCTGATGTTGAATTTTCAAAATCCGGTGTTATGAAGTTTAGACAGGACCACTTCAGATTGTTGTGACGTCGATCCACGTGCGCCTGACAAAAACGTCAATGTTTCCTTAAAATTTCAATATTGTGGTTCAAAAACCGGTTTTAGTTTTGAAAATGAAAAGTAAACAACTATTCTTTATTATTTTAATAATTGTCGCCCCTCTGGTGACATGTACTCTATCACCGAAGTCGCCGAAAAACAAAGACAAGCAGTCAAAGGCGTCGGTACAAAAGCCGAAGTCGGGGCCTCAAGACACCACTATTTTCAATAAGAATTTGATAGATGAACATCCATCAGCAAAAGATATAATTGCTAATCACAAGACGTTCTTTAAAGAAGTAGACGAGTATAACATGGATGGGCTTGTGTTGGGGTACGTCACTCCATGGAACAGCAGGGGCTATGATATTGCTAAGATTTTCGGCAACAAATTTACGCATATAAGTCCAGTATGGCTTCAAATTAGACGCAGAGGTAAAGAGAAGTATGAAGTAACTGGTACACACGATGTAGACACCGAGTGGATTGCTTTTTAGCTTTAGCAAGTTTTTGAAATTCTATTTTATTGTTAAGTGTTTTATGTCTTTTGTATTTGTTAAAGGCTTTTTTGGAAGCCTCGATCGATGTCTTACATTGTTCATTCCACCAAGGAACTGGTTTATGTTTTGTAACAAGTGCAGTTTTTTTAATGGTTACCTCGGCTGCATCTAAGATGATGCTGAAGAAGGTTTATATGTCTGTGTCAATATTGTTGGATATTTTACAGTTTGCGACATTTTTTTCTACAATATCTTCAAATAATGTCCAATTTGCATCCTTCGTTTTCCACTTAGAGGTGTGTTTTCCATTTTTGGGCTTGAACAAGTTATTGGTGATTATTATTGGGTAATGATCACTATTATAAGTGTAGTCTAATCTGTCCCATGTCATTAATGCAGAGAAGTTATTATCCGCTATCGTTAAGTCCAAGGGAGTTGATTCGCCTGTTTGTATATTGAATCTTGTAGGTCTTCCATCATTCAACAGTGATAAGTTATACTGATCTATTAATTCTTCAATAATACGTCCTCTTTTGTCATCATATGCAGAACCCCAAATACTGTTGTAAGCATTAAAATCACCTGTTAAAATACGCGGAGAAGGTATTTGTCTCACGAGGTTTAAAAGGTCCTGTTTATCAATTAGTTGTCCTGGTGGTAAGTAAATCGTGCAAATATTTATTTTTGTCGTCCCTTCTAGAGAAATAGCTACAGCTTCTAAATGTGTTTGTAGGGGTAACCTACTTGCGGTTAATTTGTTATTTACAAGAATTGTCACTCCACCGCTTGCTATTCTTTGGTTTACTCTATTTTTTGAAAAACTTTGATAATTATGTAAACAAGATTCTTGGTTGCTCTTAAGATTTGTTTCTTGAAGACAAATAATATCTGGTAGATACTCTGATTGTAGAATTTTTAACATCGGTAAGTTATTATAGTATCCGTTTATATTCCACTGAATAATTGAATTAAACGACGCCATTTTTACTTTCTGGTTGTAAAAAAGTTTTAATTATACTAAGACTCTGAGTCTGTGATTAGTAAAAGGTCATTTTCGTTGTCGGTAGAAGAGAGTTCGTCATTTAGGTGTTTTGTGATTTTTTCTAGTTGTACATTTGATTTTCAGAGATCTATCTGTTATGTGAGCATATAAGTTACTAATCATTGCTAGTAATCCAGTAAAATCATCTGTATAATTAGTTATAGTGGTGATAATATTTGGAGAACCTGGTGCGTTTTCTAACAGATCTATAAATTGGTCGTGATTAAGGATATATGGTGGTGAATGTTCATTTATTATTGTTTTTAGGTCAGTATCAGAACTTTTTTTGGGTTTTTTGTTGGGTTTTTGTGTAGGTTTCCTAAAATGTATTTCTGTTTGTTTGTCTTTTTCTGACAGAGCTGGTGTATATGTTGGTGAAGGTGATAGAATTTCATCTACGTCACGTTTACGGCTTGTCTGTTGAGTAATATCTAGTGATATAGCGCTGTTATTTTCTGGAGGTGCAATGGTATTGGTAACTGAGGATTCATTTAGTTCGACATGTTCAGGATTTGTACTGTTTGTAAAGGAAGTAGATTGCTGATTGGAAAATTTTTCTACGGTGTCCATTTGTGAAGGAGTGTTTAACGATGTTAAAATAGTTGGAGGTGTGGGTGATTGTTGAGAGTTTGTAGGATTTTTACAATTATTAGCATTATGTCCTTGCTGTTTGCAGTTAAAGCATAACTGATTATCTTGGGATAAGAAAATTCGATAGGATTTGTTATCGTAATTAATCAAAAAAGATTCGGGTAAAGGATTTATAAAAACTTGTCTTCTAAAACTGTAAATATGACTAAATTCTGGTAAGGTAGAGCTAATACGAAGAAAGGTCATTGATGACATTAGCTTGAGACCTAGGTTTTCTAATTCGTGAATAAGAATATCATGGGGAATTGAAGGACATACATTTGATAGAACTAACCTATCCGCTGGAGTAATATATTTTCTAGCTTGAACTGGTTCATCATTTACTATTATTACACCATCATGTACCTGCATAAAGTTATCCACAATTTCTTTGCTCGCTAGATACATGCATACTCGATTATTTGACAGTCTTGAAGAAAATAAGATGTTTTTGGGTTGTATAAGTGCTCCTAGTGGTATGAGGTAGTCCTGTAGGCGTAATCCATCTTTTGAAGAGAAAACGATCGCTTGTTCAGGACTAGGGTATGTATGTTGACTTAGAACTTTTGAGTAGGATTTAACTGTGTTGGTATGTTGTGGTACAGAACTAATTACGTTGGAACTTCCATCTGATGTTACGGACATGATGAATCCTCTATATGTGATCTTAACAGGAATCTATTTTATATATGAATTAAATGAAATAAAGTCCGACTCTGTTTATTTTAAAACTAGTTGATGGGTCTGGTAATTACCAAATTAGCTGAATACCGATAAGAGTACAACTAGTTTTTTGGTTAATTTGTAACTACAGTTATTAATATAATATGTTATTGATGCTTAAAAGTGATATTTTTAATCAAATTATGATTAATTGGAAAGAAGTACTTACGGCACTTAACAAATCACTGTAAACTTCTTTGATTTATCACTTTTAATTATTTAAATTTATACTTTTTCTATTAAAAAACTATAAAAGTTGTGGAGCTTAAATTAAGTCGACTTTCATGCCTGACATTCAGGGCCGGAATCCTAAATTATGAATTGTTTTTTTTTAACCGAGTAATTTATTTGGACAATTTAAAATAAATATTTATTTTGCAAAGTTTTACTTTTCTCTTATTGTTGGTAGTAGAAAAGGTTGTAAAATGGGAGGTAACTTTATAATTATGTATTATGTTATACCTAATATCTTTTAAAAATAAATTTTACAAAAAAAAAAATAATTTTTTATTTGAAAATCAAATCTATAGCTTTTAATTTTTCTTTAATAATTGTGCTATTATTTTTACAATTACTGTTTCTGAAAAACGTTACAAATATGATTTACAAAAATTAATTTTTATAAACTTATGAAGTATAATTAAAAATAAAAATTATGGTATTAATCTGTATATATAATTAAGATTCTACAATTTACATATTTAATTTTTACTATTTCTATTTATAATTGTAAAAAGTTTATGACAATTAATTTGTTTAAAATATATTTGTAATATATTTCAGTCAAGAAAATGAATTGTAAAAATAATAAATATAATTTAAGGAAAATTAACACGTATAGATTTGATTTTCAAATAAAAAATTAATTTTTTGTAAAATTGATTGTTACAAGATATTAATTATAACTATAATACATAAATATTTAAGTTGCTTATTAATTCATAAACTTTTATACTAATAAGACAAAAATAAAATTTTGCAAAATAAATATTTATTTTAAATTGTTTAAACAAATTACTCGGAAACAATTCACAAATGAACTAATTGAATTTTATAATCTATGCAATGAAGTACCCCAAATTAAAAACACCAACCTTTGGCGCATCATGGACGGCTCATTTTTAAAGAAATCGAGTTTTCCTTCGACTGAGTTGAATCGTGTGTTATTTTAATTGTATCCTTAAAATCACAGTATTTTGCAAACCTCCTTTACAATATTTAACATAAACTTTTTGGGATAAACAATTTCAATTTTGCAATAACTGTTAAGTGAAACTTCTTGAAATTTTTAAAGCTGAATATTTTTGATATTATCTATATTCTCACGCAAAATCAAAGTTTTTGGTGCATCTTTAGAAAGCTTATTAGTAAATTTTAGAAAATTTAGTAAATTTTTGAAAATACACTTTTGAAGCTATTTTTCTATGCTTTTTTAGTACAATTGTGTCACTTTTTTGTAGTTTACATTTGTTAGATACCTGTATCAACGAGTGTCATGAGAAAATCGTTAGTTACCTAGTCCATACAAATTTTATGTTAATACGATTTAGACTAAGCATGAGTTTGCCATTGGTTTTATTTTCAGTGAAGGTTATAAAATAGATTTTCTCGCTAGAACTTTTCTGGAAGTATCTTTCCACTTTGTATAAAATTAACTTTAGCATTGTTGAGGTAGGAGGAATAGTACAATTTCTAGTGTAAACTATTAGATCACAGATAAATATGTTTAGGACTAGTTTATCTGTGACTGGGAGGTTTTTTTTTAATAATTGGAATCTCGTCATTACCTGGAGGAGTGTTTTTTAGGTCCTTTATCAGGATTTAAGTTTGCACTACTTAGATTTGTTTTATATACTTCTGCCACCATATTACTGATTTCTTGTTTGGCTGTGAAATTATTTTATTTAAGTAGGGTACTAATCTGAGTTGGTTTATGTGCGTTTTTGAGTGTACGTACCTTGTTCCATATAATTGGCATTGGAGTTGATAAATTTAGAGCTAACACCCACTACAGCGGCTCCGACCACAACTACTGATCGGACCTAGGCCACAACGAGTCCGATCTACAAGATGCGCGGGGTTGGATCGTCCTATGTGCAATAGCCGTTGCTGTTTATATATTTATATGCATAATCGTATAAAAATACGGAAGAAAAAGTATTGAGTAAATCCCATTTTTAAATAGCCCTATACAACACAAACTATACAATACACGTACAGATCACTGTCTGGTCGCCAAGAGAACATACTAACTTTGGTCGCAATGGCCGGTTGGCTGGAAGCTGGTCGTATCGACGAGCTGTGGCCGGTGCGGTCAGCTGCTTGCAACAGTCACATTACAACGCGTTGGCTCATTACAACCTATGTAAAATTGGCCTGAGTCGCATTAGTGTGCGTTAGATTAAAGGAAACGTACCTGCTATACACTTTTTTACTTTTTCTTATAAGTTATTTACTTTCAGCTCTGGAACTTTTTAATGTTAAAAATATTCTGAGTGGTTTTTTGTCTCTTAACCCGTCATTGTTCGCGTGTCAGGAAATGACGTGATAGTTCTCCTATGAGCGCTGCGCCATTTTCGTCTCATTTTCTTTTCATTTCATTATATTTTATTAGAATATTCAATAATTAACGAAACAGTCGGTGCTGGTTCTTTAAAAATTTTATTAGTGAAAAAAACATGTACAGATTGAACCAAATTAAAACGGAACATACAATTTAATACATGTCTGTTTGAACTGCATTTAAAATAGTGGACCAATATAAAACTTGGACAAAAATAAATCCATACCTGGGTATAGACATTGTATAAAATATCGTTCAACTATCTGTCTCGCAACAAAGTTGTTTGCGTAAGACGGGTTTGTCTAAGGAGGCGATAATAGTTCAGGAATTGAAGCTCGAAAAAAGTTAAAACCTCGCAATTTTTTCGTCCTGCATGTATCCAGTTGAAATTTTAGCAGAAGGTAGGTAATAGCCCAAGGATCAAAATCTATATCGAACCGAAGTGCGCTGAAGGGTTTTAGGGGTGAAAACTACCCCTAATTGTCAAAAATTATAAAATAACATATTAAACCTGAATATGGGTAAGATTTGGTTTGAATTAATTAAATAATAATTATTTTATACTTTTGAATAGAGTTCCATCATATTTCAACCCTTAAAAAGCAACCCTTGTTAGAGATTAATGTAAAAAATTACTAATTCTAAAAAAATGATTTCGCCTTGGATCGATTTGGATAAAAATTTGGATTTAAGCTCAATTCACCCGCTGCTTTATAGTTTATGTCATGTCGACGATCCCTGATTGTTCTTAGGGGTGAAAACTACCCCTAATTGTGAAAAATTATAAAATAACATATTAAACCTGAATATGGGTAAAATTTGGTTTGAATTAATTAAATAATGATAGTTTCGTGCTTTTCAATAAAGTTCCATCATATTTCAACCCTTAAAAAGCGACCCTCATTAGAGATTAATATAAAAAAATTAGTAATGCGAAGAAAATGATTTCACCTTGGAACGACTTGCATAAAAATTTGGAATTAAGCTCAACTCACCCTCTGCTTTATAGTTTATGTCATGCCGATGAACCCTGATTGTTCTTAGGGGTGAAAACTACCCCTAATTTTCAAAAATTGTAAAATAATATTACAAATCCTAAGATGAGTGAAATTTGGTTTGGATTAGTTAAATAGTGAGTTTTTTATACTTTAAAATACAAATTCATACATTTTCAACCCTTAAAAATCAATTGTTATGAGTGCTATAGGTGAAAACAATTTTTTGCCAAAATTTTGCAACTTTTCAACTTTTGAAAATCACTCTTTACAACATTGCAGTTTTTATAAATTAATTTATAAGATATAAATTGAAAAAAGTAGAATTAAATACAAAAAAAAATTATCAACATAAAAAGGCACCATATATTCTTATACATTTACATAAATAGTTGAAAATATTTACATTTATAGGTAAAACAATTATAATATTAATTTTATTCGTCATCAATTACATCTTCATCGTGATCTATGTCATCATCATCTTCCTCAATTATGCTGGACTGTTATTGCACCCTTCACCTGAGCACCCAGAACAAGTAGAGTTACAGTATAAACCAACTTTTCTGCACCCATATGAAACGCCGCATCCTTTTTTGCATTGGCAAAAAATAATTTTCAAAAATTTATCGGGTGCAGGTTGTTTGTTCATGCGTACGGGTAATAACAAACCATCTTTGGAAAACCATCCCCAATCTGTTGCTCTAATATTTTCATTGCCAAGCCATAGACATATGAGCAGATGTTTTATTCTGTTGTATGGGATTTCAAAATAAGAACGCTTAAAATTTCGAATGTATAACGCCCCACTAGCTAATATACCGGTTTTGTAGATTATTATGCTCCGAAATGTACTGTACTATACTAATGGAATTTTCCGGAAAAAAATTAACTGGTTTTTTTAACGATTTCCTTTAATTTTTAACGAAAGATGTTTCTTCAAAAACGATTTGTAGAGGTTTTTAATAGCTACAAGGATCTGTGAATTAAATCTTTTTGGAACCCTTGGTTTTTAAATGGGGTGAGTTTAAAGGGCTCGAAAAAGATGGTGCTTGATTTTAAATCGATGCTTTAAACGGCTATATCTCGCCAAATATTCATTGTACAACAAATCTATGTAAAGGATAATTTTAGTCATTAAAAAAGCTACAATTTGTTAATTTTTATTTTTTTCGTATATTCAGTATTTTCGGGCATATTTAAAAAAAAAGGGTAAAAAATATGAAATTGTAAATCGTTTTTCGCTTTAAGCTGTACTTTTTCTAAAACTAAGCATTTTAAATGGGTCAAACTTCTTGGACGTATTAACAATACATCTACAAAGGGAATTGCAGAAGGGTGAAGATCGATTTTAATTATGGGGGTGGTTAGGGTGTTGTTTTCCTCGATTTTTTCGTAAAAAATGAGGTATTGACCTTATTTTTTTATGGTAGGTCTATTTATGCTCTTTAAAAAAGGTTTTGAGAGTTTTCTTCCAAAAATGCATCATTTTCCCGGTATTTGACTTTGAATCTTTCAAATTTGGCATTTGAAGAAAACCGCTGAACATTGATATTGTATTTGTAATTGTATTTGTCTTTTTAAAAGCTACAAATTTGTTCTCTACAATTTTTTTGATAAAATGCACCATTTTCGAGTTATTCGCGAAAAATCGATTAAAAACGTGGATTTTTTCGTCTAAAAGTTGTTACTTTCAATCGCGAATAACTTGAAAAATATCATTTTATAAAAAAATGTATAGCACATTTTTTGTTTAGAATCACTTTTCTAATCGAAACCTGTAGTTAAAACGTAAAAAAAATTTTCACCCCGGAGATGGGGTGGCAACCACCCCCTAGGCTTTGGCGCACTTTGGTTCGATATAAATTTTGATCCTTAGGCTATTACCTACCTTCTGTTAAATTTCAAGTCAATCCACGCCGCACGAAAAAATTGCTAGGTGAAATGCTACATTTCCTGGACTATAACTGGTTTGACAGCATAATAAAATCATAGATTTATGTGTAGCTTTTAATTTTTATGAGTTCAGAATCCAGCAGCCCGCTGAAGTATGGGGTTTTTTATAATATAATTATTTGACAATCTTTTGTTGGCCAACCAGCTACAGCAGAATTGAGCCGAAATACATTATATTCCTATGTTCCGAATTTATTTCGTTCAATCTGTATGTACTCTTTATTAATGAAATAATAAATATAGAGAAAATTGTATGACAGTAAAAATATTTGACTTTGTCTTTAATTTATGCAGTTGCTACTGAAGTTTCTTCAACATGAAGAGCTTCTTGGCGTCTTATTTGAAATCGTAATAATAATGACAATATTGTTAATGATACACGACTTATCAGGTGGGGTCTGATGAGATCTGTACTAACTTCTCTTAGATATTTATGGCGTTTAAATTTAGTATTAGTATTGCTTTAATAAATTACCTGACTATTTATTCCTGAAATATTCATCAATGAAAAAAAGACTATCAAAGAAAAAGTGACCATCAGCAACTTATTCGAGAAACTGAATAATTACATTTCATCTGATCCACTGCTTCCTTTGTCATATTGTAGAAGGTTATAACCGCGGCTTAAACGTTTCTTCATCAATTGTGTTATCATCATGAAACATAGATAACATCAGAACATTTTTGTTTTCCTTGGGAACGTATGATAGTAAAAGACAGTCTTTATCATAACTAAAAATGCTGCTGTTTAGTGGTCTTCCTTTTGTAGCTACAAAAAGAGGAGGAATTTGGAGTTTATTTTTTCTCAGGGTTCCTACTAGATGTATACTGTAATTATGTAACAAGTCAGTAGCCAGTGGAATGGACGTAAACCAGTTGTCGCAAGTTATGTTGCGTTTAGTATGGGCAATTATTTCTATCATACGTTTAATCGCACTGCTAGGACTATTATCTATCTCAAAGGGCTGCTATCTACCTGCTTTCCAGCATATATTTCCAATTTTGCTGTATAAAAAGTTCGCGAATCCATGCGAACATTTTTATCCCATATTTTGCCGGCTTACTGGGTATATATTGACGAAAGCTACATTTTTCCCGAAAACCTTCAAGCATCTCGTCAATGCTTCAATACATTCCAACTGTATAGCAAGCCATGTACTTTTCTAAAAACTCGTCTAAAACTTTTCTAATGGGTGCAAGTTTGTCATGCTTTCGTCGTTCTGCTCTGAACTGGATATCGTCAAAATGTAGTGCACGAAGGAGGATATAGAATCGCCATTTGTAGCCCATACATCGTCCAGATTTACATGAGAAGCTTTCAGAGTACAACAAGCCAAATAGTGCTCTAATTTCATCACTATTGATACATACTGCATCCCTTTCACGAGAAAACTGGTTGCGTATTTTTACTATTGATGTGTTGCACAATTTCGTTTATCATTTCGTCAGAAAAAAAAACAGTTTCCAGCATTAAATTGGTGTTAACATATTTTTCGCTATTTGTTTTATACCTGGTAGACGAGTAAATATGTTGCGCCTACGTGTGCGACTGGTTTTTCGCTGTAAATGAACAGCCCATTTTGTTTATACCATCTTTTCCAAGATAAACTGTATCACTTTTACATAAACAAAAGCAACATCATTGTCATCAGAATCTGCTGACAATTCGGAGTCTGTATTATGGTCTAAATTTTCACACTGGTCTATATCACTGTCTTCTTCAGCTTGTAAACCAGGTTTCTTTTCATTCTCCTCTGTTTCAATTTCATCTAACCACACCAAAAGTTATCTCTCTTGGACTGGATCCATAATAAAAATCGCAGGTAGTACCATTATTTTATCTCCGCGGTGACGTTAAAAGAGCACAACAAATTCTTTCCACGGTTGTTCGCGTATTGAGCGTGCCGCTCAGCTTATTCCGGACAAGAAATAAATATTTAGTGGTATGGTATTTATGCTTGCCGTCAATGTTTGTACACGTAAGTTCCTCCTATATACTACCATTAGAGACTACATTGAGTCTGAATGCCGGTTGTTTTCTGAATACTTTTCCGCTCACCACGCGAAAAATGACTTTTTCAGGATATTAAATGGCATAGGCTTTCCTTTGCATAATTTCTGTATGTCTATAGATATATTAGCCGCTTTTAAAATAATATTTAAAATATTGCATGTTAGAATCTGTTTTACTGTGGAATCTGGTTTCAAATTTAATTACTTAATTATAGGAGATAGTAATCTGCTAAGTCAAATTTAATTACTCAATTACACACATATCCCATGGACATAATTTAATTTGCACTTTTAATAAATGGGGGGGCTTGGTGTGTCCGTTATAGCAGTTACAATTGTTATAGGAAAGTGATCATTACCATAAAGATAATTGAAACTATTCCATAAGATGGAGGTCAAAAAAAAACCACAAAAACACAAAAAACCGGCCTCGGCCAAAAAAAAAATCAAAAAAATACTAACAAAAACCGGCTTCGACCACCAAAAAAATTAACAAAAACCCCAAAACCCGGGCACGTAGGGCCCAACCCCTTGAGCACCAAGTCGCCGAACTGAGCCGGGACTCAGAGCGGAGACTTGAGGCCCAAGCAAGGAATTTTAGTTCGCGGATAAGCCACATTAAGATAACAGGAATATAGCGGAGATGCGCTGTCCTGAGTTTTTTGCATTCGGTTAGGAAACCATGTTGGGGTTCTATTACCCAGAACCTCCACATGAAGAGCATTTGGCTGATTGTTGTGCCTCTATAGCGCATCAGAGTGCTATAGGGGGGAAAGGGATGGTCTAGAGCATTGGAGCACGGTGGGGTGACTCCTGTTTTTACTCGAGTTAACACACCTTGCTCCAATGAATTGTTACACCCGATCGTACTACCTGGGTGAACATTTCTCATAGGCTGGGATCAATTAAATTGCTTGCTGCTTGCATAAGATGGAGGTTGTTAAGTAGAGCTCATATAGAGATATATCTATAATAATAAGAGTGCCATCCGGAGAACTTAATTAAGTAGGTTTATCAGTATTAATGAGAATTAAATGTTGCATCTCTGTAATTTCAAAGAGTAGTTAACAATTTAAATCGTATTTGTTACAAACAACGCGAAATTTTGACAATTCATATCAGCTATGGCATTGATAAATATGTATTTTAGATATTGCTATTTTATATTGCCAAATTGCTTTTCACATTAGAAGATTGAATCAGTAACGACAAATTTTAACTTTTTTCTTAATCTTGTTAGTTTCTTTTTTCTGTTGCGGTTTGAAATATGATCATGTGCGAATAGTAAAACCTCTTGAAAAGAGGTCATACCTTTTTCTGCTACCGAGGTTAGATATTTTGAGTTTAGTGCATTACATATCGCGTCGCAGATAACTGTATAATCTAGAGGCCACGTTGAGGATTTAGATATATATGTAGTATATGACAAATTTGTATCCAGTAAATAATTAGTCCAAGCTTACAGTAATTTATTAATATTTAATAATTTTTTTTTTATCTAGTGCAAAGAACACATAAAATCGTCCCACGAGTCCTTCCTGTCAGCCATTCGTTCGTTAGACCATCAGCTTTCTGACCAATTAGAACAAACTGAAGAACAAAGAATAGCTATACGTAAGAAGCATGCTCCAAAGTTTGCGAGGTTAGCTCTAGAAAGTACATCTTTGTGTGATTTGATTAGATATGGTATGCCTAAGCAGATTAAGGAGATAGGCAGGGGACAATACGGTGTTGTATCATCGTGTGAACCTTGGGCTGGGATCAATCCGTGTGCATTTAAGTCTGTTGTGCCGCCAGATGATAGACATTGGAATGATCTGGCTATGGAATTCTTTTACACTAGGTATGTATTTGACGTTAATCTGAATCTTCTTTCATAGCAAAGGTTTCGTCTCAAAAGTTTGTGGGAATATGGCAACTGACAAAAGGTTGCAAGGTTTTGGTTTTCATATTATAAAATGCCCAATTTCTTTATCTATTACCAAGAGATAGCAGGAACCATCAATAGTGAGTGTTAAGAGTATATAGTCGTTTGAAGGTAGGAATTACAAAAAACGGCCACAGACGAAGAAGAAAAAGCTACTCTTCCTTTAATATGATAAACAGATGTCATAGGTCGATTGTAATAATGAGAAAGTAGATGAATTGAATTTCGAATTGCTTCTGCTCCTCTTCAGACTTGACTCTTACTGACTAGTTAATATTTGCGGAGCTGAGAAAAATGCTTAAATGAAATAGATTTGGATCAAATTTGCAGGCTAATGCGAAAACTACGCCAATCACAAATCAGTCTACACAAAATACATCCAATTGTTAGGGATTGGGATAGGGATTGTGTTGGAATCAGTTTGGAAGAACAATACGTTAATAAAAAATGTTAAATTCTGCTAAAAAGTTGTGGGTTTCTTAGTTGAGTTCATCTAACTTTGGTCAAAATGTAACAATTATAAGTTTTGTCATATTCACACAATTTTTTGATACACATACTTGATATGCACGTTTAAACATTCAATCTTTCTATAATAATGTTTGTTTTCAGGACGATTCCAGGACATCCAAGGATAGTGAAACTACGTGGGTCTGTGATAGATTATACGTATGGAGGAGGTAGCTCACCGGCTGTGTTATTAATAATGGAACGGATGACGAGAGATCTATATTGTGGACTACTTAGTGGACTTACATGGCTTGCACGACTTAGAATTGCTATTGACGTTATCGAAGGAATTCGATACCTTCATTCACAGGGTTTGGTTCACCGAGACATCAAATTGAAAAACGTTCTTGTGAGTAATGCCAATTTTTTAAAACTGCATTTTCTATTTCATCCTGATCATGTTGTTGAATTTATATTATGCCGAATAAGTTTATTATAATAATTCTAACAGAGTAACGATGACTGTGGCTTATAGGAAGCTATACAGATTTACTTTTTAGTTTTTTTGTATCCATACACGAGTAATGTACATTGGCCTATCTACGCCTTTATTCCGTATAAACAAGATCAGCTTTTTTAAATGTTGTTCTTTTAGTTAGTCTGCTTTAAACCTTTGCATAACAAAATCAAATGAATGTTTTAATTCTTGTAATACAAAGTTGTTATTTTATTGAAATAAATCTTTGTAAAACTCTTCCGAAAGGGCAAAAACCATTAGTATTAGTTACGTCAGTCTGTTTGACTCATTTTATTTATTTTCTGGTTCCTTTCGGTTAGATTGAACCTCCAAATTAGCATCATCCCATCTACAACACACAATATTATTTTTGAGATATATTTACACCACTCTACATATTTTTTTGTATATAGTCAAGTAAAAATCGTACTTGACTTTGACTTATTGCCTTTTAATATTTTTCAGTTGGATTCAAAAGATAGAGCGAAACTAACAGACTTTGGATTTTGTATACCAGAGGCAATGATGTCTGGAAGTATAGTTGGCACTCCTGTTCACATGGCTCCAGAATTATTAAGTGGACGGTATGACTCCAAAGTAGACGTATACGCATTTGGAATACTCTTTTGGTACATTTGTGCCGGACAAGTTAAACTTCCGACACATTTTGATCAATTTCAGAACAAGGAACAATTGTGGAACAGTGTTCGAAGAGGTAAGTTTTTTTTTTTTTTTATTGAAAGATCCACAACACTCTTTTTTATGGCGCGATGAAGATCATATATTTCTGAAACGTAAAGGAAAGATCAAAGATCCGTTACATAAACTTTCAAAAAAAACTGTTATTTTAGAACACACTACATGTTTACTTAAATTTATCATAAAACATACAATAGATCTAGTTAATAAAATAAAATATTTCAATTACCTAGCAACTCCAGGTTAACTTTATTTAACGTAAAAATCTTTTTCCTAATATTCCTCCTAAAGAAATTTTTGTCCTAGTAAAAAATCTTTTGGATCATCATATTACAAAACCAATAATTACATCTGAAATTTTACATTTTCTTGAAATTTGCATAAGCCAAGACTAGTTTGAATTTAATAATCAAATATATACAAATAACACTGCATGACTTATAATGGTTAATCCTCTAAGTCCATTACTATCCGATATTTTTATGGACCATCTAGAAAAGAAGATTTCGAAACATCCGGAATTCAAACCGTTTTTATGTTGGTGGAGGTACGTAGACGATGTAATGGTATGTATTAAAGGAACTAACAGGCAACGTGACCAATTCTTAACATATAATAATGCACTCCATAGTCATATTGAATAGAAACAAAACAGAATCAATCCATAAATTTTCTAGATTTAAAAATTATCAGACTTAAAAACAAACATGAGCTCTCGGTATTTCATAAACCTACCCATACTGATACGACTATACACAATGCATCATCTGATCCTGCACAACATAAATTGGCAGCCTACCATAGCATGTTACATAGAAATTCCTATGTCAAAAAGAACTTCGAGATAGAATTGAATATCATTTAGCAAATAGCAGTAAACAATGGGTATAACGAACACACAATAAACAAAATTTTAAAAAACTACATAAGACAACCCTGAAATTAGTATTTCCACCACCAAAGAAAAAACCACTACCTTTTGCTCAATTACACATATAGGCGAGATATCAACAAAAATAGCCAAACACATAAAAAAGAAAGGAACAACACCAGCTTTTAAAACCAAAAGAAAAAGCACTTACACAGCGGTGGAAACTTAAATGTGGCAACTGCCCAAAAACTTACGTCGGTCAAACTGGTAGAACTTTTAACATACGTATAGCAGAACACAAAAGGGCTTTCAATAATAGAAAAATAGATTCTTCGCACGCAGTTCACCTTCTAGATCTAGACCATAATCTTTCTTATAATGACCAATTTCAAATTCTTTACATTCAAAATAAAGGCATTAAGCTATCTTTATCAAAATCTATGGAAATTAACAAATTCAAAAATATAGATAACTCTGAATGACCAACTTGAGACAAACAGTTTTCTCCTCTCCTCAACTTATTCAGTCGAAGACTATAAAGTGAGCATACCAAAAATAGATCACATGACAAAGGCACTCTGTCGAAACAGCTGTAGTGATAATAAATTATAATAAAATTTGTGGAAGTGCTGAAAACAAACATTTTCAGTGGTTTATTTTTAGATAAAGATCCAAGAGTCTATCCTGTCTTACGAACAGCACTTGTCAAGTTCTTTATAATTGTTCTAACCTCCCTAGTTACTGGGTACTGGGGATTTACCAGAAGAACAAAATTTAAAAACACTATTTGGAAGTAATTATTCGTTTTTGCGTTTAACTCGAAGGTCTAACCGGCAAAGGTTTTTTCAATAAAAAAAAATTTAAACCACTTATAGATCTTAATTTATATTGAAGACGGTAAAAAAAGTGTGCTAGAGAAGGAAGTATTATAGGAAGTATGTTATAGGGCTAAGAACCCACTTCAATTCACTGGAAACATTTCTTGATGGTAAAATCTCTACCAAATAGCCAAAGGCTAAGAAGGTATACTTAGGTCAAGATGTAGTGTCTTTATGACTTTGAGTTTCATATTTTTTACAATTATGAACCCCTTTCAAGGAACTTGATACAATTGTTCATTAAAAAAAAACTTAAAAGCGGTATTATCAGGTACTTTACGAAACAAAAATTTCTAAACTATTCTTAAGTGTAATTGATGATCCTATTATTATTTGAAATACTCTTTCGTTAACATTATATTTCATATCAATCTCGGTGCGAATTTACAAGTAATAGTGTACAAGGATTTTTATGTCAGTCCTTCTCTTCAAACTATGTCTAATACTGTCAGTTTTTATATATGTAAAGTGATATCACTTGGTCAACATAATTAGTTTTGTCGAAGTAGGTCTAAAAGCTGCTGGTCTGATTGAAATCATTGCTTATTCGGTTATCAATCCTTCTAGTAATTTATCAGGGTGTGGTTCCTTCTCAACGTCGAAAGCTGCCTTTTATATTCTGCTATTCGTTTATTAAAATTTCTACCAGTTTGACCGATGTAAGTTTTTGGACAGTCGCCACATTTAAACTTGTATACACCACTGTCTAAGTGCTTTTTATTTTGGCTTTTGTTGTTTTTAATATATTTTCCAAAGTTGTTATTTGTTCTGAAAGCTGGTGTTATTCCTTTCTTTTTTATGTTTTTGGCTATTTTTGTTGATATTTTGCCTGGTGGTGGAAATACTAATTTCAGGGCTTTCTTGTGTAGTTTTGATTTAAAATTTTATTAATTGTTTGTTCGTTGTATCCATTGTTTACTGCTATTTGCTTAATGATATTTCATTCTGTCTTAAAGTTGTATTTTGACATCGGAATTTCTGTTAATCTGTATAACATAGGCTGTGTAATTATGATAGGCTGCCAGTTTATGTTGTGTGGGATGGAATGATGAATTGTGTATAGTCGTGTCAGTATTGGTAAATTTATGAAATTTGGAAAGGTCATGTTTGTTTTTAAGTCTGATAATTTTTGAATCTAAAAACATTATGGATTGATTTTGTTCTGTTTCTATTGGTCGAAAATTGGTCGAGTTGCTTGTTAGTACCTGTGAAACATACCAGTACGTCGTCTACGTATCTCCACCAATATAAAAACTGTTTGAATATGGAATGTTTTGAAATCTTTGTCTCTAGATGATCCATAAAAATAACTGATAGTAACGGGCTTAGAGGATTGTCCATTATAAGTCCTGCACTGTTATTTGTATATATTTGATTATTAAATTCAAAGTAGTCCTGGTTTATTCAAATTTCAAGAAGATGTAAAATTTCTGATGTAATGATTGGACCTTGAATGCGACATCAATGAAAAAAACTGGAATCATTCGAGCTGTGGGTATATAGAAGAATTCTGAAAATATCGTGGACAGAACACGTCAAAAACAAAAAGGTTATGAGAAGGATGAATAAAGAAATAAAAAATTTTAAATATAATTAAAACAAGAAAATTGGAATATCTCGAACATATTACACGTGGAGAGAAATATACCTTGCCCAACTGATTATGCAGGGAAAGATCCAAGAAAAGAGAATCATAGGGATACGTAGAATGCCATGACTCTGCAACCTCAGAGAGTGGTACGGATGTATATCAAATGAACTTTTCAGAGCAGCCGTCTATAAACTCCGAATAGCTATGATGATTGCCGATCTCCGCCGCGGAGATGGGACTTTAAGAAGATTTTCTCCTTCCCAAAATCCAAAATACTAGATTCACTAATATCAGTTAAGGCTTTTTTTATTTATTTTAACTTTTTTTTTTATCCAGCTTGAAGAGAAAAAGAGTGGTGCAAGTCTGACTTGCACTGCCAAATCAGATGCTTGACAGTCAAGATCGTGCCGCTATCTATGAGCTAGTTAGAGGAGTCAAGACTTGCTCCATTATTCAAACTAATCATTTGGAACATGTAGAACATGAATTGTATGTACTTAACTACACTTATACAAAAAAAATGACTTCACCACTTTTTCTTTCACTGCCTCAAATATTACTAAAAATTATTCATTCAATAATATACAAAATAAAGTATAAATTTAATAAATAGTACACCAATAAACATTGAATAATTTTGTTTGCAATAATATGGAATTTTGTTGTAGGAATTCGACCTGAATTTTTGCCGAATTTTGAGGAGGAATGCTGGAGCCTCATGGAACAGTGCTGGGCTGCAGATCCCGCAGACAGACCTTTGTTAGGTTACGTACAACCCCAACTCGAAGCTATTTACAATAGTGTAAAGGGAAAATGCCATTCACAATCTCCGAGTAGTACTAGTCCAACCTAAATTTCGAACAAACAAAATTAGCTGATTTTAATTTACCTTTTTACATATCTATTCAGTAGATGAGCTTTTTACAGAATTATCTATTTTATGAACTGTTCTCACTGTTACGTTTTAAAATTTCGTAATTGTTATTAACTGTTTTCTACGTACCATTAAATTTTATAGGTATAACTACGGCGTTATTTGTATCAGTGATTATGAAGGAGTGTAGGCTTTCACGGCTAGTGATTTGTAAAGGAACACTGTTATCGGAGTTTGTATGCTGTATTTGATCTGATTAATCAATGGTTGAGGCGAATGATACGAGTTTACATCTGTATATAAACCTCGATAATGATGTACCTATCTGTGAGATTGCTTCGAATTAATTAACAATTTTTGTATACTTATTTAATTATAGTCATTATTAAATTATGATAACTGTCCTTAAATGAAATAATTGTTAACGATATTTAAATAAATAAAATTATTTTACGCGTTTGAGTTTTTTTAGCACATATATTTTTTCCAACGATAGGATTCTTTACGACTTGCTACTTTCGTTATATATGGACCCCATATAGATCTATCATATTTGAGACATCTTTCGCCCTTTTTTCTATAAATACCCTAATGATTGCCTCTTCCAAATCTCCTGTTTTGTCCTTGTGATCTATAGAGTATAAATAATGAATTTTTTTAGAAACAATAACATTTTTATCACGCCATAGTACAAATTGAATAGTGCTTGCTTAAATGTTGTTTGCTATGCTATGTGTTTTAAACAAAATTTAAAACACATAGCATGGTGGAGATATGTAGATGATGTATTCTTAATATGGCCTCATGAATCGGAGTTGTTTGACACATTCCTTAATGATGTCAACGATAGAGAAGAGACAATAATATTTACCATGGAAGAGGAATATAATAACACAATGCCTTTCCTGGATGTTTTAATCTCTAAGAACGATACTGGATATGAGACTCGAGTGTATAGAAAACCAACTCTCACCAACAGATATTAAAATCACAAATAAAATCATAATATCAATATTAAAAAGGGAATTCTTCTTCTTAAAGTACCCTCTCCTCAATGGAGGTTGGCTACTACAATTTTAAACTCTTCTCTATCTTCAGCTGTTCTTATTAGTTGTTCAAATTTAGCCCTGTCCATTGTCGGATGTTTCTGAGGCACGATAGTCTTTTCCTTCCTAGGTCTCTCTTTCCCTCGATTTTTCCTTTCTCTATTAGTTGGGCATATTGGTACTTATTATTTCTCAGTATGTCAGTATGTGGCCTAGGTATGAAAGGGAAAAAAGGGAATTAATCAATCCTTATACGATAGAGCCAAAATTGCTTGTTTTAACGAAAATTCGTTTCTAGAATAAAAACATTTGTTAAAATCTGTTATGATTATCCTTTATCGTTTATAAATAGGGAATTTTAAACAATCGACCGAATAGAACAGAACAACTTAGAATAAGATTTTACAGCATACACAAGGAATAATACGAGGAAAATAACAATACCATACATAAAAGGATTATCAGAAAAACTTAAAAAGATAGGAAATAAATTCAACATCTGGGTACCATATGGTCATCATTATCATCCACTTGTTATCATTATTACACATTAGCTGCTCAGATTTTCTCGTAGTTTGTAATATTCCATTATCGTCTCTTCTTCCTTAAGATTTGCAGAGGAGGGAGGTCCGGTAGGGCCTCCATAGCTGTTATTGGTGTGATCCTTAGAGCCCCTGTGATTTCAAACCAAGCAGGGTTTTGCACCTTGCTTCATTTGAGGATGGTACTATCTGGATACACCTTGTTCCACTATACCATTATTATATAAATAATTTTTGGTTTTACCACTATTTTATAAATCCAATATACCATGTCCGGTTTTAAATCTCACATTTTTTCATGAGTGCATCTTTCTACCATTAACGTAGTTACCGCTCTCTTAGTTATTCCTTCTATCTGCTAATTACAAGTATGCTGCAGCTTAAAACTACCCTAAGTTACTTTTCTCCCTTTATTAGATTTAGATTTGTACTATTCAGGCTTAGAGGACATAATCCCTCATAATACTTCCCTCTGAAAAATTTCATGATTTTGGATTTCTGGGGGCCCATGTTAAGCCCTACATTTAAAGCCCCTTCTGTAACTGCAGTCGGAAACCTGTTGCATTATATATCTGACTGTGGCAGTCAATTTGACGTAGGCTAAGATGAGCAGATCCTCCACGTGTCCCAGGAAATAATGTCTGTCATTGCTATCAGCACATCCATGACCAGATTCCGCAAAACATAAGGTAAGACTCTCTCCGTAAATAACATTTGTCTACTAGTATATGGGAAATGAGTCAATACTTACAATCTTAAGTAGTTTTTATTTAATACAGTTGGTGAATTTTTAAGCTACCGGTTTCAAGGCTTACAACATTTGCCCATCATCAGGCCCCAGTACGTTATTTTTATATGTATTAAAAACTAAAAGATGTCAAATACAGGAAAGCTCTATAAACTTATGTACTTCTGAGAATCACCTTCCCCCTTAGAGAAGTATGTCTTGTTCTACTGCCATTGTTCGTTTTATCTCCTCATTTCTGATGCGATCTATTTTTGTCACTCTGCAGCTTCTTCTCATAAACTCCACTTCAGTTGCTGTGATTTTGGACCTGTTTCGTTGATTTATTACCCAATTCTCTGCTCCATAGGTCATTATACTGCGTACCAAGGTGTTATAAATTCTCTTCTTTGTATTTCTGGTAATCTGTCCATCCCACAGTATCCCGTTCATATATTTAATACATGTTCTCTATGTCTTGTCTGTGCTAATCTGGTGGTTATTTCTTGCTCGGTGGTTCCATTTTTTGAGAGTATGAATCCTAAATATTTGAATTTTTCAGTGTCGTTAATTTCCCTATTATCGTCCATTTCCAAGTTTCTCACGGGTTCTTGATCTATTGTTAAATATTCGATCTTTTCTAGGTTTATTTCCAGTCTATTTTTTGTGTATTCCTTGTCTAATTTTCGGAGTATATAGCACAGATATTCTTCATCTTGAGCCGTTACCACTTGGTTATCTGCAAAGCTTAATGTGTACAAGAAGTTGTGCTGGACTGGTATTCCCTTCCCTTCACATTTCCTTTTCCAGGGATTTAATATTTGTTCGAGGAATATCTTGAACAGTGTCGGAGATGTAGAGCATCCCTGCAATAAGCCTTTTGTGGTCTTAAATTCGTTGGAGTATTTATTGTCGGTTTTAACTCTTACCTTGTTGTTGTAAAGTTTTTTACGACCTCTCTTAACCTCTTATTAGTTTATTATTAGTTATTCAGATTTCCTTCATCGTGTCCCATAGTTGTTTTCTGGGAACCGTGTCATATGCCTTTTTTTTTAAATCTATGAATGCCATGTGTACTGGTCTATTTTTTGCCATTTTTTTTTCAATTAATTGTTGGAGTGTATATATGTGGTCTATGCGAGATCTTCCTGCCGTGAACCCCGCCCGATCTTCTCCGATTTTATTTGAGATAGATTTTTTCAGTTTTTTTTTTCACTATCTGTATCCCTTTTTATGTATCGAGGTTATATATGCTTTGGACCATTCATCTGGTATTTCGTTCAGGTTTATAGCGTTACTGAACATTTCGTGTATAATTCTGTGTAGTTTGTCCGTTCCGTACTTAATTAGTTCATTAACGATTCCTTCTGGTCCCCCTGATTTTTTGTTCTTTAAAGTCTTTATGGCATTCTCTTTACTTCGATTAATCTTATCTCAATCTGTTCTTCATTCTAATTTTGTTGTTGTTCCTATTCTATGTCTGTCTCTATGAAATCTGGTCGGATTCTGTGAGTATTTCTTTATAGTAGTCTTCCCACTCTTTTTCTGATATGTATTGTATTTGGACCTTTTCAGTGTCTGTCTGTGTGTCTGTCTCTATGAAATCTGGTCGGATTCTGTGAGTATTTCTTTATAGTAGTCTTCCCACTCTTTTTCTGATATGTATTGTATTTGGACCTTTTCGTTGTTATTTTTCCTTAAAGATTTCAGTATTTTCTAGGATTCCGAATTCCTTGTTCCTCCTATGTATTGTTCAATTTGTGCACATGTTTCTTCCCATTCTTCATTCTTTTCTTTTGCCCTTCTTCGTTTTACTTCTCTGTTTTTCTCTTTGTACTTCTGTGTATCTTCTGGGGATTGGGTGCTCATACTTTTCATATATAGAATTTTCTTCTCCTCAATACATTGTTTGGTTTCTTTGTTTATTTTTACTTTGTGTTGGGTATTTCTTTTCTCAAGTTTTCCCAAAGCTAACACTTTCCAATGCCGCCTTTTTTATGCTGTGTTTGACGTGCTCGTACGTTTCTTTGACGTTTCTGAAACCGAAATCCTGTAACTTCTGGTCCAGTCTTCTCTGGTATAGGTCCCTTTCCGTTTGAAGTAAATTTATGTTGAACTTCATTTCTTCTTCTTTCTGTTCATTTCTACTTGGTCTTCTTCGTGTTCTTTCTTCCTTCTAGTTTGGGTTTTCAACTTGTAGGGAAACCCCATTTGTGAAATTATTAATCGGTGGTCAGTGCCATTCGGCTCCTCTCTTTACTCGTGTATCTCTAATTTTGATAGTACTACTTTTGCTGACAATTATGTAATCGATAATGGATCTGATGTTTCCCGTTGTTTGTACATACGTGTATTTATGTATGTCCTTATGTCTGAAACAGCCGTCAGTAATTTTCAGATTGTTCAGTTCGCACAGGTCAATTAGTCTTTCTCCATTATTGTTTGTCACTTCTTCTCCAAAACGGCCTATCGTGCTATCATTTTGTCGTTTCCCTGTTCTTCCATTTAGGTCTCCTGCTATTATCCCCTGCGCTTTTCTGCTACCATACTGTTATCCGAGTTTTACTATTCGTTCATTGATGGGTTCCAATGTTTTTGTAGTTTTTACCCACTTTTTTTACTAGTATCTTCACTCCGGCAGCTGCTCTGTCTTCCTTCTTTTTTCCGCTCCAACAGTAGAAGATGTCATCTACAAATCGTGTGCCATTTCCCTTTTTCTTGGTCTCAGTTTCTCTATCACCTGTTTGTCCTTAGTTCGCCATCCTTGGATGTTCCAAGTACTACAGGTGATTTCCTGTTTCTCTTTTTGACGTTGCCTGAAATTTAAGACTAGGCTTCTCTTACCAAAAGCAGAATTGCCCAGAATTTTTACAAGAAGCTTGTGAAACTATTTTGAAGAATTTTTTAGGAAGTTAAAACAGGACATCAGCTTCATCTTGAGCTCAGCATAATTTCAGTTCAGAAAATGGGTCTCAAAGAAACCAAAAGTATTTGAAGGGGACTTACAAAATAATCAACAAACAAGTTGAGCATTATTTGTCTGAAGACATCACTAATAAAACTTTGGGGTTGTACTGGAATACTCAATTGGACATCTTGCAGTACAATATTAATTTTAATATACAATCCCAGAAAACCAAAAGGTCAGTATTATCAATGATTTCTTAAATATTTGACTGGGTCTTGTGGGACCAGTCATAATCAATATTATAATGCAATCATTATGAAACTTCAAATTGGATTGGAATGAGTCATTATCTCAGGATCTTCCCACCGCTTGGAACAAATTTAAGGAAACAATTTCAGATTTACACCAAACACAAATTCCAAGACATGTGATATGCTTACAACTAAAGGACATTGAACTTCACTGATTCAGCAGTTGCATATGGGGTAGCAATTTTTGTACGGTCAATAAGTCACGACGGGTTATATCATGTGCATCTACTATGTGCTAAATCAAGAGTATCTTCGTTAAAGACAATCTCATTATCAAGGTTAGAGTTATGTGGGGCGTTACTCAGCGCAAAACTTGCCAGGGAAGTTATACATACAATAAAAATAAGATTTAATAAATTGCATTTTTGGACAGATTCGAAAATTACATTGCATTGGATCAAGGGCGAGGCTTCAAATTGGAAAACATTTGTATCACATCGGGTTTCAGAGATTCAAAATTTGACTAAACCTAATGAGTAGCTTCATATCCATTCCAAAAAAGATTCCAGCCGTCATCATATTCAGGGGGATGGAACCAAAATTACTTAATGATTCTTTACTTTGGTGGAATGGTCCAAAATGGCTAATAGAACATAAGGAGAAATGGCCTTATTTTAATTTAAATGACTTAAGTACTTTGGAAGTGCCAGATAAGAGTCCAGTTAAATTTTCATTAATTGTTACAACATTGCATACAATTTGGGGTAGATTTTCAAATTTTAACAACTTACAAAAAACTACAAGTTATATTCTGCGATTTATAAACAATTGTAGATTGCCAATAAGTGAACGTAAATTAGATATACTTACTGTTGATGCAAGGGATGGCGCACTAAGAATTCTAATCAAAATGGCTATTGTCAATAAAAAGATTATGCTCATTATATAAGACAAGCAGTCTCATCTCATTTCTTTTTTAAAGCAATCCCTTTTCTAGATTCAGAAGGTATTTTAAGAGTTGGTGGACGTTTACAAAATTCACTTTTACCATTTTCACAAAAACATCCAATTATCTTACTAAAAAATCAAGCAGCCCTGCTTACATGGCTTATCGTTACTACAAATAATCTTAAACATTTACATATGGGACAACAAACTTTATTATCTATTTTACGGCTAAAATTTTGGGTTCTTTCAAGGAGTAATACAATCAGACATATTCTGCACAAGTGCATAACATGTTTTAGGCAAGGCGAGTTACGATAAATAATCTAATGGGTCAATTACCCAGATCACGAGTAGTAGCATTCAGACCTTTTCTTAATTGCGGGATTGATTATGGTGGTCCATTTCAGTTAAAAATTTAGCAACCTAAGAAATTGTTAAGAGGTACATTTGTATATTCACTTGCTTTGCTGCTAGGGCAACTCATATTGAATTGGTTTATGAGTTAACTACAGAGTCATTCTTAAACTGTTTCAAACGTTTTGTTACTAGAAGGAGTCTCTGTCAAAACTTGTACTCGGACAATGCTACAAATTTTGTGGGAGCAAACAATCATTTGAAGGAACTGTACTAATTTAGTGAGTGATAGTGATACAAATATCAAGTCAAAGTTTCCTAAGCATTTTGCTGACCACCAAATCAATTGGAAATTCATACCTCCCGACTCTCCTCATTTTGGCGGGGTATGGGAGTCAAGTCTGTAAAATATCATTTAAAAAGGGTATTGGGGGAAAACAAATACACATATGGTGAGATGTCTACTCTCCTGACACAGGTTGAATCATGTTTAAATTCGGACCCCTCTTACTAACGTTCAATGATCCACTTGATCTTGATGTACTCACGCCACGAAATTTTTGAATTGGAGATTCCTTAATGGCTGTACCACAAGAGGATCACACAGATGTCCATACAAACAAACTCAAGCGATATCATCACCTTACGCAAGTTATTCAATATTGTTGAGCGAGAATATTTGTCATCTCTTCAGCAACGTACAAAATGGAAAGCAGCAAGTCCTAATATCCTGTCACCTCGGGGGAACAAATAGTGGTCTAACTGCCTTCTAATGCCTCCGGGTGCTCTGTAGAGGGCTTTGAAAACAGCGTCGCAAGCTCCTCTAACCAAGTCCACTTTCAGGTTATGGACTTGTAAAAGTTTTCTCATCTGATGACTCGTCTTGAGAAAGACGAGATATTTCTTACATGCCTTGTATTCTTCGTCGAAATAACCATCAGGTTGTCGTCTTCGATGACTTGCCTTAATAAAGGCAAGATATTTCTTACATGACTAAATAGTAGTCGAAATAAAACACCAAATACTGTTGAATAAAATACTCAGCCACAGAGTATGGGAAAAACTAAAAGGGAAGCAGAACCCCGAGAACACTAAGCTCTCGGAGAGCCCGTGAGGGATTGACTTGGTTGACCTGAAAATCGCCTATTTTTATACACGGTGATGTAGCGATATTGTGAAGACCATCAAAATAAACCGCCTAAGGTGGGTGGGCCACGTTATGCGGATGGATGAGAGTGATCCCACTAAAATAACTATGCTAAACAGGCCGGTCGGAAGAAGAAGAAGGGGGCGACCTAAACTCAGATATCTGGACGATGTACAGGAAGATCTGAGGGAGATTGGAGTGAGGGGCTGGAGAAGACAGACACTCGATAGGGAAGGATGGAAGAATGTTTTGAAGCAGGCCAAGGCTCACGAAGGGCTGTAGCGCCAACTGATAATGATGTAGCGGTAAATAGGGATTTCCAGGTCAGGAACCAATAGGGAAAATGAGGGGCGGGGCGATGCGTCTCGAGCGCATACTAGTCGAGCTTGAGGACAATCCAAAGGGGCTCGATGGGAGCGATTGCAGCGATGGGATAGTGCGCGTTGTGTGTGAGTACTGCTCATGGTACATTCAAAAGAGCATGCGTGAAATTATGTGTTTTCCGATTAGTGACAAATTAGCTCGTCTAGTTGTATAGTTATTGAGACAATTTCAGTCTGTTGAAAGGCGTGTGTTACTTCAGCCCTTCAAGGGGGGCGGCATGAAAAATGTAGCTAGGTCGACTCGTGAGCAAGTGTCAACAGGAGAGACAGATCCATGATGTCGAACAAAAGGGACAGTTCATAGTTTTTTAAGTTTTGATTTGTAAGAATGCAGTATTATCTCTAAAATATAAAAATATACAGTCCACTTAAATCGTACGGATTTAATTTCATACCGAACTGCGACAATCCAATACAAAACAAGGCTTTTTTCTTTTATTTTCATTTTTTCACTTCTATACAGAACGCTGGAGTGTGTTTTTGAACAATTAAATGAGAAATAAAAAAGTAGGCAAGATGTTTGGTAATTAGATCTAAAGAAGAAAAACTGGTAACATCTAAAACGATAAATCACAAATAATACTAATTTATAAAGACTGATAATTTTATATATACCTTAAGCGAAAAATTTGACAAATTACTATAAAAATTATATTTTTATTTAGGTACTGTGCCGACAGAACTTGTTAAATAGAGGCCACCTACCCAAATTTAAAAAAAGAAGAAAAATTTAAATTATCTATTAAATAATCCTCCTCCTCCTAAGTGCCTTCTCTATTGAGGTTGGCGATCAATATGACAAATTTCTCTCTGTTCTGTGCTTGATGGATTAAGTCATTTCCTGTTGTGTGAGTCCAATCTCTGATGTTTCGGAGTCAGGATTTCTTCTTTCTTCCTATACCCCTTTTACCCTCGATTTTGCCTTCTAATATTACCTGGAGCTGCTCAAATTTCTTATGGCGCATTATGTGTCCTAGATATGACGTCTTTCTAATTTTGATTGTATTAAGCAGATGAGGTCGTGTGTTCATTATTTCCAGTACCTCTTCATTTGTAGTTTTGCTGGTCCAGCTTATTCTTAGCATTCGGCGGTACATCCACATTTCGAATTAATTCAGTTTGTTGACGTCATACTGTTTTAATGTCCAGGTCTCACAGCCATATAGTAGTAGAGACCACACATAACACTTTAGTGTTCTTAACCTTATTGTTATTGATAGCTTGGGGTTACAGAGCATTTTACGCATGTTCATGAAGCCAGATCTTGCTATTTCAATACGTCTTCTAATTTCTTTTGAATGGTCTAGCTGACTGTTTAGCTCTCTGCTCAGGTATATGAAGCTTTGGGAGCTCTGAAGGGTGATACCATTGATTTGTATGTTGGGTGTAATTTGTTCATGGGGATTCTTGTGGAATACCATGATTTTGGTTTTGGAAAGATTAATATCCAAACCTAGTCTGTGACTTTCTTCTGATAGTATGTTCATCAATATTTTTAGTTGGTCTTCTGTTTCTGCTAATACTACGATGTCATCGGCATATCTTACATTGTTAATGATGATTCCATTGACTCTGGCACCTTCAGGGCGATCTTCAAGAGAAGCTCTGATGATATTTTCGGCATAGACATTAAATAGAAGAGGGGACAGAATGCACCCTTGACGCACTCCTCGTTCTATGTTTACATAATTGGTATTTCCGTTGTCTGTTCGAACACATCCTGTGTGGTTCCAGTATGTATTGCTTATTATAGCTATGTCGTATCCGTCCAGCCCTACTTCTTTTAGCACCTCAATCAATTTTTCGTGTCTAATGCGGTCGAAGGCCTTTCTTTTAAAAAAACATTGTTTAACTGCTTGAATAAATTTAGTGATAATGGTTAATTTTTAAATGATCTTGATCTGTCAAGTACACAGTCTCACAAAAATATTGGCCATACAATGTATACACACCTCTCTTTGTCATATATAATAAGTAAGTTTTAGTTCTGCCCGACGTTGTGACCCAGACAGAAAAACTAAGCCAAAATATGAAAGAGCTAATAGGTAAAAGAAGACAGCTGACGGAAAAATACAGCTCCAACTACACAATAATAAAGAAATTAAATACAGACATCCATCAGCCAATCAGAAAAGACGTAAAAGAAAACAATACAAGAGAAATAATTAAAACAATTCAAGAAAACAAAAGTTTAAAAGTTTTGAGGCGAAATAGGAACAGCACAGGCAATAAAAAACAAAGATGGAAACATTACTACTGATCAATCCTTGACGTTGTCGAATCCTGTTTTCGCGAAATGTATGAGAGCACCGACGAAAATCAAGATCAGCCCATGCCCAAAATCACAAACCAGAATTAATTCCAAAAAGAACAAACGAAATCGAAACGCTACTTTTAGAAATGAAAAATAACAAATTCTTTGGCAATGACGGAGTAGTGATGGAAGCGATAAAACTAGGTGAAAATAAAATTATTGGCCAAGATTTTCACCGAATGCATCTACAAAGAAAAAACTCCTTTTCAATGGAACAATGCAGTCTTAATTTTATCACAGAAGCAAGGAGACATAACAGATCTAAAAAACTACCATCCTATCAGTTGTACATTCACACATATATAAACTTTTCACAAAAATTATCAAAAAAAGACTGGACGCTAAATTAGACTTCTAACGGGATACACCACTAACGACCACTTACTAGAGATAAAGAACCTGATAGAGAAAACTGCAGAATACAACAAACAATTGGCACTTATCGACTACGAGAAAGCATTCGATCCCATGAGCCATCAAAAAATGTTGAAAGCATTGACAAAATGCCGAATAAACCATAACTACACTAACATAATCAAATATATCTACGAAAATGCCACAGCTAGCGTAAGACTATCTGAACAAGAAACAAATAAATTCTGTATACAAGGAGTACGGCAAAGAGGCACCGTCTCTCCAAAGCTATTCACGACGCTTTTAGAATATACTTGTAAGAAGGCACATTTGAACGAGCATGGTATCAATATAAATGGAGAGAAACCCAGCCATTTGAGATTTGCAGACGACATCGTCCTTATAGCCGATCGTATGGATGATGTAATAATAATATTTGAAACCTTATATCACGCTTATTAAAGATTACTATGAACAAGATGCAAATAATGACTAATCTGGTGCTAAATCGAAATATTGCTGTTGATGTAAGGGATATTGTGCACACTACAACGTATAAGTACTTAGGACACGAAATTCGCTTGGGCAGAGAAAATCAGATATTTATTTATTTATTTATTCATTCCAACGGTAGAACCATTTACAATAAAATACAAAAAATAGTAAAAAGTAAAGATCATGTACAATAAACATCAAAACAATAACAAAGAGACAAGTAAACAGTTAAAATTTGTACAATTGAAACAATATATCATATCACAAAAATTTTAAAAAAGTATCAGTATCAAATAGTATCACATATCCAGATTAATAGTCAGATTCTTAAGTTGCCTTTTAAAAGCATTAATGTTTATGCAGAAAGGATCCAATAGGAGGTCATTGCAAGAGCTGAGCATTCTTGACAGGGGAAAATGACGAGCATAATCAGTCCTATGAAAAGGAATATGAAAGAGTGCAGTGTGTCGAGTTCTATGCATTGTGTTTAAGTGTACATTGGCCAATAACAAGCGACAATTAATAACATTGTTTAGAATTTTAAACAAAAATAACATATCAGCTCTCAACCTGCGGTTCTTCAATGTATCAATGTTAAAATGAGACATTATTATAGAATAATCTATGAAATAATTTTCAGTATTTTTTATATTAATATGGGCTTTAAAAGCTAAAGATCTTAGAAACTTCCTCTGAACGCTCTACAATCCTGTATACTTGATGAAACGGGGACCAGACAACAGAGCAGTATTCAAGACCTGAGCGTACCAGAGAGCAATACAATAATTTAAATACAATAGGTGAGAGATCATGACTGTTGCGATAAATAAAACCAAGATTACGAAATCCTGTTTCCTTAATTTTAAGAAAATGGCTTCTAAATGTCAATGCACAATCCAATAATACATCCAAATCTCTAATCTCAGTAACTGAATCCAAGAGTACATCATTAAGAATATATCTATTAGCCATTAGATTATTTATACGACCAAATGAAATACAAGAACATTTAGTTGGATTTAAGCTTAAACCATTTTGTTTTGACCATAAACATATGTTGTTTACATCATCTTGCAGGAGATCTCTATCTGATTTATTATGTATACAACGAAATATCTTAAGATCATCAGCAAATAGCAGGAAGTGTGAGTTTTTGATAGCCTTACCAATATCGTTAATGAACAAGTTAAAAAACAAGGGACCACAATGAGACCCTTGTGGTACACCAGAATAACAATGAAATTCTTTTGAAATATAGTTGTTAATACGAACTTGCTGTGTACGTCCCATCAGAAAACTTTTAATCCAATTAACAATGGGGTCACCAAAGCCAGATGCATGAAGTTTGTGGACCAAAAGATTATGATTAACCTGGTCAAAGGCCTTTGAGAAATCAGTGTAAACGCTGTCAACCTGAATTTTATTCTCAAATGCACCCAACAAGTATTGTTGGTAATTGAGAAGGTTTGTTACAGTTACAGAAAAACCATGTTGTTCATCAATAATTATGTTTCTGCAAGCCCAGGTGAGATTTATCGATACCAATTTATCAAGAAGTTTCGGGATTCCTGATTGAATAGTTATACCTCTATAATTGTTAACACACTCGCGATTGCCAGATTTATAGATAGGTGTAAGAAAACTATTTTTTCAATATTGTGAAAATACAAATGACAACGATAAATTGAAAATTTGTTGTAAAGGTTTACAAAGGGAAAAAATACAGTTCTTAATAAGTGCTGCAAGTATACCATCAGGCCCTGAAGAATATGTAGTTTTTAAACTGCCAATCCCCTCGAAAACATCAGTCAGACTAAACTTCAGACTCTGGAAATCCACATTATAGTCCAATTTAAAATTAGGTACATTACACTCACTATCATTATATGTACCTGAAAAATAGCTGGCAAATAAATTGACTATTTCATCACCATTCTGAGCTATTACATCCCCACCTTTATTAGACATTACATTAGGATAAGCACTAGACCCACGTGTAGTACTAACATACCTCCAAAAAGAGTGGGAATTACTTGAAAGATTTGTTTGAATATTCTCTAAATAGTTCTTATAACATACTGCTTGTAATGCTTTACATCTTTCCCTTAACACCGAAAATTCATCACATGAGTTGCCTGATGCTTTAAAATTCTTGTGAGCTATTTTTTTCTGTATGACAAGCTCAATTAATTCTCGCGAAAACCAAACCAAACAAAAGCCTCAAACCAATTGAGGCTAAATATTCATTTAAAACTTGGTAATTACATTTTTTAAAATCATGATAGAAGACATCATATTTAAGAAACAAATTTAGAGTGAGCTCCCATGTCGCATAGAATTAGCTTGGACAGCATTTAGTAAATTAAACTATGTATTTACATCGGGTCTACCAATTGCCTTAAAAGAAAAATCTTTGACCAATGTGTATTACCTGTACTCACTTATGGAGCGGAAACATTAACACTCATAAAAAAGGTAGTGAATAAGATTCGCGTGACTCAGAGGGTCATGGAGCGCCAGATGTTAGGTGTCTCTCTGAGGGACCGAATCTTAAACGAAGAAATACGTCGTAGAACAAAAATAAGAGACGCCATCGAAAAAATCGTGTTACTAAAATATAATTGGACAGGACACGTCGCTAGATTATCAGACAACCGATGGAGAAAACGTATTGTCCAGTGGAGACCAAGACAAGAAGCAATACGGAGCAGAGTACGCCCACCAACTAAATGGTTGACGACCTGAAGCGTGTTAGCAATAACTGGATGCAAGTCGCACAAGACAGAGCTGAGGAAGACATATGTTCAGCAGTGGACGCATACAGATTGATGATGATGAACTTTTAGTTATTGTATTGGAAATTTTATTTACTTAAAATTGATTAAGGTCATTTTTACATCGTTCCTTGACATTACTGTACCTCCAATTTATTTTTTGAAATATTTCTTTCGTTTATTATATAGATACTTCCTCTTATACTACTTCCTGTCCTCGTATCATTTATTTTAAGATGCTATAATTATAAATCGAAACCCTAAGAAACCGAGACACGTTAGTTTAAAAAAAATCGAAATTAGAATAGTAAAAGAACAGTCTAATAAATCAGCTTTGATAACCCTTATCTTTCATATACAAAGACATGGGTGTATCTGTGGCCTTTCCAACTTCACATATAACAATATACTGCCAGAACGTAAGTCTTCCAATTGATGTATGGTTTTTTATTTTATGAAATAATACATGCCTTGCCATAACGTTAGACGCCTTTTCTGGAATTATAATCCGGCCGCAGATGGAGCACCCTCTTCTTTCTAAAGGGGAAACATCAACATGGGGATTTTTGTCTTTACATGACTATATTTCAAAAATATTTCTGTTATCAATAAGCTTTACACGGGTATCGATTGCATGGACATATTAGTGTTGGGGTATAAAAGAGATTTTAAAAACTCCATAAAAAAATTAAAGACGGTTAGATTTTTGATTGACGAGGAATGATACAAAGGATAGATAGATAGTTTATTGGTAATAATAATATAAAAGTACTTTTACAAATCAAATGTAAACATGAATATAAATAATAAAGTTAATTGTCAATATGTTTAGAGATATAAATAGAAAACATACAACTAAGTATATTAACAAAGATTATAGAAGAAAAATACTCCTCATATAAAAAAAGGCATTCACGATAAGGTATCTCTTAATTTTGCTTTTGCATTAATAAAACTCAAGAGCTTTTCATCTACCTCGCACTATGTTATAAAACTTAATAGCTTAATACCTTGAATCATTTCTGGATCTCTAAAGACGACTAAATTCTGGTTCAATATTATTGTTATTTCTAGTGGTATAATTGTGAAAATCTACATGCGCATTGTATTAAATAAGATTTTGTTTAATATGTAACAAACACTGCATAATATATACACAAGGTAGAGTTAAAATTTTAAAATCTCTAAAGGAGTTTCTACAGTCTGCTCTATAACCGAGCCAAGAAATTTCTTTGTTGTTCAAACACTCTATCAATCAATGGCGCACCCAAAATTTATCTGAGGGGGGGGGGCGGTTTGAAATTTTTTATGTTACCTCCATTTGAGTCCCTAAAATTTGGGTTTTAGTTTAATTTAAAGTAACTACTAAAGACAGCAGTGCCAAAGATTCAGATATCTGTTATCCTGCCTACCAACTAAATCCACCCTCTCATACTTGTGCGTAGTTGACTGTCGCACATACCGTACTCCGAAAGTAGGGTGGTCGCTGTAAGGCTGACGACATTTCTTGAACACTCCCCTCTCTTATCTAGATCTTATCTATTGTTCTGAAGCTATTATTTGTGGAATTTTAAAATAATTATTATTTTAATGGGAATAACCCACGATTGAAGGTTAAAATAAGTTTATTGACGTTTGACATTATTCCAACTTATAAATACAATACATTTTGGAGACGGCTGTTGCCGTATTCCCGTTCTCCTACGCCAATCCACCCGGTCTAAGGCATGCTCCTCTTCCAAACCTCTCGATTCCATCGCTCTTCTAATTCCTTCATTTAATGAGCGTCGAGGTTTACCTCTTTTTTTCTTCCAGGGGCTTCCATTTGTAAATTTTCTGGGGCCAACGTTCGTCAGGCATTCTCAGTAGATGTCCAAACCATTTTAAACCTCTTCTTTCTATGATGTCAATGACCGTTTCTGTAGCATTCCTGCGATTGTTGCGATTCCACCATAAGGAGTTCCTGATTAATTCGGTGTTTAATTTCAGTTTCTCCCAAGCCGTTCTTAGCAATGGGTGCACCTAAATATTTAAATTTTTCCACTTGTTTGATTTCCACGTCCTCGTCTATCAACACTTCTTACCTTGCAGGTGAATTGGTAACTAAATACTTTGTAACACCCATTTTACATATTCTTTGTATAGAGGCTTTATAATAAATTCTAGATTATAAGAATCTTGAGCTAGGACGACTTGGTCATCCGCAAAGTTCAGGGAGAATAGTACGTCATTTCCTATGGGTATTCCCATTCCCAGGCAGTGGTTTTTCCAATTTTGGAGGGCTGCCTCAATATATAAATTAAACAGTAATGGTGACATACTGCATCCTTGTTTTAGTCCTTAAGTTACTTTTATTGGCTCCGATAGTCTATTTCCGATTTTTAGGTAAGTAGTGTTATCCCTGTATACTTCTGTGATTATTCCTATAAGGTATAGACTAATGTCGAGTTGTTGTAAAGTTTGCCACAATTTAAGTCTTGAAACTGTATCATACGCCTTAGCCATAGGTCGATGAAGGCTAGATGTACTTCGGTACCAACCGCTATTCTTTTTTTATTAATTGTTGGAGTATAAACAAGTTATCAGTGCAAGATCAAAGTTCAAAGATTCAAACTTCAATAAACGTATTTTAACCTTCAATTGCGGCTTATTCTCATTAAAATAGTAATTATATCTTATCTCTGTCGATGATCTGGTTGGTGTTTCTCTTCTTCTTCTTTCTTTTTAGTGACTGCTCGGATGTAATTGTGAACACTATTCCATCTCTCCGTACTTCCCGTCATCTTCACGATCATCTCTCTTACAGTCACAGGGTTCATACCGATTTCTTTATATATTCTGTTTCTCTCCACTGTACATCTATTACACTCCAGCATTATGTGAGTAACAATGTCGGAATATTCGCAGTATAGGCATTTATCTGTATCTGTCTTTCTGAACCTATGAAGAAACGCTCTAAAACAGACAATCTAGCTAGTCCCTTAGGCTCGGGATCAGCATCTTGGTCCACTGTGCAACATCTTTCTTGTTTTTCCACTCTTCTTGCCATCTTTCGATTGATCTTTCCTTTTCTTTTTTATAGCTGTTTTCAAATGCTCTATTCTCTCATAGAGATGTCTCTTTTCTACTGTGAATATATGCAGAGGAACACAACCCGTGATAGTCCACAAGGCCGCCGGAGATACAGTCCTGTAGGCGCATGCTACTGGCAACAGACTCGTTCTGTCTATTTTTATCATAAGCCTAATATTAGGTATCTATAACTAAATATAATGTAAAATATTATTACTTTCTATGCCCTGGGTGGGGGTGGGGGGTTAATCCCTAAAACCCCCATGGGTACGCCCCACCTATCAATATGACAAAAGTGACCCCAGGAGAGAACAAAATAAGTTAGATGAGAATCAAAGTTACTATGATAAGCTGATAAAATAGTTTTCCTAGAAGTCGCTTGTACAAGATTCCTGAACAGGAAAAGTTTTTGGGAAAGCTTTTTCGAAAAATTAACTTAATGTTGTTCACATGTTAATCATTAGTGTTATTTCATAAAGTAAAATAGAGTTGTTTTAAGAGAGACGGTTAGTTAAAAACCAATTGAATATTTTTTCAGATGTTTAGTAATCAAATTGTCAAAATCAGAAGGGTGATAGTTTACATAGAAAGTAGTGTCGTCAGCAAATAAAACAATGTTAACTACGTCATTTTGAGAGTGTACTAGATTATTAATATAAATATGAAATAATATCGGAAACAAAATCAAGCCTTGAGGAACACTATACAACAGAAATTGTTTTTGTCCCAGTCATATAAAATGAAGTAGAAGAACATAGAGCATCTGATACCTAGCAGCTGGCAGATCGAGTTATTAATAAAAATTGCAACATTACTCCAGAGGCAGCCCCACAAGTAAAATCTGAAACAGATACAGTTCCTGTAGCATCAAATGCCAATTTTTCTTTGTCGAATTTATTACCACTACTAAAAGTCCACGCAAACTAAAAAAAACTAGGATGTGTACAAAGAACCAATCTGAAATCCTGACATCCACATCGATGAAGAATATTCTCAAATAAGGTGACTTAAAAAGGAAAGAGAGAAACTAGAAGAAGGTCGCTGCTACAAAAAGAAAAAATGTTGGCAAAGTGGCCAAAATTCAACCCAGGTTAAGATTAAATTTCAAGAAAGTGAAATGGAGGAATCGGAATATGGCGAAAAAGGCATATGTGATGATGATGAACTAGACGATATGGAACCAGCTAGCCCAGAGAACATCTGCCTGATTTGTGGGTGGGAAATTTGGGAAAAACAGAGAATTGTGGTATCAATGTGCATCTTGTTGGGATTGGGCCCATGCCCCTTGCACTGCTAGAAAAGTTAGAAGGACTATATATGTGACATATGCGTTAAATAAATACTCAGTTTAAATCAGTTTTTTCCAAAGTGGGGGTTGGCGACCCCCTGGGGGTCGCCATGAGGTACTAGGGCTCAACATTTCCAAAATATGACAAAAGCACCACTTTCTTAGATCATGTATTTTTATTTTAACAACGCCGTAAATAGAAATTAACAATTAATTATCAGACGAAATATAAAACTAAATATTAAAGTCCGTAAAAATAAAAGAGTAAAACAAAGTCAAATAATATAATCTTAATGAGAGCTGTGCGCCTGTTTCTGTGAAACTAATCTTCCAAATCTAGGCTGTGTATTTGAGACACACACACACACACAATTATATTATTTTCAAGTACGAGACCATTTCTAACTCTTGTTTTAAACTGACAGTCATAGACGAGAAACTTAACTCACACAAATATGATGTTACAAATGGAACCAAACATTTTACAGCTTCGATGCTCGAAAATATCAGCAAGGAAACCTAGTTTCAGAAGCCAAATAGAATCGGAAAATTGATTTTCATATGGGGACTTCTCATCTTTCAAATACATTAAAAGCTCTGCTCTTAAGTGAAATACTCTTTTTAAGACGTTGCCCCTTGAAAGCCGCCACCTTATTTCGGTGTGATAGAGAAGATTTTCAAATAAAGCACCCATGTTTTCGCAAATTTTTCTAAAAATACGGGTCTGCAAAGCTTTTCCTTTAATGGAATTTACAACTTTAATGATGGTTTTCATAACACAGTCCATTTCAGGAGGTCAAGCTTTGAACGCAAGAGCTTCTCGATGTAAAAAACAATGTCTCCACTTGGCATTATTTCTTGTAATTTGACGACAAGACCAGATTTATATCCTGTCATAGCTTTTACCCCAGTCAATATCATATTTAATTAAATTAAATGAGGTTGAATGCTCGAATAAATGAACTTTGAAAATAAGGCTATTATCGAGCACAAGTTAATTAAATCAAGCCCAAGTACTTTCGCTTAAAATAGCATCTTCAGGGGCATTTCGGCAAAATGTGAACTATCCGGCAAGCGTAGAATGTGGAAACATTAAAAATAACATAAAATTATACAAAACACTACACTAAAACGAGGACAAACAGTTTAAAATTACTTAAAGATTCTACGCTACATTCTCTGTCAGTATCTGGACAGATAATCAAGTAAATATGATATCATTTAATATCATATTTACTTGTACGTTTCACAAAAGTGTCGAGTAAACATTTTCCAGTGGTATTGGTCTCCAATGGGGAACAAAATAAAATATCTTTTTGAATGCCATTATTTGTATCATATCTTACAAATGTAATGAATTGGACACAGTTAGATATTTCTGTGGATTCGTCCATTTGAAGAGAGAAGTACGTGCATTTATTAAGATTTTCCACAACTTGCGCTTGAATATCTTCTGCCATATCACTAATTTCCCTTTTGGATAGTATTATTTAACAGAGGTATTGTATTTAATTTTGCAGCCTCTCTTTCCCCACACATTATATGTACCATTTCAACAGCTGCTGGAAAAATCAGATTTTCAGCAATTGTGTGCGGATTACTAGTTTTGGCAACACGATAAGCAACTTTATAACTTGCTAATAATGCTTTTTTATTAGTAGTGGTTGCCAAGGAAAAACTGTCTTGCTGTTTGTGAAGGACGTTCATCTTTCTTTCAAAGAATTCTACGGGCTTATCTTTTTTATCTGGATGTTTGCTATTGTTACGATTTTAAATGTTATGGCATATAGAACTGTAAATATTTTATGACTAATTCTTTTTTATTGATTCTCGTAATTTGTAGGTCAAAATATACCTGAGCTTAGCTACCAGTTGTTTACCAGAAATCTCTAGACACTAATTTTGGTGAGTCATCCACGTCTCGAGGTTGAAAAACGAGTCGAGCGCCTTCACCAAAATACGAGACTATTCAAGAAGTCCGCCGAATTCTCTAGATGACACAGTTGTGTATATAAATGAAAGATTTTTATTTGGCAGGCAGTTATAAGAAGCTCGCGAACCGCGATATTTAAATGTAACGAAACGTTAATAAATTATTTGTAATTAGGATTAATAAAGACTTTAATAAATTCGTAATTAGTTATCGTGAGTTTTAATAAATTAGAATATAGACAATAAACTAGAATAAAGAACTATAAATTAGAACTATATAAACTTAACAGTGGAGTCAGAAGTGGGATTGTAGATAAATTTAATTTGATTTTTGAAAAAGACTTTTGAACTTTTGAAAGGTATTGTTCGTCGGGAACATCCGCGTAGTTCAGTAGTGATCGTTGTACGAAAGAACATTTAAAAAGTACGTGTGTGCCAGACCAAAGATGCTGCTAGTACAACTTTCAGTAAAACAGTTGCGTGAGCAACTTGAAGAACGCGATGAAGACTGCAGCGGGTCCAAGAAGATCCTCCAAGAACGACTAAAGAATGTTCTTAACAAGAATGGAGATGACCCAGAGACATTCCATTTTCAATCAGCAGAAGAAGCAGTTTTAATAAAGATAGAAGAAACTTCTAAGAAAAATGATATTAAGTTCGATACGGTTTCCAAAAGATTGGATGAAACGTCTCAAATTATTAAAGAAGTAGGTAAACAAAACGACGAGAAACTCGAAAATGTGTCTAGAAGATTCGACGAGAAATTTGAAAATGTTTCTCAAATGATGGAAGAAAACTTCTAAAAAGAATAATGAGAAATTTGAAGAAGTCTCTAAAACATTTGATAAAGTTGAAGAGAAAATCAAACGGTTAGAGACCATGATAACTAACACGAGAGTGCTACCACCAATTAATACGGTAGCTTTAGATCCGGTAGAGATAAAAGAAGACGAGACGAAATGTAAGTTGGAAACACGGCCGAAATTTGAAGGAAGCGGAGGTTCCGTTCATGTCAAAGTCCCAACTTTCGACGGAAAATCATCATGGAACAACTACATGAAACAGTTCGAATCAGCTGCAAGAGCGAATGGATGGTCTGAAAAAGAAAAGGCTGTAAACCTGACTATCGCTCTTCGAGGAGATGCCTTAGATGTGCTCCAGACCATAGCCGTAGAGGAGACGGATGATTTCGAACAACTGAAGAAGAGGTTAAATATGCGATATGGCCACGAACACTTGGAGCATGTATATCAGTCGCAGCTCAAAAATCGAAGACAAAAGAAAGATGAGGCTCTTCAAGAATATGAAGTAGATATCGCCAGATTAGTGCGATATGCTTATCCAACAGCTCCCGAAGACATGATGGAAAAAATTGGCCGTTCAAACGTTTATTGATGGTCTTCGTGATCATGAGATGCAGAGAACACTACGATTAGCTCGTCACAAGACGCTGATGGATGTCTTATCTGCCGCCCTCGAATACGAGTCAGCTACGCAGGCCTCTGGCGGGTATAGCAAAGTTAGGACTGTAAAAGAGGAAGGAGATGAAGATAAACTTGACCAGCTCTTTAATATGATAAAAAGCATGACACACAAGAAAACGAAGACCATAAGACCGAAGACAAAACCAGAACGCGTCGGCCTTAGGGGAGCAGCTTCGACCCAGAACTTTACCAAAGACCCTCTGATACTAATAGCTTCTTTGAAATGTCGTGAAGATAGTGTATATGTAGATGGAGAAATAAATGGTAAAAAGCATACGTTGTTGGTGGATACTGGAGCGACCAGAACCATTATACGCCCGACAGTTATAAACAGCCGAAAGAAACTGTTACCAACGAGGTTGCGACTTCGGACCGCCACAGGGGAAAATGCCAACATTCATGGAGAAATCCAGGTACAATTAGGAATTGGAGCAGAAAAGTTCGTCCATACTGTTATAGTTGCTGACATCGAAGAGGATGTTATATTAGGAATGGACGTAATGAATACGCATGGATTCCAATTGGATTTTAAGAATAAGGTAATCAAAGTTGGTAACGAGGAGGTATTTCTCCATCCACATGATGACAACACTATGCAAGCAGCCGTTAAAGAAGATACAGTCGTGCCTGCGAGAAGTGAAACAATCATAGTAGCGCGGCTACAGGGAATTGTGGACGAAGGGTCAGCTGTTATGATGGAGCCTTGGAACCATGACGACGAAGTTGGCCGTGGAATCATAATTGGAAAGGAATTGGTGACCTCGGCTAAAGAAATTCCTGTTAGACTTATCAATGTCAATGACTACCCAGTGACCATCAAGAAAGAGACAAAAGTAGGAACTTGTGTACCTGTGACATCCATAATCCGTCAGACGACAACGTCTGATAATTCCAACGACAAATTTGATCAAATGGTTGCAGTTGCTGGACAGTCTCTGAATCAGATTGAGAAAAGGAAATTAAGGGAATTTCTTCGGCAGTATCGTGATATTTTCGTACCGAAAGGAGGAAAGACGGGAAGAACTACCGTTGTTAAGCATAGAATTGATACTGGTAATGCTAAGCCAATTCGTCAAACAGCTCGACGATTACCACAGGCGAAAAGAGAGGAAGCTGAAACGATTGTTCAGGAAATGAAGAAAGACGGGGTGATAGAACCTTCTACGAGCCCATGGGTCTCTCCGGTAGTCCTGGTTAAGAAGAAAGACGGAACAACGAGGTTCTGTGTGGATTACCGTTTGCTGAACAACGTTACCAAGAAAGATAGTTATCCTCTGCCTCGGATTGATGACACATTAGACACATTGGCTGGAAGTAAATTATTTTCTACTTTGGATTTGAAGTCTGGATACTGGCAGGTAGAAATGGACCCGGTAGATAAAGAAAAGACAGCCTTCACCACAGGATCTGGATTATGGCAATTCAACGTTATGCCATTTGGACTTTGTAACGCTCCTGCGACATTTGAGAGACTTATGGAAAACGTGTTGAGAGGGTTATCTTGGAAAACGTGCCTAGTTTATCTAGACGACATAATCGTCTTGGGGGAGACATTTGAGGACCATCTGAAGAATTTAGAAAACGTTTTTAATCGACTTAAAGCTGCCCAATTGATGTTAAACCCCAAGAAGTGCCAGCTATTTCAAGGTAAAGTCAATTATCTGGGTCATATAGTCAGTAAAGAAGGAGTGGCCGTGGATAAGGGAAAAATCGATTCCATTAAGGAATGGCCAAAACCAACTGACAAACATCAAGTGAGAAGTTTTCTTGGACTATGTACTTATTACCGGAGGTTTATTAAGAAGTTTGCAGATATCGCTAAACCATTAACGCGACTTACAGAGGAAGCAAGAGAATACCGCTGGGATGTAGACTGCCAAAATGCCTTTGAGACCTTAAAAAAGCATTTAATCACAGCACCGATTTTAGGGTATCCACTGCCAGAAGGAGAGTTCATCTTAGATACAGATGCAAGTAATGTGGGAATTGGAGGAGTGCTGTCCCAGATTCAGGGAGGACAGGAAAGAGTCCTTGGATATTTCAGTAAAGTTCTCTCAAAACCTGAGCGGAATTATTGCGTCACGAGAAGAGAACTTCTGGCAGTAGTGAAATCAGTAGAGCACTTCTATCAATACCTCTATGGAAGGAAGTTTTTAATCCGAACCGACCATGCCGCCCTTAAGTGGTTGATGCAGTTTAAGAATCCAGAGGGTCAGATAGCCAGGTGGATCGAACGACTCCAAGAATATGATTTTAAGATTGAGCACCGGGCCGGAGTTAGCCACCGAAACGCTGATTCTCTTTCCAGAAGGCCATGCCCAGCAGAGTGTTCTCACTGCAACAAAACGGAATCCAAGGAAGCAGCAGTGCTAAGAACGACGGTGGTCCACGACGACTGGACGCCTACCAAGATCAGGGAAGAACAAGAGAGAGATCCAGTTATACAGAAAATCCGAAAATGGAAAGAGGAAAACCGTCGACCACCTTGGCAAGAAATATCGAACCTAGGCTCAGTAGTTAAGACGTATTGGGCCCAGTGGGACTCATTTATCATGGAAGATGGCTTGCTCAAACGAGTCCTGGAAAATGATGACGGTTCAGAGAAGAGAAGACAGTTGGTGATTCCAAAGAGCAGAATAGCCGAAGTACTTCGTCAGTTACACGACAGTCCATCAGGAGGGCATTTTGGTGTGAAGAAGACCCTTCAGCGAATTCGGGAACGGTTTTATTGGATGAACAGTTCCGACGATGTAAAAGACTGGTGTAAGAAATGTACTATTTGTGCTACGAGTAACGGACCTTATCGAAAAAGGAGAGCTCCTATGAGACAATATAACGTTGGAAGCCCGTTTGAAAGAATAGCTTTGGACATTGCTGGGCCGTTTCCAGAAAGTGATAATGGAGGCAAGTACATGTTGGTAGTAATGGATTACTTCACTAAGTGGGTCGAGATTTACGCACTTCCAGACCAGAAGGCGGCCACCGTTGCAGATAAGTTGATCCAAGAATATATCAGCCGATTTGGAGTGCCTTTGGAGATCCATAGTGACCAAGGCAGGAACTTCGAAAGCGATTTATTCCAAGGAATATGTGATAGACTAGGTATGAAGAAAACAAGGACTACGGCTTATCATCCGCAATCGGATGGTATGGTAGAACGAATGAATAGAACAGTTGGCAAGTATTTGACAAAGATGGTGTCCGATCATCAGCGAGACTGGGACCAATATCTCCCGTTCTTCACAATGGCCTACAGATCTGCTGTTAATGAATCAACAGGCCAGACACCAGCCAAAGTCCTATTCGGACGCGAGATGCGACTACCTTGTGATCTAGAGTTTGGGTGTCGACCTGGAGAAGATGTAGCAGGTGAAGATTATGTGATCGAATTACGAAGAAGAATGGACGATGTACACGAGTTGGTCCGTTCCCATCTCCAGATCGCTAGTGACCGAATGAAGAAACGGTACGATACGCAAGCCGAAAAGGGGTGTTTTAAGAAGAACGATAAAGTCTGGCTTTATAACCCCAAAAAGCGAAAAGGTTGTTCTCCCAAATTGCAGCAGTTTTGGGAAGGTCCATACCTCATTATGGAGAAGATCAATGATGTTATTTACCGAATAAGCAAGATTCCGAGAGGAAAGCCGATGATAGTACACCATAACCGGCTGGCGTCTTTCGAGGGTGACCACGACGTAGATGAAGAAGTGGAAGTAAACCAAGTCCAAGATGTGTCTGACCTCACGTTTGAGGAATTCATGGGTGCCTATGGAGGTACCGGTAAAGCAAGACATGGTGTTACCACTGAAGAAAGGCAAGATCTACTCGCGCTTCCCGATGACTACTCACTGGCCCTTACCATCCCGGCCAGTATCAAAGATGCACCAGGGTTGGCATCCGTCTTTCGAAGGAAGTTTGGTCGAGTTGCAGAACTTCAATGCCAAGTGCCAGCTCCTGGTAAAACCTTGAAACTTCAAGATGCATCACGTTACCTTTTCTACCTGGTAACAAAAGACACTGCCCGTGACCAACCTACCTACCGAGATGTATGGGAAGCCTTACTTCAGTTGAGAGAGCACGTACTAGAGTCCGACGTGCAAAAGTTAGCCATGCCAAAGTTGGAGTGCCGCCAATTAGATTGGAGGGTTATACGAAACATGGTGGAGGAAGTCTTTAAAGACACCGAAGTCCAGGTGTTAGTCTGTTGCAATCCGCATAGTTACTGCTGCGGAGAGAAAACCGTCCCTTGTCATTTCTATACAACTGGAAGTTGTAAAAGAGGGTCCAGTTGCCGATATCAGCATGTCGTTCCAGTTCCAGTCCCGACAAGGTTCCAGGAGGAACCATCTTTTAAGAGGGGGGCAATGTTACGATTTTAAATGTTATGGCATATAGAACTGTAAATATTTTATGACTAATTCTTTTTTATTGATTCTCGTAATTTGTAGGTCAAAATATACCTGAGCTTAGCTACCAGTTGTTTACCAGAAATCTCTAGACACTAATTTTGGTGAGTCATCCACGTCTCGAGGTTGAAAAACGAGTCGAGCGCCTTCACCAAAATACGAGACTATTCAAGAAGTCCGCCGAATTCTCTAGATGACACAGTTGTGTATATAAATGAAAGATTTTTATTTGGCAGGCAGTTATAAGAAGCTCGCGAACCGCGATATTTAAATGTAACGAAACGTTAATAAATTATTTGTAATTAGGATTAATAAAGACTTTAATAAATTCGTAATTAGTTATCGTGAGTTTTAATAAATTAGAATATAGACAATAAACTAGAATAAAGAACTATAAATTAGAACTATATAAACTTAACACTATTTAAATGTCAAAGTAACTTTGATGGCTTCATGCTTTCTTTTGACAAGACTTGTCCACAAATAACACATTGTGGTTTATTAGAAATAACGGTAAAACCATATTTAAGATATTCATCAATGTAGAATCTGTTTCTTTTTATTGCTGCTACTGCCACTTTCAGACGTAGATTGTTCTGCACTTCTTTTTAAAAACTTATCCATAATTTATAATTTATCGTAGACGTAAATACGTAAACTGGAATACGTAAGTCGTAAAATATTTACTCATTACTCAACACCGCGTTCGCCACCATAGGCTGTTTGGATTCGAACGGAGGTCTCGTTGCGCATCGCCGCTTATATAAAGCCAAAACGAGGTTACGAGAACGTTCCAGAGTGCCATCTAGTAGCGAGCGCTTTCGCGATTATCATGGAAGAGTTTTGCGATGTAGACACAAGCTAATATGTCACGGTGTACAATGTGCAGTCGACTTCTTATTATTTATTTTTATTGTAAATGCTATTCTGGTACAAGTACCTACTACTAATTACTAGTGGGACAGATCGCAATCATTAAAATAATTGTATTAAAATAAAATAATTGTTTTTGATTTAAACTTAAACAGTAAAGTAAAATTAAATTTGAGAAACCATCAGATAATTGTAAATTAGGCACGCTATTTCTGTCAAATAATATTAAATAAATGGGTGGAGGGAAATTAGGGGGTCGCGAACAAATTTTTTAGCAAAAAGGGATCGCAGTTTAGATAAGTTTGGGAAACTCTGGTTTAAATGTTTTGTAACAAAAAAAAAAAAAATCAAACTGTATAAGTTTATCAACATACCAATTACCCACATAGATGGGTAATTTTGCGCACCAACCAAAAAATTAAATAGATAATTTCAGAATGTGTATTTACCATTTTACTCTATGTGCCTTATATACGTCTAGGATTCACTTTCGTTAGTTACCTATATTAATTTGAATAGTTTTAATAACTTAAGAAACAACAATAAAGACGTTTTTGCTAAGTGCATAGAATTCCTCCACCTTTCCTTACAGTATCCTAATTATAAATTTATACAAATTTACTATTGAACTGTTAAGTGTATTACTATTGTATTATTTTTGAAAGTAAATAAACATTGTGATTATTATATATTTGATTTAATTTTTTTTAACTTTAGTAACGTCCTAGGTATATATTTTGTAAATGACTTGAACAGAAAATTCGGAGGTTCCCTAGAAGTAAAAACATTTAAAAAAATAAAAAAGCGATTGAAAGCGGATTTCATAAAAGTATAGCGACAAAGCAATAGCACACACGTGCCATATAATGTAATGTGATAAAGAAGCAACAAACCCCAAAAGCCGGGCCATATCAACCACTATAAATTCTCAATCACAACTTAAAAACCTAAAGCGATGATATCAAAATATATTTTGTAGGCATAGTAGGGCGTGTTTCAGAAACAGGGTGGTAGCAAGACGATTATTTGTTCACCTTTGCCTAAATGGCCAAATAGTTTTGGTTTAATAATTGGTTATAAATAAATAACTTGCAAAAACAACTACTACATCTGATGTTCTTTAAAATAACATAATTATAACATAATAACGAGTTGAGAGTATTCTAGTCGAGAAGTTTTTGAAGTACCGTATAACCCAAAAAGTCAGTACCAAATATACAAATATATAAAAACTTACAAAGAATATATCTACCTTTTTACGTTTCAAAGATATCTATAAAAAACTGTATACTCTTTAAACCTTCAAGTATAAGTCAGAATATTTTGACAAGTATAAATGAATTCTGTCTTGCTGAAAACATGGTCCCAAATATTTAAGCGTGTACAGTTGCTGCGATACAGGCGCTTTGATCGTTTTGACTTTTTTCTGACTTGTTTTAAGGTGGGGGAAGGGTGGAATCAGGGACACCGCTAAGGTATTGGTAGCTCGTGTGCAATTTAATATTTGCCGCATCCTTCCAACACTTTAGACATACATACTATTATTTAAGGAAATGTACAGAAGATGCATAATATAACAATAATAATTTGTAAATAGATCGGTAAGTAGAAACGTTTTCGATTCAGTCCAGTCGGGCCATCATCGGTGAAACAACTTGAGAGTAGTTAAAAGTAGCTACCAATCTAGGTATAAAAACCTTTAGAATATATGAAAATCATATTATATTATAAAATTGTAAAAACACAAGGTCGATGTTGTAGGATATCACTTTAAGGGGATATACAATTTCCCTGTCCGAAAGAAGGACAACTTCGTCCAACGGTTAGAAGCAGCCAACTGAGTTGGCTCAGTTGGCTGGTGGCATAAGGTGTCACTAACTGAAATAACGAGAAGAAGGTTTTGGCTTATCAAGTAAAGAGGGGTTGGTAGCAATTCTTTCTACAACAGTTAGAACTTATTTCCGGTTATCGTTGTTCTCTAAAATTTCCTTATGAATAAACAAATTGTAGGTTTCTGAGGTTCAATTTTGTAAGGTTTTAACCACATGGGTTATACCATTTCGAAATCCAAGAGTGAATTAGGATTATGAGGAAGTCAACCTCAGTTGAAGTATCTCCTGTTTACCACAACAAAGACAATCATAACGTAACGATTAATCCACATGTGTCCATAAGATCCTGGATGGAAAACTAGAGTGTCTTCAACTACATATCAAATGATTTTAAAAAACCACCATTATCATCCATTTAAACTGTGTTTGCTTTATGAATAAATAGATTTGGATTGAAGACTAACCTTGATCGCCATAATGCAAATGATAATGCAAGACACTCATGACTACTAGAATTTGGTGGAGTGATGATGCTCGTCTCCAAAATAATGGGATTGTAAATTGCCGTAAATCCCATTATTGATCAGTGCATAATCTGCACTGTTTATGGAAAACTCGCTTTCAAACTAGATGTTGAATTAACAAATGGTATGGATTATTTAATGGACGTTTAATAGATTTTTCATAATTTTTTGAAGAATATCTAAATAGTTAAAGAATCTGAAGTTTTTGAAACATGAGTTACCTTTGTTACTGAAGAATATGCCTTTACTCGAAAGAAGAGTTATGAAATGGCGACAAGATGGCGCACTCTCGCATAACAACGGTATTGTAATGAATTACCTTAATGCCACATTTCCAAATAGATGAATTGGAAATAACGGACTCGTCCGATGGCCTCCAAGATCGCCTGTGCTATCACACTTCGACTTTTTTGTATGGGGCTATTTAAAAGGAATCGTTTATAACGAAGAACCTACAGATGTGGACAATTTAAAAACTAAAATTTGACAAGCGTGTATTCTGATTATGTCAGAGTTGATACATGCGGCATGTACATGTGAACTGCTTATACGGTTTGAAGCTTTAGATACCAGGGGCATCGAAAAGTTAGTAGACAAGACAAAAATTGAAAAGTGGAAGAATTTGAGCGCCAATTATTTTGATTTTTAGGATTAAAACAAAACAATAGGCAAAAATAAAGGGTCGGTATATTAGTATAAATTATTTAAAAACGGGACGAGAGAATAATCGATAGAAAATTAGGGAAATGTAAAATAAAGAAGCTGTTACGTTATATAGAATGTAACGATCTACTGAAAGACAATAATAGTATAAATATGAAAGATGAAAAATGTCTTTATTGGTAAATATTCACGTAGCAATATCACGGAACTATAGACTGTACAGCTCATTGTAAACGGATAATAGCGGTAAGAAAAGGAGTTTCCATTCATCTAATGGCATTACAGGCCAAATCCAGCCTTGGCCTCCTTCAACAAACTTCTCCAATCATTTCGATTTACCGCTGTTCTTTTCCATGAACGCGTTCCCAGGCAGTTCCTGGCATCCTCATCGACTTCGTCCTCCCATCTCTTTTTAGGTCTTCCAACAAGTCTTTTTCCCTGCATTTTTGCATTTAGTAATTTTCTGGGGATTTTATTCTCATGCATGCGGACCACGTGTCCTACCCACCGTAATCTCTGCAGTTTAGTGTATTGGGCTATAGTTGGTTCGCTATATTGCTCGTATATTACTCTATTATACCTAATTCGCCAGTTGTTATTTTCCCTTATTGGGCCCAGTATCCTACGTAATATTTTTCTTTCAAACACATCTAATGTATAGGCAGATTTCTGTGTCACTACTCATGTTTCACAACCATAACTTACTATAGGGCTGATTATTGTAGACCCGGAGTTTTGTTTTCTGGTGTACTTCTCGCGATTTGAATATGTGGCCCATCGCGAAATAGGTTTTATTTGCCCGAATAAGCCTTCTATTTATTTCCGGTTCTTCTTCATTGCTTGCGACCAGATCCATTCCTAGGTATGTGAATCTGTTCACATGTTCTATATCGTCAATAAAGTGTTTTTTGCGCCAATCTATTTGATCTGGTTTGTATGAGAATTTTTGTTTTATTTGTATTTATTGCTTGCCCACTGCTTCTGCACTCTGTTTCAACTCAACGTAGGTTTCTTCCGCTGCATTCACTGTTCTGCTCATTATGTTTATATCATCTGCGTATGCTGCTAATTGAGTAGATTTGTTTGTAAGTATGTTATTTCCGCTCACCATCAACCGTCTAATTATATATTTGAGAACATGATTATAGAGCTTTGGGGTCAGTTCGTCGACTTGTTTCAGTCCTTGCGTTATCTAAACGCATCACTAATGTGTGCTTGAATACATACCTGCGCTTTTGTTTCTGTCATTGTTATTTGCACTCGTATTAATTTTGATGATATGTCAACTTCTTCCAATATATTAGGTAGAATTGTTCTATCTATTGAATTATAGGCTTGTGTAAAATCTGCAAAGAGATTGTAAACGTCCATATCATATTCCCATGCTTTGGCTAGTATTTGTTTAACTGTAAAAGTTGGTCAATGGTAGATCTATTTTGCCTAAAGCCTGCTTGATATTCCCCGATGATGTTTTCCGTGAGTGGTTGAAGTCTTCGATTAATGATGTTTGTGAGTATTTTGTATCCCGAACAAAGTAAAGAGATGCCTCTATAATTTTGACACAACAGTTTGTCTACTTTTTTATGAATAGGGCAGATTATACTTTTCTTCCATTGTTGGAGGATTTCTTCTTATATCCATATCTCTTGTATTAGCTGGTACATCTGTTGTGTCAAATTCCTTCCTCCTTGCTTGAGTAGCTCTGCCGGTATTTTATCTATTCCCGGTGCTCGGTGTGGATTGCCGTTTGGACCTCCTCTAGCGTTGGGGGTTTAGTTAATTCATTTTCTTCTCCATCTTCCCCGATTTCTTGTTGTTGTACGTCCTGCCATGCCTGCTGCTGCCTCTGTTGTTTTAATGGTGGTTGTGTTCCTTTGTTTAGTAATTCCTTGAAATATGTCATCCAGATTCTCTTAATTTCGTCTATATCGCTAATGATTTCACCCTTCTTATTTTTGCAGAGGCTAGTCTTTGATTTGTATCCCTGTCTTAAATGTTTGATAAATTGGTATGCATCACGTGTTTCGTTTTCCTTAAACTCCCTCTCTATGTTTAGTATCCGTTGGTTTTCGTACTTTCTCTTTTTCTGCCTACACAGTTGATCTGCTCTTCGTCTTTTGTTTTCAAATTCTGTTTTTCTCTCTTTAGTACGTCTCAGTATGTAATTCTTATGTGCTTCATATCTTTTTTGTAAAGCTTGTTTGCATTCTTCATCGAACCATGTTTCTTCTCTCCGTTGTGCCTTTGTTCCTAAGACTTCTTTCGCTGTGTTGAGTATGATACTGCTTATGGTGTTCTATTGGTTTTCTATTGTGGAGTCTGCTCTTTTTTTTAGCAATTTTTCATCCACTGTTCTCTCAAATCTTCCATGTACCTCAAAAACTTTTAGGTTCTCTAAGTTTAGTTTTTCTTGTTTTGGATATTTTTCCTTTACCTATCGACTGATTTTGCATCTAAACCATGTCTATAATAGTAGATATTCTGAGTCACAGCTTGCGCCACGTCTGCTTTTTACATCTAATATACTCGTCGCTATTCTTTTTTCAGCCAGTATATGGTCTGTTTGATTGATTGTACTTCCGTCAGGTGATATCCAGGTGCCCTTATGTATGTCCCGATGTGGGAAGCATGTCGAACTGATAATCATATTCTTTCCAGTTGCGAAATCTATTAGAAACTGACCGTTCTAATTTGTGTCTCTATGCAAACTATGTTTCCCTATTACCCCGATATACTCTTCTTCTTTTTCGATCTTGGCGATTGTGTCGCCTATCACCATTTTCATGTCGTTTCTTGGCATTGAGTCATAGATTCGTTCTAAATCTTGATAAAAGACTACCTTAGCCTGTTCTTCTTCCTGTTCATTTGTGGGACAGTGTACTTTTATAAGGATTATGTTAAAGAAATGCGTTTTTATTCTAAGCTTGTAGATTCTTTCATTGATGGCTTGAAAGTCTGTTATCAGGTGCTTCATTTTATTATCTACGATAAAGGTTACTCCAAATTCTTTATTTCCTTCATCTTTACCGCTATACAGTATAGTGTGTGTTTTAGTGTCCCGGATACCTTTTCCCAACCATTTATTTTCTTGTACTGCAGTGATTACTATTTTATATCTGTTCAGTTCGTGTAGAAGGATCCTCTGTGCTTCTGGTCAATTTAGCGTTCTGACATTTCATGTTCCTAGCACAAATTCCATATTACGTTGCCAATTCGTCGTCTTGATATCCGTCCATTCCGAGGCATATCTGAAGGTTTCCTAGTAGTACTTTTTTACAAGAATAGGTTTTAATATAGTTTTTACTGGCCTATCGCCCAACCCCATTTTCGGAGGACCATTTCTCCCTTCCTCGTCAGCCCTGACCCTACTTTCCACTGGGGTTGGTTACCTAATCTCCGGTAAGGTTGCTCAGGTTTGCCGGGGTTCACCAGTGTGATTAAGCCACAATTCTTGGAGGTGAGGATAGGAATTGAGTAGGAGTGGCTAGATGTGTTATCAGGACGCAATACCTTGTATTGCGCATTACTGAGAAAAGGGGTTTCAACTCTAGTCAATCTACTTCCTGCTGGTATTAAAAAAAGATTCATGTATGTTTTCTTTATTTTTAAGATTGAATAAAGTAATTTTAAGCAAATTATATTATATTAAAATAATTCAATAAACTGTTATGTTTGCTCCTAACGTGACCTGCTAACGTATTAACAAAAAATACGTTGTTTATTTCTCACTGTCACATTTGATTATTGTAGTAAATTTAATTATTATATAAACTAAATAAGATGTTTAAAAATAATAATTGTATTTATATAAAATTATTTTAAAACGAGAAGTGTCATAAAAATTTATATAAACAGATGATTCGATATTGTTTTTAATTGGATGACATTTATGGCTTTTAAATTTTAACAATTGTTACGAATCAAATCTTTATTGACAGATAGTCTTTTAATTTTTTTTAGTTCTCAGTTAAGGTCTGTATTTTGTTAATTATTTTTCATGCAGTTTTAAATTTAAACCTGCTTAGATATCAATGAAAAAATCAACTTGCTATGAAATTTAAATATTTTAAAGGTGCTGTAATTGGATGCAATAGTAAAATTCGTAAAAATACAGACCTTAAATTCTGTTATTTACCTGCACCAAAAAAGGTTCAGTCGGTTGAACTGGTTATTTTGAAAATAAAAAGACAATTGATCAATTAAAAGGCTGAAAAACTCTATTCAATATGAAATATATTTATCCTAACACAAGAGTTTATTGCGTACTTAATAAAAGATTTACAAAATCCAGTTTTCAAAATATAAGCACAAATCTAAAAGTATAATTTGGATTAATTGAAATAACTTCATGATTAGAGAATCGTAAATAACATTTTCTGTAATTTTCTGCTGTAGCTTGGTCATTGTCATTTTACGCATAGCAACACAGGACATGATACATAATACCGTTTATTATTTATTATTATTATAATTAAAGCTAACCTAACTTTTAGCTCTGTGTTTGCTATATTTGTTTGTGTTTATATTTTGAAAAAATGGATTTTGTAAATCTGTTATTACTCAATAAACTCTTGTGTTAGGATAAATATGTTTTAATTTTAATACATTTTTTCAGCGCTTTAATTGATTAACTGTCTTTTTGTTATCAAAATAATCAGTAAAAACTTTGAATCATTTTTTAGCAGGTAAACAATTGTATGTAATAGTCTTTATTTAAACGACATTTACTGTTGAAGTGAATTACAGCACATTTAAAATATTTACATTTTTTAGCAAGTTGATTTTTTCATTGATATTATGTACTATTTCAATAGAAAACGTCATTTTCTTGATAAAAAACCGAACTTTACCGAACCGAAATAATGCAATGTAAACGACAGCAGAGTATGACTCGATGGCAGACATGACACTTTGGTAATGTAGAGGGAATACGAGTACGGGTTATCCCAAATTCCAATACCGTTTATGCTTCATTCCTAATATAAAATCCCATAAAAACCTGCTGAGGCCCATTCTGCACATTTGGAAAGAAGAGGGTGTAGGGAATATGTCGAGACAGAAAAAGCACACAATAAAGAATTGCCAAAAGAGCATTACATCATATCTCCGTTGTTATTGGTCCGATTGGAGCGTGCGATACGTTAAATGAAAGGGAAGGATGTAACGAATATATTGAGATAGAAAAAACAAACAAGGCGACTACCAAAAGGGCATTACACAGTATCTTCACTTCACTTCACTTCACTTCACGGCACTATGAATACAAATAGATTTAGTACAGGACAAATTTTGATTTATTGACTTAAAAAGGGTCTCCGGCTGAGATTTAATGACTGTAGATGACAATTGATTGTGTCACTAGTTCTATGAATTTGTTAATATTAAGTTTATGGCAATAATTAAAAACGAACGTTCATTCGCGAAAAACCGTTTATAAATATGCTTTTTTTGACGTGTAATTTGTAAGCTTTCAGTAGCGAATAACTACAAAAATATTGACTTCGAAAAAAAAATATTCTGGCAGAATTAAAATTCACTATTCTATAGTCCATTTCCATCATATTGATAGCACATTATGTATACAAATCCCTAAACTGTTGATACGGGTGACTCAATGAAAAATAGATATTTGTCAACAAGTTTACAGAAGTATATAGAAAAACAATTTAAAATTGAGTATGACCACCAGGTATAAAGGTTGAAGCAGAATACAATACAATAGTTTTGAGGGTTACTAATCCCTATATAAAGTTGCCAGTGTCGGAGTGATGGAGATTAACAGATACTAATGAATTTGCAAGAAATGTAAGATGTTTATTTTATTGGTTATATATAAAATAATTTGTGGCCGTAACAGGGGCCGATTTGTAAAAAAATGAATATTATTTTAATCAAATTCCATTTCAGATTTACTGCTTTCTTCAGAATCTAAGAAATCTTCAACTCCAATGTTAATTATTACCGGTTCCAGCATTGCATCAGTCATAATATCCAAATTCCACATTTTATTTTCTTCCTTGTGAGCATGACTAACAGCATTTTTCCAATTTTCTGGAGTTACTTTTGATAAGGAATGTTCTAATAATTGTTGTAAGTCTTCTTATTTAAAAGTTTTGTTATTGCGTCCGACTTCACCCTTTACTTGAGACCATATATTTTCTATCGGATTCAGATCACAGTTGTATGTGGGTAAACGTAAAATAATTACATCACGGTTTAATGCCATTTCATCAATTATATATTTTTTATAAGCTGCTTTATGTTGCCTTACAATAGGTAATAATTCCTTTTTTGGCGAATTCTCCTTGTACTTAATTGCGTGTTTATCCAACCATTCGATTATCTCTCATTTTTTCCATGCCGTTGTTGGCAATTTTTCTGCTAGTATTGAATGGTATCCATGACTATGACAGAATTTTTTGGAATTAAATCCAACATGTGCTCAAAATTTTCTTCAAAAACGTCAGCTCCTCGTCCCAGTCATTTCCTCGTGGTAATCTTTGGTTAATTTTGAGGCAAAACTTAATAATCCACCATTGACAAAACCGTATTCGTTTCCAATATGGGTTATTATGAGTCTGCGTCCTTTTCCAACGGGAATATTGTTTATTCCAGTAGATACACCTTCGATGAATGCCTGACGGGAACTTTTCACATTTGTACCAACCCATAGATATGGTACAGTATGACCTTCATTTAGCCAAGTCTCGTCCAAATAAAAAATTGTTTTCCCTTCTTCTCGGTACTTTTTAATAGTTCTTAGATAATCTCGTCTCCAACATACAATGTAATCTTTTTCAATTAAAACGGATTTTCTTCTATTCTTTTGCCAACGAAATCCCATCTCTCTCAATAGTACCCATAATTTCTTGTTGCTTATGATTGGTAACTCTTCGTTTTCTATAATTAATGTTTGGACTTTGTCCAATGTTGGAAATTCTTTGTTAAAAAAAATGAGTGGACGCTGCGTCTTATCATGCTTTTATGTACTTCTTCAATTTCCAAAGGTTTACTCCCTCCACTCTTCTTGGGAGATGAAACAGTTCCTCCTATTCTTTCTTTTAGGAATTTATAAATTGTTGCTTCTCCAACCCCTGTCATATTTGAACACATGTTAACGATTTCACGAACATTACTTAAAGGGCGTTGATGTACAAGTGCATCGTGTACATTTAATATTATATTTTTCTCTCTTAGACTGAAGACACCTTTAAAACTACACTTAACCGGGATAAAACCTGTTGTCGACCTGTTTTAAATGCAAATAACAAAATATCGACACCAAAAACGTAGGTAGGTAAGACATGAACAATGTACATCTACAAACTAAATGGAAGATGCAAACAATTTCTAATTTATATTATTGGCATAAGCTGTATTGTGGCATAAAAACTACTGAAACTATCATTAGTGAAGCCTTATCAGTAATTCCAGGTATTCGTTCAAAGAAGGTATTCTTTTTGTGTCAGGCGATAGCTTGTATAGAAAACAATAATCACCTTTAAATTACTGTTTACATTAATTTATTTTTACACACAAAAAAGGTATAGTGAGATTAGTGGACACTTATTTTACACAAATTTTTTTAAAAGATAATGAATTGTTGACGGCATCTTAAAATATTAATTTTTTTTTATTTATTTCAAAATAGGTATAGGGTGACGCCTATGGTTTTTTGACCTGTTGAGGATTTGCATACATAATGTGCTATCAATATAATGGAAAAGGACTATAGCGACAACCGCGATTTTTTTAAATCAAGTTTTCCACCCTCGAGAGTGGGTGATAACCACCTCCAGAGAAAAAGCACTTATTGCCATAGGGTAGATTTTGATCTTTGAGCTATTGTTTATTTAAAATTTCAAGCAAATTGATGCATATAAGAAAAATTCAGAGGTTTTCTACTATTTTTACCGTCATATCCTGGACTATTGTTAGTATTAAAAAATGATCATCGATGATCCTGAAATTGTTCATTCTTATGTGTATCTCAAATATATTCGAAGACCCGAAAAAAACCTGAATCTCAACACCCAAAAATCTCGCTTGTGCGGCCCTGTTTATAGGATTTGTACGAGGAAGTTCCGTGGAAAATATCCTAGCTTGATACAACACGTGCCAGTCGTGTGTCTGATATTAGATAATGTTAAACCGCATTTTAATGCGTGTTCGGCGTTATGTACATATGTTAATTGAAGACTAATTGACTTAGAAGCGGAATTACATCTTGAATACAACCCTTATCCGCAATTATGCGAGATACTCCCTAGGCAATCATGTTGAATTTTTACTGGAGGGACTATATACCCTTAAAAATTATGGGATCGATGATATAATCTGTTGTTACTTATTTACATGCAGTTTTAGGACAAAAGTTCTACAATTGTCTTTCATTTTCAACAAACTATTCATCTTTGTTCTCCTTAGCTTTTCAATTTCTTATCTCCACGTCTCCATAATAGAAATGATTAAGTTTTAGAAACCTCAAAGTTAAAATTAGTATCTATTAACTTAAAAATACAAATAAACCACGAAATAAATAGAATATTTAATAGACCGACTATAACAAAAGAAATACGAACTAAACAACTGATTTGGTTGGAACACGTAGAAAGTATGGATGATAAGAGAAATACAAAATATTTTTATTTTTATTTATTAAATAGACAGGATCACCCCATTAGAGCATTATACTAACATTATATTTTTTATTCTAATTTATCTTATAACTACACTCTAAAATAAAGCCATTTGGGGTAGCTTTTCTGCGGAACTGGACAAGACTCTAGGCTGGATACCCCCTACCATCAGAAATTACAAAAGATTCGTTGGAGCCGTAATAAGCACGGCCAAAAATCATATACCAAGAGGCTACCGAAAAGAATACATTCCTGTTTGGTCCCATAACAGCGAAGAACTGTACCAAAATTTCCTTGAAAGCGGCGATCAAGAATTAGCCGATGAACTGCTCAATAGCCTAGATGCAGCGAGACAACAAAAATGGACGAAAACTGTAGAAAGTCTTAATTTTCAATCATCAAGTAGGCAAGCATGGACCGTACTAAGAAAATTAGGAAGCGGAACTCCCATAACAAGGAACAAAACAACAATTAACCCAAACACTATTGCCTCACATCTGGCATCGACATCTAGGGCCCCGAAAGACAAGCTACACACAATCAAGGTAAAACGAGAGCTCAAAACTTTAAAATTCCAATCTGCAGAAACCGAATACTCTCGCCCTTTCACTTTCACGAAGTCACTATAGCTCTCAAGGATGTAAAGCCAGGTAAAGCCCCAGGTTTTGACAATATTCATCCTGAATTCCTAATTAACAGCGGCAAATATGCGAGGGAATGGATGGCCCACTTTTTCACAGAGATTTCCATATTAAAACCAGGGAAAGCAAATGATAGCAACCCTAAGAACTACAGACCAATAGCCCTACTATCGGTAACGGTCAAGCTACTAGAACGACTTCTATAACAGAATTAGTCCAAAAACTTGAATCCATACCGGTTGATCAAGCAAGTTTCCGACCGAAAAGAAGCTACTCAGATCAGGTTCTTTCACTTACCACATTTATTGAGGCAGGGTTCCAGAGAAAACTTAAAACTGCAGCCGCATTCATAAACCTAACAGCGGCCTACGATACAGTCTGGAGAGAAGGCATGATATACAAGCTCCTTCGTATAATCTCCTGTAAATCCACCGCTCGAATAATCAACAGCATTCTAACCGACCGAACGATTCAAGTAGTCATAGGAACCGACATCAGCACCCCAAGAAAACTGAAGAATGGACTGCCTCAGGGATCTGTCCTAGCTCCTCTTCTCTTTAGCCTGTACATCGCTGATATGCCAGAAACCAGATCAAGGAAGTTTGGTTATGCCAATGACTGGGTCCTTGCAACAAGGTGTAAGTCAATTGAACAAACAGAAGAAATCCTTACGGCAGACTTACACACAGTGGGAAAGTATTTCCGTAAATGGAGGCTCCAACCAAACGCTACCAAAACAGAGGTTTCCAGTTTTCACCTAACTAACAAGCTTGCAGGAAGAACACTGAACATCCAATTCGAAAACACCACACTGGCCTACAATAAAACACCAAAGTACCTTGGGGTGACTCGTGATAGAACTCTATCTTTCAAGGAACATCTGTCAAAAACAGCGCAAAAACAAGGCAGGTCAGAGGATTTCCTAATGGCGACTCCAGAGTCGATAGAATATATAAATAAGTTAGATGTCCTTTTGTAAACATATATGTATTATGTTTTATACAAATTATGCGTAAATTTAAATGTAAATGTGTGAAGCCATACAATAAATAAAAAATAAATACTCTAAAATACAATACTTAGAAATAATTCTAGAGTTTGCTATACATCATAGTTTTAAATTGATTTAATCTTAAAGGATCTACATAATCTTAAAGGATTAATCTTAAAGGATCTCTAAGGATCTACATCACAGTAAATATTTAAAAATCTTAAGGCCCTATCAAATGGATTATTGCAGGCATAATTGGTAGCATGAAAATTTATACGAAAAAGTTCAAAAGATCTTAGTCTATGCTGTGGAATATTGTAGCTTATTTTACTTAAAAGTTCCGGACATTGAGTTAAGTTATTTAATAATTTATAAATAAATACAGAATCAAACTGAATTCGTCTGTTATAAAGTATTGTTAGATTTAATCTATCTAAAATTACCTGTTTGTCTATATTTGCAACTGGAATTCCCATTTTGTAACCGCAATACATAAGAAACTTATTCTGAACGTTTTCAATGGAATTGATATACTGGTCATACATAGGAGACTAGACTAGCATGCCATATTCTAGTTGAGAGCGTACAAGAGAACAATACACAACTTTCGTTACATCAATTGGGAACTCACTACAGTTTCTTAATGTAAATTCAAGAAGTTTAAGACCTTTCAATGTAATCTGTAAAATATGGCCATTGAAATTAACGCTTTCATTAAAAGTGATGCCCAGGTCTCTAACTTGATTTTTATGCCTTATGTTAACATTATTCATAAGATAGTTTGAGTCGTATTATTAATTCCCCCTAAAAATCTGATATAAAAGCATTTATCGATATTAAATGTAAGATTATTCTGTATACTCGTCCCATAACCTGTCAATATCCTTTTGCAATATATGTATGTCAGCTATAGATTTTATACATCTATATAACTTTAAATCATCTGCAAAAAGTAAAACTAATGATTCAATATCATAAGAAATATCATTTATAAAGAGGTTAAATAGTAATGGTGAACAGTGGTCTCCTTGGGGATCACCTGATAAAACCTCGAATGATTTAGATAGGAAATTAAATAGTTTCACCCTTTGTTTTCGATACTTTAAAAAACTTAATATCCGTTCTATGGCTTCCTTAGTAAATCCTAAATTGTTGCCTATCAAAGGCCTTGGAGAAGTCAGTGTAGATTCTATTTGTTCCTTCCTCTCCAATGCCTTCAAAAAATCCATTTCATATACTGCTAACTTAGTAATAGTAGATTTTACAGCTGTAAACCCATGCTAAACTACAGATAATAACTCTTTATATTGCCAATATAGTTGATTGTATAGTATTTTATCGAATAACTTTGGTATTGCTGATTTCTTAGAGATACTACGATCATTTTTTACATTATTTTTGCCACCAGCTTTAAAAATAGGTGATACATAGCTTTCTTTTCATCAAGTCGGGAAGGAACATGTAAACAAAGATAAATTAAACAGTAGGTATACTGCTTGGAAATTGTAAACGAACAATGTTTCAAAAAATAATTTGGAATATTAGCTGGTCCCATTGAAAAACTCATATGTCATATACTATCCTAAATATCAGAGATTTTAATAGTATATAAAGAAATATTTGCTTTTGAACATGAGTCTGTTTTGGGCAATCAGCAATGTGGATGAATCATGTTAGCTATGTTTTGGGCATTATCTGTCATTTGGTTATCAAGGTACATTCATGTATCTCCATAAATGTGCTGGATTATCTTTCAGGTTGTTACCAACAGTCTGTGTATAATTAGAGTGACTTTTTGAGTTTCTATTTCACATTTAGATCTTAAGTTAGAAAATATCAAGTAATCTGCTTCAGACTTTGTAAATATTTTTTGCGACTAGTTTTCTTTGCAATAATTAAATTTTTTAAATATGGGGAAAACCAATGCTTTCCTCATCCAAAAGTTTAAGTAGCTCAGCAGGGATTGATCTGGTCCAGGTGCTTTATTGTTTTTGGCTTGCTGTATTGATTTTTGACTTACGAATTCAGTATACTGGGACCTCTGTCTAACTGGTTGTCACAGGCAGTATTTGGAGCATTTTCTCTAGAAGCATCGTCAAAAAGGTCACTGATGTATCTCTCCCATTCTTTGCACTGTTGTTCGTGATCACAAATTTTTCCGTCCGCGCTTTTAAGTATGTGAGCATTTTTCTGTTTTCTAATTCCGGTAGTATATTTAAGTTTCTTGTGGAGGTTGAAACTGTCATGCTTTTTTTGGAGGTCTTCTATTTCTTTACATAAATTCTCAAGCCAGGATTTTTTGACTTCCTTAATTTTTCTTTTTATGCGTTTATTGATTTCACAGTATTTGATAATATTTCTATTTTTGTGTTGTCGTCGAACTTCCATCAGGTCTAGAATTTCTTGTGTCATCCACTCATTTTTTGCCAACATGGTAAGTGTTTTCAAAGACTCTTGTATTCTCTAAAATCGAGTTTTGAATGTCATATCAGCATTCGTTAATGGTTCTGTTTTCGTTTGGTATATTTGATATTCTGTGTATTTTACTATTTATCTGCTGTGATATGTGTTCGCGCGTTTGAGGGTTTTTCAGGGGGTCGAGATATATCTTACAAGGCTTAGTTGGCTTTGTTAATTTCTTTAATTTAATTTGTATTTTGGAGCAGAGTAAATTGTGATTTGAGTTTATGTCAGCGCCGGGGTAAGTTTTTACATCTTTAATATTGTTTCGAAATCGGTGGTTTATTAGGATGTAATCTATTTAGTTCTAACCTCACAAAAATAAGTTAAATTTAAATTTACTTGAAAATACAATTATGTAAGAAGTGCTTACTTACTCTTTTCTCAGTAATAATACTTAGAAAAGAATTAAACGGCAAGAGACCGAGAGGTATGCACAGAAAGAAGCGGATTCATGGTATTGACCAGGATTTAAAAAAAGTAGGATTACGAGAATAGGAAAAACAAACAAAGAAAAGAAAACATAGTCAACTATAGTTACGAAAACAAACTATACATGTCACTGAAATGATCTCCTCACTGAAGACAAACTCCTCCTAAATCTTTTCTCCTTCGTAAGGATGTAGTGGCGTCATGTAATTTGTTTAACTATTTTTGTACAATTATCTCTCTCCTATGTGTGATGTTTTGCTTCGAAGAATGAGTTACCAGTCATCTCCTTTAGTTGTTCCGACGATCGTACGGCAGATCTTCCTCTGTATCTTTTACGCGCTACGTTACCTTCAACTATCATTCGCCCCTACCTTCTCTTCTTCTAGTTATATGTCCAAAATATATCAGTATATTTTGGTTGATAGTTGTGGTGAGTCTAGTTTTTATGTTAAGTTCTGATAGAATTGAGTTATTTGTGCGATGGGCGGTTCATGGTATGCGCGATATTCTACGGTAGACCCACATTTGAAATGCCATTATACGCTTTGAATCGGCTTTTTTTATTGTCCAAATTTCTGAAGTGTAGGTGGCGATAGGAAATATCAATGCTCGAACAAGGCGTAAATTTGGCCATTGTGATGCGTTGACGTATCTCGTCTTCGCATTATCCACTGTTAGTAATAACGGAGCCTAAGTAAATTAATTGCCTGACCACTTCGTAACCTGCCATGTTTCTTATCTCTGCTTGGTTATTTCTGATTCTGTCGATAATCATCACTTTGGTTTTCTGCATATTTATTTTCAAGTCATATTTCGTACTGACCGTGCCTAGCCTATTCATAATTTGTTCCAGTTTTTCTGGTGATGACGCCAATATAACAGTGTAATCAGCATAACGTAGGTTTTTGATTTTTCTTCCTCCTATCGTTGCTCCACCTTGTCATTCCTTAAAAACGTGACGCATAATATGTTCACTACATACATTAAAAAGAATAGGGGATATTAGGCATCCGTGTCGAACTCCAGATTTTAATTTGAAGTTTTTTGAAACCACATTATGAACTCTTACATTAGCAGTATTATTTACATATAGTTTTTGTAATAAATAGATTAGATATTCTGGAGTACCCATTTCTCTAAGCATATGCCACATTTTATCCCATTTTACTCTATCGAAGGCTTTAAAATAGTCAACAAAGCATAATTATATTTCTATGTTAAACATGATATAAGGAAACATGGTATGCTCACGCGCATCTATTTTGAACAGCCAATCGCGTTTACGACCAAAATCCGCCATTTTGAAGGCGGCAATTCAAATATGTACAAAATTGATAAAAAATATCGTAGTTAAATAAAATAAAATAAAATTAATATTATATATTAATCCAATTAATTCAGATTTAAAATGATCTGAACAGACTCTTGCTAAAATAATTTTTAAAAAATCGAAACAAATTTACTTTTAAATTCCAATACATTGCAAAGTAAGGTTAAAAAATACAAAACAAAGCATACGTCAAGCGTGTAGAGGTAGTTGATCCAAGTATTTTTGTGTATCAGGTCAAACTGATACGCGTAAACAAATATACCTGTTAAAAAATACTGGTTTGGAAATCAGTTTGTTATCATTCGTTTAATAGATATCTAAACATAACGACAACATTATTTGTATTTTGTTAGATTTCTTTATAGTTATTAAAATGACTGTTTAACTTAAAATACTTAAATTACTGTTATTCAGAGATTGTATAAAAAGTTCATAAAAAATGGCGATAGTTTTGTCTACTTCACGCCAATTGTCATCTGTTGATATTTATCTAAAGCTTTGTAAACGTTAAGAAATGCACGATAAAAATTAAGGACAAATGCAATGAAACCCGTACTCGTTTATTATAACATATTGGTGTTAGGGATCAGTTCCACAAGTATAAATAAAATACATGTTCCAAAGTAACTGGTACGGGATCAGGTCACCATCCCTACACGCATGTGACATATTGAGAAGATGGTGGATTTTGGTCGGCGCAGAAATGTGCAAAAACGAGTCCACCTAGTGAGCATACCTTGTTTCCTTATATCATGATGTTAAACTCTCGAGATTTTTCTATAATTCTCGTCTTCTCCTTCCGCTATTCTGAATTTTAGCTTTTTAATTGCCGCCTCAATTTCTTATTTCAATATTTGAGGTTCTTTTTCATAACTTCTTTACTCTGTTTTATTGTCTGGGTCGTTGTTAGAGAGTAGTATTTCGCAATATTGTTTCCACACCTCTGCGATACCGTCTGGGTTTGTTGTGCTATTTCCACTATTATCTTTGATGATCTGTGTTTGCGGTTTGAATTCTCTCGCTAGATACCTACTTAACTTTTGAGAAAAGTTCTCTAGATTCTTGAAGGTCAGCATGTTTCTCTAGTTGTACACATATGTTTTTAATATAATTATTTTTGTCCTGTCTACACAAGTGTTTTATAATTGTATTTATGGTGCCTATCTCTATTTCTTTTTGTTTTGAATTTGATGTTGCCGTTTCTAAATTTTTGTCTTTCTTCTACAATATTGAGAGTGTTTTCAGTCATCCAATGTTTTTTCCTAGCTGTTTTGTCTTTGGGTTTATACTTGTATATAATGCATTTTGGCTGGTTTAGCGTTAAGAGTTATTTTGATTATTCGGTCATTTACTAAAAGATATTCATGTATATATTTTGCCCAGCATTTTTGAATTAATATTGCTACACCTTTTTGTCCTGATTTGGTAGCTCCTGACATGAAAACTTTGCAGTATGTGGCCTCCCAATGTCCTTGGCCTTCCCAGTGTGTCTCAGATATCCCACAGATATCTATCTTCTCCTTGATCAGTTCATTTTCTAATATATACAATTTACTTAGCTGTAGCAGCCCCCTAACATTCCATGTTGCGATGCGGTGTTTTTACGTAATGTTAAGTTTGATCTTCCAGTATCCCATTCCGCAGATATTACCTGGTCGTCCACAATTATCTGCCCGGTTGCTCATTTTACACCATTCGACCCGGAATCGATATGGCGCCGGATGCTAGCCGGATTGCAGAGCACAGAATTTTCTTGCTTAGTCGTCATTTCATAATACAAATATGTAGTTGTCGCCTGTGAGTAATTTACACTAGACCTGTATGGATCATAGAGCCCCAGTGCAATAATGACATAGCTGCTGCCCTATGTCATGCCCTCAGTTGATCCGCGGGTACTTATTTGGTTGGACTTTATTCGCACCTGTCCTGCATATCTACAGGAACGTTCCCTATCAGCCATTAGAACACGCCGTGTCGGGATTAAGGACTTCGCCTGCCCAGTCCGTCTTCCGTGAAGTGCTGAAAAGCCCCTACTCAGTTCAGAGCTCCTCTCCCACGCAAGCTAGAACCAGCACAGAAGACAAACTAGGAAGCAACGACTTTAGATATAAAACGTTGGACTTTTTGAGGAGGGCCTCCACACCATGTAAATCTTTAGAGCCTAGAAACCCCAGAAGGCGACCATAGCCCTCCATGGGCTGTTATTGGTCACAGATGATGATGCATAAGAATATAGGCTGCTGCAGTAACATCTATAATGTAGATACGGATGCAACGCGATTACTAATGAAACGACAAAATGTTTGGTCCCAAGTACGGAGCGATGTTGTTCGTTGCTTATTTCAAGGCCCCCTGCAACAGTGTCACGAACTTTTGTTGATCGGGTCGCTGCACACGACGTTTATTCTTCACTCACTCATTATGCATGCCCTGGCTAAGTTTAATTTGATTATCTAGATAGTGATACATTCGTGTTTGCTCAAAAATCTTTTTTTATATAATTGTTTCGAAATTAATTTGAAGTTAACAAGTTAATTTTTAATCTGAGTCACCCACAGTATTCTAACTAGTTTCTCAGGTAGATTAGACAGTAAACAAGTCATCAAAATAATTTCATGATAGTTCTTCACTCAGAAAATTACTTACAGGTATCTCATATATACATATTTAAGTTAATATAACATGCACGTTTGTCGACTTGCTTTAAATTTTCAGTAATGGTTTTGACCTGCCTAAATATTAACACTTCTCTTGAAAATCCGCATTTTAATAAATGGTACACATTACAGCGCCGTTTGTTACTGTTGCGTTCAGCACTTGTGCACGGTAGCTGTAACTATAAATACATCACGCAAAAATTGCTCAACTTAAAACTAATCAAATACGAAACACGTCAAAAACACAGCAAATCACACTATGTTACAATGCTAAATTCCGACGCGAACTGCCACTGCGTTAATCAGTCTGTAATACGTGATAAGTAATTCGAATATCGCATTCAAATATGCTTAAAATCCTGATCTGAACCCAGACAAATTTAACACTAGGTTTAACGAGTGTTGGCAGATAGTAGCAAAGCAGAATTGCTTATTATATACCTGTCACGCCACAACACAATGTATTAAATTTGACAGTAATTGTAATTTTTAACGATATTTAACGATTCTTTGGAAAACATTATCGTGAATTCATAAAAATTCAGATATCGTGAAATATCTGAATTCTTACAAATCGATTTGAAATATATATTCTTCTTCTTCTTCTTCCTTCTAGTATGTAGGCTTTAAAGCCTGTTTTTTGTTCAATATTAGCCTCCTAAATTGTTTAAATTGTCGCACCATCTTTTTCTTGGTCTGCCAATACTTCTTCGTTCATTTGGTGTCTTATCTCGTGCTATTCGTACTATTCTATCCTCTGCCATTCTACTAATATGTTCGTTCCACTCCTGTTTTCATTTTGTCACCCATCCATTTATGTCTTCGATGTTGCATGCTCTTCTTATGTTTTCGCTACTCTCCTTATCTAACAGACTTCTCCCTGGTAATCGTCGGAGTATTTTCATCTCTGTTGTTTCTAGCAGTAGTCTCGTTTTAGATGTGTCAGTTCTTGTCTCCGCCGTGTATGTTATTGTAGATCTAATTGTTGCTTTATTTAAAAACACGTTCGCTGACAGATTCACATTGACATTTAACACCTTACAAAGATTAAGTACCCCGTTTTATATCCGGATCCAAAAATAACAAAATAGTTTAAACATACATTTTCCTGAGACATACAATGTAACTAACCTTAATCATCAACCTCCTAGGAGAATACAGCTGCCTATTTGTGATACAAGTCTTACTATCAATAACAAATATGACACAACACGTAGTATATTTAAAAAGAAAGCAGTAGAGAAATTAAACTGCTCCCAAAATTTCCTCATTTTTACAGACGCGTCTAAATCTGACTATGGGGTAGGGGCTTCTTTTACAACTTTACACCAAGACTACTCCCTCTCACTTTCCCCACGGTCATCCATATTTTCCGCAGAACTTTTTGCTATTTGTCAAGCAATTACATTTGTAAATAATAAAAACATAAAAAACTCTTTGATAATAACTGACTCTAAGTGCTCTCAGCTCTATGAAACAGTTATACACAAACCATCCCATTCTATTGCTTATAAAGTCAGAACTAATGAGGTGTCAAGAAAACGACCGATTTGTTAAATTCCTTTGGGTTCCGTCACACTGTGGTATAACTAGAAACGAAAAAGCTGATCAGTTTGAAAAGCTTGAAAGCCAGGGAAGCAGCAGAAAATCCATAATCAAGATTATTCACTAAATGCTTCATAGTGACCTGAAGTAATATTTTAGAAACAAAATAAACAAGGAATGGCAACTACACTGGAACAATTCAGAGACATCCATGAAAAACATTAAGCAAGAGGTAGCTGTGTACAAACTCCCATTCAAGCGACGAGACCAGGTATGCATATCTAGATTACGTATAGGCCATACGAAGTTAACACACGATTACCTTCTACGTAAAGAACAAATTCCCATGTGCTACAGGTGTGATTGTGTAACTTCAGTGGACCATGTGTTAGTGAACTGCCCTTTGTACACCCTAGAACGACTTCAAGCTGGATTACCCACTTCATCCAAAGAGTGCTTAAATGGATTCAATAATGACAAAACCATAAACTTTTTACAAAATGCAGGACTACTTCACAAAATATAGTGTAACATATTAACATTTAAGTAATTTATTGTACCATGCTAATAACCCCTAGTGGTTGAAGCAATTTTGTAAATAAAAAAAATTATATGAAATCAACTTTAACTGAGTCAACTTTAACTTTAACTTAAAAATCTGAGTCACAAAAATCATAGCATGTGATTAGTGTATCTCCAGTTACTCTATGGATCACTGTTAATGAAACACCCTGTATAAATAATACTAAAATATAAATGATGTATCCCTGATATATTTTTGACTTATCTACTAATCGTGGCATTTTCTTTCTATTCATTTTAATTCTATTCAAAAGGTCTCCAAACATCCATTTCCGTAAATATGACAACAAGAGATGTTAGAAATTTTCTATTCGTCAAATACAACAGTGCTCAACAATTGATAAGGATCGAAGTAATATTTTACTCCAGAAATAGCCGAAGTTTGTAAAAATTTAATATAATTAAAGTAATATTAATACCCCGACTTTATTATTAATTTTAAACGAAATAAAATAAATTTTGCCATTATGGCCATTTTTTACTAGGGTCAGCAAAAAGTTGAATATTTAAGTCGTCTATTTTAATTTATTCTAGTCAAGTCATCATACTAGTATCTCAACAAACTTTTAAAATATTTGAAATAATAATTATGATTAATATCAATTGTTGAGCACTATATTACGACGACGTCCGAATATTTTCGGGAACAGTCATTAGAGCAAATCAGTGAATGTTAGTGCAACATTGCAGGTGCTCCGTGTGTAAGGAAGTGTTAAGTTCGAAGCCAGATCTTCCACGTTGAGGCCGACGATGAGCTAACAATGCTGCAGCGTTTTCTTCCATTTGATGAACATTGTCCGTAAGAGCCAACGCTGAAATCTACTGATGAATCCGAGTTTAGATATCAAAACTCGTTTGACCTACGAAAGAAGGACCTCATTCACAAATTGGAGGTAGGTGAACTAACAGCATTCCTACAAGGCACTCTTTATGGAAAAGTCATTCCAGGTAGTAGTAAGGCATTGTAAAATTTCTTAAAATTTAAACATTAATTGTATAGAATTTAATTGTTAAACTAAATTTAACATGGATAATGACTCAACAGATGAAGGTTAAAAGGAGGAGAAATGAGGATGGAAAAGAAAAAGTATTTCTAAATAAGCAAGAAGGCAACGAAAACACCAGTTTAAAGGGAGTAGAAAGAAATACGACATGAAATTAACCAAATAAGATAGGAACACCAATTTATGAGAGACGAATAAAAAAGAGTAAAGAAAGAGAACGAGATGATGAAACAAGAAGTAAACAGATTTAAGCAGAATATGGAAACAATAGAATGAGAAAAGAAAGAATACAATGTGGTAGTAACCGGCCGCAGAATGCAGACAGCAGAACCAAAAATATTGAAAAGTACTATGACCAATTTTCTTACAGAAAAATTAGAAGTACAAGTTAGAGTAAAAGTAGCAAGAAATATAATATAGAGTAATACATTAAAACATTTTTAACCATTCGTATTTTATAAAAAAATCACTATTTTTTTTCTTTATGACTTGCTCCAAAATTGTTTTAAAGTTATAAGCAAGGAAAGTTGAAAAAAAAACGATGCTTTTTAGTAATTGTTAAATATTTTAATTCTTTTAGTCATATTACCCATCTATTTGAGAGGGAGGATTAGTCAATAATTATTACTGAAGTTATCACATAATTTCCGCAAAAATCAGAATGTCATCTCTTACATCCAAATGTAGTCGTTTTTTCACAGTTCCGCCCTGATCTACAAGTTTGAAACAAGTATATAAAAAAATCTGATAAGTGTTTAACAAAGCGCCTTCCTAGTAAAAGTGTAATGTTAGCAATAATGTTAAGAAATTTCGTAACACTGGTAGTATATTGTGTCAAAAACAATTCTTCATCATTCTGGCTTTACAAACCTGTGTGGGTAGTAGCCTCCTCAAGAATTTCTCTCCAGTCGTCCCTATCCATCGCCTTCCTCCGCTAAGCACGTATTCCCATATTTCTCATGTCTTCATTGATGTTGTCAAGGATGTTGTCAGAATGTTGTTCTGGGTCTTCCTCTTCTTCTCTGATCAATGGGTCGATCAATGAGCATTTTATTCCATCCACATTACATACCCTATCCCCCTCAGACGTCCTATCTTAATATGTTTTACCATATCTCAGATATGGTAAAACATATTAAGATAGGACATATATTCCTGGTATATTCTATAAAGTTACATGTATCGTCTTCTCCACACTCCATTGTCATTCACTGCTCCATAGATTCGCCTTAGTACTTTTCTTTCGAAACATCCTAACATGTCTTCTTTACTTTTTGTTAGCAGGTCTCTGAACCATATTATATGGACTTAACGTATTATTGTTTTCTGTAGAGTTTTACCTTTGTATTTCTCGATAAGTGTATAATAAATAAGTAATAAATACTTAGGGTTTATTATATCAAATAAAGGTACTACAGAAGAAGAAATTAAAAATCGAGTGGGTCAAACCAGAAACTCTATGAGACAACTGAATCCAATCCTATGGGACAGACACATAACAAAAAATAACAAAAAAAGAATTTATACCATGATGATTCGCAGCATTCTAACATATGGAGTAGAAAATTGGGTCTTAAACAAAAGCAGCAGAAACAAAATAAACGTAACAGAAATGGACTACTGGAGAAGAAGCTGCAGAATTTCCAGAATGGACAAAAGACACAGACAAATAGACCCAAACCGATGGATAGCAAAAATAACAGAGTGGAGTTCTATAGGAAAACGCAAAAGACGCAGACCAAGAAGATCTTTCAGAGATGAGGTAGATGAAGCCATGGAAAGAAGAGGATTGGAAGACGAAGAATGGAAGGACAAAGAAGAATGGAAAAAATGGCTGAGAGAAGGGAGACATCGACAGCTGTAGGAACCCTTTATATATATATATATATATATATATATAATATATATATATATTTCGCGATATAACAAGTGGTCGAAGTTATGGTTGCGTGCTTATTTTTATATATTTTGTTTTGTTGGAGTTTATTATTAAACCCGTTTTTGTAGCTGATTATTTTAATGCTACATACGCCTCTCGTACAGCGTTTTCCGTTCTCCGAAAAATATTGATATCATCAACATAGGCAAGAATTTGCACTGATTTATCATATATTGAACCAGTGGTTGTGATTTGAGGCATGTGTATTACTTTTTCCAGAGTTAGATTGAACAGTATACAGTAAATAGAGTCTCCCTGACGCAGCCCGTTATTTGTTTTAAAAGGTTCAGACAGCTCCCCTAAATTTATACTCTACATACAACTTTTTCAAGAGTTAGTTTTGTTAAATTTACCAATTGATTTAGTATTCCTAGCTCTTCTATTCACAGAGTCGTAGGCTGATTTGTAGTCTATAAATATGTGATGAGAATCAATGCCATATTCCAGTGTTTTTTCTAAAATTTGTTTTGGTTTTGCAATTTAATGAATTATCAATTTACCAAGTCTGAAACCAGCCTGGTATTTTCATGCGATCCGTTCTGCATATACATGACATAATACTGTGGAAAATATTTTATACGCTGCATTTAGAACCGTAATTCCTCTGTGGTTAAAGAATTCAAATATCCTTTTTTGTGTATGGTGCAAAGTATTCCAATATTTCAATCATTGGGGAGGGATTTACGTGTCAATATTTCTTTTATTAACTGCTGTAATGTCATTATGGTATCGTGGCTACCTTCCTTATATAGTTCAGCTGGGAGAGTGTCTATTCCGGGTGATTTGTTTCTGGCTAGTTTTTTAACTGCATCTTTATATATCTCTTTCGCCTTCCAGGTTTTCTTCTTCGTCGTCAATATTAAGTGCCTAGTTAAAGTATTCCACCCATCTATTCAATACATCTTTTCTTGTTGTTAATAGGTCGCCATTCTAACTTCTGCGTTCTCTTGTGGTTGCCTTGAATTATTTTCTGTTGATGTAAACTTTCTTACAGAATGCTCTGAATTCTGTCTCTCTGTTGAAGTTTTCTATATCGTTAAGTTCCTTGTTTAAGTTTTCGTTTTTTTCTTTTGTGTTTCTTCTTTTCTTCTCTTCTCTTTGCCTGGTAATTCTCTACAGTTGTTCTAATTCGTCGGGTGGGTATCTTTCTGTAGGCTTCATTTTTTTCTTTTGTTGCATTCTTGCATCCATCGTCAACGGAGGTTGGCGACCACATTTCTAAAAGTTTCTCTGTCTTTTGTAACGTGGAATAATTTGTCTACAGTCATGTTTGTCCAGTCTCGAATATTTCGCAGCCATGACTTCCTCTTTCCACCTATTCCTTTTTTGCCATCGACTCTGCATGATGACCTGCAGAAGACTATATTATTTATCATTCCTTAGTATGTGTCCAAGGTATGTAGTCTCTCGTAATTTTATTGTTCTCAACACTTTTTTATCTCGACCCATCCTTCTCAGAACTTCCTCATTGGTGACCCTGGCAGTCCATGAAATTCTCAACATTCTCCGGTATATCCAAAGTTCAAAGGCTTCAAGCTTCTTAACTATTTGTGCTTTTAACGTCCATGTTTCTACCCCGTACAATAGTTGGGACCAGACATAACATTCAACAAACCTCAGTCTCAGCGCAGTATTCAGATTTTTGTCACAGAACAATTGCTTGAATTTTAAGAACGTTGCCCTTGCCATTTCTATTCGTACCCTGATCTCTTGGTCTGGATCTAATTCTGTGTTGATGTAAGCTCCCAGATATTTATATTTTGTCACTCTCTCTATTTGTTTTCTACCAAGTGTTAGTTTTTCACTATTTATTGGACTCCTTGATACTATTATAAATTTGGTCTTATCTGTGTTGATGTCAAGTCCCGTTTGAATGCATTTACTATTTATCACATCTACTAAAGTTTGTAGTTCTTCTATACTCTCAGACATAATTACCGTGTCATCTGCAAATCTCATGGTGTTTACGATTTATCCACCAATTATTATTCCTTCTTTTGTTTCCCATAAGGCTTTTCTGAATATGTCCTGTGAGTACACGTTGAAAAGAGTCAAAGGCAAGACGCATCCTTGCCTGACCTCTCTCACAATCGGTATATTATTTGTTTCTATATCGTTCACCTTTACTACTGCTTTATGGTTCCAGTATATAGTCTTAATAAACTCAATACCTTTTTTGTCTAAATTAATGTTTTTTAATTCATCTATTAACTTTATATGCTGCACTCGGTCAAAGGCCTTCCTAAAGTCTATCAAGCATATATATGCACTCTTGTTATATTCCCGATATTTCTGCAAGAGTTCCGTCAACACAAATAATGCCTCTCTTGTACCCATTAATCCTCTGAAGCCAAACTGCGTTTGATCTATCTGCTCCTCACATTTCTTATAAATTCGGTTTTGAACAATTTTCAAGAGAATCTTTAAAAAGTGGCACATTCTATAGTCATTACCTGATTTGGGATTGTTGTTTTTTGGTAAAGGTAAAAATATCGATTTAAGCCATTCCTCCTCCATACATATATGTGGTTGAGAATTCGGGTGAGTCTCTTTATATTACCGTTATCTAAGGTTTTTAAGAGTGCAACTGGAATTTTATCAGTGCTTTTACCCGGTGCTTTTCCTTGTTTTGCATTCTATAGGGCATGCTTTACTTCTGAGGGTAAAATTTGTAGGTATTGTTCTTCATCTATATCTTGTTCATTTTCTATCACGTCATGGAACAGATAGATTATATACTGTTTACATACTTCCTTTATTTTGCTCTCTTCAGTAAGTATTCCTCCATTATCATCTCTCGTTATGAGTGTTCTTCTTTGTCTGATGTTGACTGTAAGTTCCTTCATTTTTTTATGCAAGTTTGAGGTGTCATGTTTGTTGCTGAGTGCTTCCAGTTCCTGGCATTACTTGTTCATCCATTCCTCCTTGGTCTTTCTGATTTCATATTTGATTTTTACGGGCACAAATTTTTGTTGCTATTTCTTCTTTTGTTGCTTCAATGCCGTTCTTTACTCTGGCCCAGTAGGAGTCTATATCTGTCTGGCCTTTATTTAAATTTTGATTTCTTAGCTTGTTCGTGATGTTTTACGAGTACCGTTCTGCAATTGTCTCATATCTCAGCTTTTGCACATTCCATTTTTTTAACAGTTCTTACCAACAATAATCAAGGACCCGTTCTCGATCAAATTTTACAATTTCCAAAACGAATCCTCCAACTTCAACTATCGTATATTATCCCGCAATATTTATCAATCTGATGGACAATCTGTAAAAGCGTTATGAAGCTTGTTTGTCACGAAATGATGCAAAACATGTAAATTAAAAAATAAATATCCAAAATAATAAATGTTAATTTTTGTTATCCTCCTCTTCATCTCCGGCTGTAACAAATAATTTTTCTTGGTGTACTATCGCATGATTTTTCTAATTTAACAAATGCCAAGTAAAAGTTGCTGTTTAAAGTCTTTTCAATGAATTGTTTAATGGTAAATTTGCGATCCTGGTCTTTCTTTTCCTTCTAAACTAACTTTGTGTTTTTTCTAGTTGATCTTCTATCTATGTTTATATTGTTTTTTGTTATATTCGTTTATAAATCTTGAACTAAAGGGTTAGTTTGTTATTCCTCCCAAGATCCTCCTATCTGAGGATCTTCTCTTCACTAAAAGCTTTATTTAAATCGGATGTTTACATTTGGATAGCTTTCTCCTTTAGATACTGTAGATTTTCTGACCTAATACTTACCGTAATGCTTTTCTTCATTTCTAAATTTTTAAACATTCTGTAACTTCCTACTTTATTGTAACGTATTCTCCCTTTTCTTGATTTTCTGTGTCCTGCTACTTTCCATCTGTCCATTAGGATATGGTTTTCAGTTAGTACTTATTTCACCATTCTTAGATTTTATATTTCTACATTTTTATTGTTTTTCCTTTTTAAAAGATTTTTTTCTTTGTACTTTGTAGTTCTTGTACCTTCCACCGATATCGATAAAAATGAAAATCACTCTCAAGAATGTTTGGTAAATATTTTTTCATAAAATAATGTTGCTTCTGTTCTTTGCGATTATTACGTCTACCGGTTTTATCAATGATAATAAGGACTATTTAGTTTCCATAACAACTATAAATTTTAGAATTTATCTTTTATCTTCTTGCTATTCGGTGTTTCTTTGTCTGGGGTTTGCAGGCCTGTCCGACATTAAACTCAGGTTTGACTCTATTGCTTTGCTCTCATTGAAATGTATAATTTTTCTATTACAGTGGAGACAAAATGAGACAAGGAGATAAAACTTTTTTATTAACATAATTTACGTCGTTATGTTCTATAAATGTAAAGAGATAAAAAAATCTTTCGAGTTGAATTTGCATATTTTGATGAAAGCTTTAAAGCTTTGCATATGAGGGCAACTCAACCCGCAATTGCCATATCTTTAAACTTGACATCCAAACAAGGATTATTACAATTTTTATTCCTTTATTTAAATTCCACTGATAATTCTCCCAGTGTTTTTGCTTTGCTTGGATACAATAATAAATTGCCCCATAGACTAGAGTCAGCACAGATTTTGTTAACATCTTAAAAATATAAATTTCTTTAGGTTGAAAGTTTAGAATTTTATGATCTGTTGTATCTACCTTTGCTTGATACTTTCAGTGAATTCTTATTGAATGTAGTGTTTTTCAATCAGTATCGATTCGAACTTCGGACAATTAGGACGTTAATAATTAGCTCCGTTGTAAACAGAACCAACCGGTTTTCGACGTATTTAGGTTTTTAGTTTAGGTGTTTGTAAATAAACATATACATTTAAAGTTATACAATTGTTTTAAAAGACTCCCTAATGGGGGAGTCTAGTGATCCTAGAACTTGTGCGGGTGTTTTTTTTAAAAAACAAAGAGATTAGTGCAGTTGAAAATCAAATTCATATTAGTAATGTAGAAATGGACACGGATATAAACTCATTAAAGGCAATCAAAACATGGGCGAAAAAACTTCTGATAAACCACACACAAACGAAACTCGTCTGTTCAATGTTTTGTCAGATAAGTATAATTTTAATATTATTCATGTTTATATAGAAAGTATAAACAATGACAATCTAGGACGTTTACATCCCTTATCAATTGGCCATATCTTACATAAAAAATTAAAAGTGCCAAATATAATTGAAATTAAGAGCATTGGTAGAAATAGAATTAAAGTTATATTAAAAATTTAAAGGATGCAAACGACTTAGTACAAAATTGTAATTTAAAAAATGAGAATCTAAGAGCTTATATACCAAATCATCTTTTGGAAGTAAAGGGTGTTATACGAGGTGTGGATACACAGTTTGATATGGATTACTTGTGTGAAAACATTGAATCGACAGCAAAAGTACTACAAATTAGAAGAATGCACCGCAGAGTAGAAGAAAATAATGAGATAAAATATAAACCTAAACAAATGATTATTGTCACATTCGAAGGAAATATTTTACCTGGACAAAATATCTATTAACAGAGTCTTTTTTCCAGTTGAACAATTTGTTGGACGTGTAACACAATGTTACAATTGTTTGAAGTTTGGGCATGTATCCAAACAATGTAAAAGTACTTCCTCTGCATGCATTAACTGTGGTTCAGAAAAAAATCAAAATCACAAATGTGAACAAAAAGATAAATTCTGCATACATTGTAATACCAGTGGACATGTATCTATAGATAAAAAATGCCCTTATTATGACACTCAAAAGAAAATTAAAAACATTATGTTTAGTTATAAAGTTTCATACACTGAAGCAAAATCTTTTAGTGAATCTTCTTTTGCCGGCTTTGCAGGGAATAACAAATTCTCACTTCTGACTAACCTTGATGAAAATTTTCCTTCTTTAACTGCAAATCAACAATCTTCTTCATCCGAACCTATTTGGCCAAGAAAATATCGTGTACAAAATAATATGTCTCTAAGTCAACCTAGTACATCTAGGAATATAGATAATTTTGAAAGCACTAGAAAGAAACGTAAAGCAGGATCTCCTATCACGTTATCTCCCACTCAACCTCCTTTATTTCCTTTTCAATTCGGTCCATCTAAATCACTGTCATCCAATCCACATAAAACAAATACTGATGATATCGAATTTATTAAAAATAACTTGTTTAAATCTTTATTTACATATTTTGATAATTTTTTTAATAAAATACAAACTATCGATGATATAAAAAATATAAATAACGAAACTCTTAAGCATGATATTAGCCTAGTATTGGAGGGTACTTTTGCAAATAAATAATTTTCTTGAAGATTATGCAATGGAATGCACGTTCTGTAATATCTAATAAAAATTCTTTTGTTCAATTTTTATCACAAGAAAGTGTAGATATTGTTTTATTGAGCGAAACTTGGTTTAAAAAAAATGTAGCATACAGCTTTAAAGGTTATAACCTCATTCGGAAAGATCGTGATGATGGCTATAGTGGAGTAGCCATTCTAGTTAAAAATACTCTCAATTTTAAAGAAATAAATATCCTTAGCAATTTTAATGAGTGAAATTCTAGTTTGTGGATGCGCAGTAAATTATGGAAAAAATTCGATTAATTTTTTATCAATTTATCGAGCACCAAAAACTAAAACTAAAACAGATGATTGGGTTAAAGTTTTTTCTCAAGTAAAAGCTCCCCTTATAATAGGTGGAGACATGAATGCACATAATGTATTATGGGGATCTAAAAAAAATGATAATATTGGAAAGCAACTAGAGATGGTAGCAGATGATCTAGAGTTAGTAATATTGAACACTGGTGGACCTACATGTTTAAATCGGCCTGGTGTTAATGATTCTATGTTAGACGTTACTTTTAGTTCTTCAGATATTGCAAAAAAAAATTACATGGACTGTTTTCTTAGATACACTTGGTTCGAACCATTACCCTATTTTAATAAACAGTTGCTAACGCCTCCCATTCAAATGAAAAAATTTTACCTAAAAGTAAATGGAATAATAAAAAAGCAAACTGGAAACTGTATACAGATGTTGTAGACTCTCTCTTTGAGAATAATATGGAATTTGAAAACACTGGCGAAAAGTATTGCTTTCTTATTAATAGCATAAATGAGGCTGCAGAAAAGGCAATACCTGCTTTTAAACCTTTCACTAGTAAAAATCATCTTCCGCCTCCTTGGTGGGTTAATGAATGTAGTAATGTTGTGAATAACAGAAGACAAGCTATTAAATTATATAAGAAATCTCCTACAATGGCCAATTATATACAATGCCAAAAATTTGTATCAGAAGCCAAAATATTTCTAAAAAATAAAGCTAAAAAGAGCTGGATTGATTGGTGCTCAAAGTTGAATAAAAATATACCATCAGCAAGCTTATGGAATCAAGCTAGAAAATTAAACAGAAAACCAATTTCTTCTATAAAATGTTTTGACGATTCCTTAGAAGAACAATTTTTTGATCAAATTGCTCCACCGTCTGTAAAAAATTGCAAAAACTTTTGACTATTCTTTCAATAAGCAATATCATTTTTTGTTGGAATCTTTTAATACCTTAGAATTGGAATTTGCCTTAAAAAATCGAAATAGTACTAGTCCAGGTTTAGATAATATTAAATATCCAATGTTACTATATCTTCCCAAAAGTGCCAAAACTTTACTATTGGAAATATTTAATGATATAATCATGAATAATTCAGTAATAACTCAATTTCAAGATGTAATCATTATCCCCATACTCAAACAAGGGAAAGATCCTAATTCCGTTCACTCATATAGACCTATCTCACTTATGTCTTAGTGTGTACTGAAAACTTTGGAACGGATGATTAAACATATATTGGAATGGTGGATAGATAAAAAGAAGTTACTTCCAGATTTGCAGTTTGGGTATAGAAAAGGCTGTGGTACCATAGATGCACTTGCCACATTGGTAACGGACATTCAGAACTCCTTCTCAAGTAATATTTATTTACCGACAATAGTATTAGATATAGAAGGAGCATATGATAGTGTTTGTCTCGATATTTTAATGGAAAAATTAATAAAAAATTTTTCATTATACCACCACAATTGGTAAACACTATTCTTAACTTTTATTCCTGCAGAAAAATTTACCTGAGAACAAACAATAATAAACTTATAGGTCCTCGTTATAATAAACAGGGACTACCGCAGGGATCAGTTTTAAGCCCTCTATTGTTTAATATCTATACTGCAGATTTACATAACATTTTCATTAAAAATATCAACTTTAAAATAATACAGTATGCTGATGACTTTCTTATGTATTCTTCTACCAAAAAATACGATAACTGCATTCAAACTTTAGAAAAAAATACATGATAGATCCAAAAATTGGTTCAAACTAAATGGGTTTGAAATTGCATCAGGTAAATCAAGTATTAGTATCTTCACTCGACACAATATCCCAAAACTAAATCAGGTAAAATTGAATGGGTATGATTTTAATTTCAGTTCTTCAATTAAATATTTGGGAATGATTCTCGATCGTAAGTTAACTTGGAAACTTCACGTTGAGTTTATGTTAGATAGATGTAAGAAGGGTCTAAATTTCCTCAAATCAATTACAAAAACATGGTGGGGTGCAGATGTGGAAACTTCTTTGCTTTTTTTCCGATCTTATATTAGATCAATTATCGATTATGGATGCATATTATATGATTCAGCAAGTAAACATATTCTGAAAACAATAGATGTGTTTCAAAACGCAGCATTGCGTATTTGTTTAGGTGCCATGAAATCGACGCCAATTAATGCTCTACATGTGGAATCTCTGGAAAATCCCTTGGGCTATAGAAGAGAATACCTCAGTCAAAAGTTTGTTATTAATATACAAAATCGTAACACTACTCTCTACTCAAATATCAGAAAATTGAACGAAGAAGATTTAACTAATCGATATTGGAGACTTAAGAACTCACCTCCACTTTGTGAGGCTTTTAGAAGCCTGACAAATTTTGATTACAACTTTAAATCAGAGGATAATCTTAACATCGAACATTTTTATTCGTGCTTGCAACCCATTACTGTGATACAACCAAATTACCATGTAAATTCTTCTGTTAGCTCGAATATTTTGAGGTCCTATTTATCTAGTCTGTCAGACTCTTTAGTTATTTATACGGATGTCTCAAAGTCTATTGTTGGTACTGGATGTGCTTTCTACATTCCATCAACTAATACAGAAAAACTTTATCGATTAAATCCTAGTTTTTCAATCTTTAGTGCTGAAGCTGTAGCAATATATGAAGCATTAAGATACTTTGAAAACACTCAGAATACATCTGTTACAATAGTATCTGACTCATTGTCTGTTATGTTAGCCATTGAAACTTTAAATTTTCCTAGTAATAACTCAAATATATATGTCTTTCAAATTAAAAAACTTGTTTATGACATTTATAAAAACCGAAGAGTTGTTCATTTTTTGTGGGTTAAAGCACATATAGGTCTTAAATACAACGAACATGTTGACCTATTAGCTAAAAAGGCCATTGATACCGGAACGCAAGCTAGTCACCAAATCTGTAGACAAGACGCATTAACAATAATTAAAAATAATATCAATAGTAAATGGAAACAATCTTGGCATACATATAGTACGCATTCTTCCTCGCAATATGCTTCTATACAGCCTTCAATCCCAAGTGATTATTGGTTCAAAAATTATTCTGTTCCACGAAGGTATATAACATCCATAATTAGAATAAAATTTGGACACGCCTGCTATCCTAGTCATCTGTCCAAACTAAAAATCGTAAATTCAATTTATGTCCAGACTGTCAAAAAGAAGGGGATCTAAATCACATTTTCTTCGAATGTAAAAAATACACAAAACAAACTGAAGATCTAATAAAAATTTAGTTAACATCAAAATTTTTCCTCCGTACAATATGTGCTATCTGCTATCTCTAAATATAAGAGTTGTAAATGAATGTTTGATGGATTTTATTTGCAAAAGTAAGCTCAATATTTAACTGTAATTAGAATCCTAACCTCTGTTTTACCCCATTTGTTATTACCTTTTATCCGTGACCTAATCTAGTTTGTCTTAAAAGCAATGTCTTGATGGGTCCCTAGACGAGAAACGAGTGTCCATGTTTTATCCCTATCCTATCCTTAATAATAATTTTAATGCTTAAAATTTGTAAGGATACTTAAGTTTGAATTTTATATTATCTTTTTATATTGTACTACTACTAAATTTTTTTTTCTGGGTAGAATATTTTCATGTTGTGACTGGCTGTATGGCACTTGCCTATGCCATTAAAAAAAAAAAAAAAGTGTTTTTCAACATCTGTTCTTTCAGAAATATAAGGTTTGGTATAGATTAGGAAATTTTTATTCTTATAAGTATTTGATTTAGTGAGCTATAATTTTTCTTTTTATTTACAATTAATGCGCATCTACCTAAGTGGTAATTAGCGCCGCTTGGTATTACATTTCTTTTTACATTTTTTTAGACATAGATTAAACATAGACATATACATGACATACATAGAGTTTTACATAGATAAATCTGAGTTGAAGTACAATTGGTTAATAGAAGATTACACATTTATTTCTACACGCACTGATGTTTAAATTTGGTTGTATATTCCTATTGATTTTAAAAAACTTAAAACAGACGAATAGACACAGTTGACTTCTAAACACTCGCGTAGCGTTGTCGGTAGGTTACACTTTTGCCTCTCATTTGAATATGCAGGGCATTCAATTAAACAATGTTTGACACTTAAACTGTTGAAACACTTACCGCACCTTGAATGAACACTTCCAGTAATATGGTATTCATGTGTCAAGCGTGTATGTCCTAATCTCAGTCTGTTTATTATAATTTGGTCTTTTCTGTTGCTACACATATTCTTCTATCTTGTAACAGTTGTTTTTATGTGTCGTAGTTTTTGTTGAGATTGATTCCATTCTTGAAGCCACCGTTCTTTCAATGTAGAGTTAATCCAGTGATGAAAATCTTTCTTATAGGTAGGTTCTATCAAGTTTTCGTTGTTAACTGAAGATTTGGCGAGAGCATCTACTCTTTCATTACCTTGTATACCTATATGTGACGGAATCCATATAAATTTTACAATCGCATTCTTTGGCTGAAGTTGGTACAAATGGTTCTTTATCAATCGCAACAATAGATGAATTGGGTAAATGGTGCCTAAGCTACTCATGGAACTTAAGGAATCTGTTATTATTAGGCACCTGTCTAAGTTGGCGTCCAGTGCAGATTCTAATGCTTTGTAGATTGCGAATAGTTCTCCTGTATATAGTGCTCTAAAATTAAAGATTTTGTATGAAGCAGTGTAGTCGTTGTGTATGAATGCACATCCCCCTCCTTATTTTGATTTATAGGCATCAGTATAAATATGTTGGTATTTCTGGTACTCATCAATCTTATTGTAAAATTGTTTAACCCTAGAGGAAGCATTAAGTTGATTTCTAGTCTTTGTTAAACTCAAGTCTAGGAAGGATTTTCTGACCATCCAAGGAGGAGGGGTTAAAAGGGTGGTTTGATATAATTTACTCTTCCTCCTACTACTACTAGTAGTCTTCTACTACTACTCTTCCTCCACAAAAGCTGAGACCGTGCCGGTCTCAGCTTTTGTGGAGGAAGAGTTCTGAACTAAGTAGGGATTCTTCAACGCTTCGCAAAAGACAGACTGGGTGGGGAAGTCCTCATCCCCGACACGGCGCGTCCCATATGGCTGATCGGGGACGTCCTGTATATATTATACAGGATAGGTGCGAATAAGGTTCGCCAAATAAGCACCCGCGGATCAACTGAGGACATGGTATAGGGCAGCAGCTATGTCATTACTAACTCCAAGGCTGGGGAAGAATGACTTCTTAACAGGTTTGGAAGCAGATAATTATGGGCGACAATCAGATATTGGTTTAATCGGTTATAATACTGCGGTGTGTAAGGCAAGGAGAAACCAACACACTAAATTCTCAAGATATTATAACTATGGCAAGTTACGGAAAACAAAAGGCCCCTAGTCCGTGGCAGACCTTAGATGGTCAAGGGGTGCTAAGAATCCCCACGACAAATGCTAGGAACCACCCGAAAGTGGAAAACAAAAATTACAAGTTAAAAATTGGAACCTGGAATGCAAAATCTCTCTATATGCCAGGAAAATCTCATAACATCGTGAAAGAAATGAAAAGAATGGGAGTCAACATTCTCGGAGTCAGTGAAGTTAGATGGCCTGGATCTGGACAGACAAACATCGATAACCATGTGATATACTATGCTGGTAACGACGATCCTCATCATTATAACGGAGTGGCATTTATAGTTGACCAGAAAAGCAGTAAATGTATAAAGAACTTTATACCTATATCTGATAGAGTAGCTATGCTGCAAATTAATACCACTCCTCGTAATATTAACCTTATTCAAGTGTATGCTCCTACAGCAGAAAAACCAGAAAGAGAAGTACGAGAATTCTACCAAGAGATCAAGCAGCTAATGAAGATCACAAAGAAAAATGCTGTAAACATTATTATGGGAGATTTTAATGCCAAAGTAGGTGAAGGGCGGACCGAAGACGTAGTAGGAAACTTTGGTTTGGGCCAAAGAAATGATAGAGGAGAAATACTGGTCCAATTTTGCCAAGAAGAAAATCTAATGATCGCAAACACCTGGTTTAAACAACCCAAAAGAAGGTTATATACATGGAAAGCACCTGGCGATAATCGAAACCGCATAATAAGAAACCAGATTGACTATATATTAATTGAGAAACGTTATAGAAATGGAATCAAGGGAGTTAAAACATATCCCGGGGCGGACATCGGTTCCGACCACAATCCTGTTGTTGGTAAAATTTTAATTAGACTAAAAAAAATCAAATACAGAAAGAATATAAAACCTAACCTAGAAAAACTTAAAGACCCAATAGTACAGGCAGAAATAGAGAAAAAACTCAATGATACACTCAAAGAAAAGTTCAGTGAAACCCCCGCGGAAGCAGAAGAGACAATAGAAAGTATTTGGCACACCTTCAAAACAACGATGACAACTATACAAAGAGAACAACTACAAGACAGCACCAGAAAAACAAAGAATACATGGATGACAGAAGAAATCCTAGAACTGATGGACATAAGGCGATCTTACAAAAATCGTAATGTAGAAAAATATAAAGAAACCCAGAGAATCATCCGAAACAAAATTAGGAAAGCCAAAGAAGAATGGATGAGCAGCAAGTGTGAGGAACTGGGACATTTACTAAAAAAGCATGACTACTTTAATGCCTACAAAAAGATTAAGGAAGTCACAAATATGAAGAAAAAAATCACTACAACAACTTTAGTAGATGATAACAACGAAATAGTATCTAGTCCAGAAGAAGTAGGAGACATGTGGGAAAAATACATCGAAGATCTGTTTGATGACGAGAGAACAGAACCACAAATGAATATAGTACAAGAAACAATACTTGATATATTAACATCTGAAGTTACAAAAACAATCAATACGGCAAAGTCACGAAAAGCCTCAGGTCCAGATGAAATATACGTAGAGATGATAAAGCTCATCAATGAAGAAAATCTTCAGACATTAACAATATTATTTAACAAAATATATACCACTGGAATCTTCCCAGAAGACTGGCTTAGATCGACATTTATACCTATACCCAAGAAAAATAAAGCAAATAGATGCTCACAGTTCAGATTAATTAGCCTGATGAGCCATTTTCTGAAAATTTTACTCAAAATTGTACATCAACGAATATACAGAGAATGCGAAAGAAACCTTAGCGACAATCAATTTGGATTTCGTATGGGGCTTGGTACAAGGGAGGCATTATTTGGCCTCCAGGTATTACTACAAAAATGCCGAGATCAGCGAAAAGACGTCTTTCTCTGTTTTATCGACTACGAAAAAGCGTTTGATCGAGTTAAACACACAGAACTCATAGAAACCCTAACACAACATGGTATAGACCATAACACTGTAGCACTTATTAAAAAACTATATTGGGATCAAATGGCATCTATCAAAATAGACAATCGTCTGACAGCAGAATTGCCAATAAAAAGAGGAGTTCGTCAGGGCTGTGTACTTTCTCCACTGTTATTTAATATATATTCCGAAAAGATCTTTCAAAATGCCCTCGAAAATATTGAAGAAGGAATAAAAATCAACGGAGAATACGTAAACAACTTAAGATACGCAGACGACACCGTCATTATTGCGGACAGTGCTGAGGGTTTACAACGACTTTTGAATGTCATAACCAGAGAGGGAGATAGCTTGGGACTAAATATAAACACAAATAAAACAAAAGTGATGGCTGTTACACGTACACCAAATGTCGACATTAATATTCGTATCTATAACAAACATATAGAACCAGTACAAAGATTCCAGTATCTTGGTTGCTGGATAACAAACGATCTTGACCACGAGGTCGAAATACGTGCTCGTATAGAATATGCTAGGTCCGCATTTCAGCGAATGAAAAAATTTCTAATAAACTCTACGTTATCGTTGGACATCCGATACCAATTTGTAAAAACGTTTATTTATTCCATATTGCTATACGGAGTGGAAACATGGACTCTCGGAATTACAAGTATGAGGCGTATAGAAGCCTTTGAGATGTGGGTTTTTCGAAGAATGCTGAAGATCTCTTGGACAGAGCACGTGACCAACAACGAGGTGCTAAGAAGAATGGGTACTGACAGAGAACTCCTAAATATTGTAAAAAACCGAAAAACGAGTTATTTAGGACATATCTACAGAGGAGAAAAATACAACTTCCTACGACTTATAATGGAAGGGAAAGTGGAAGGAAGAAGAGGTCCAGGAAGAAGAAAATGCTCCTGGTTGAAGAACATAAGAGACTGGACAGGCATGGACACACATGCGATACTAAGAACAGCTCAAGATAGAGAGCAATTTGCTGTAGTTATAGCCAACCTTCAGTAATGGAGAAGGCACCTTAAGAAGAAGAAGATATAATTTAGGGAAGACAATATTATTGCTGGTCATGTATCTATTAAGTCTTTCATAAAATGGGGGTTTAGATCTTATTTTGTTAAGATATGTTGTGTGGAAACGAGAAGCAAAGACATTGTTTCTGACGGGATTTTCACTATTTGCTGAGACGTTTGCAGCATATGCTAGGGTAAGATATTGTCTTCTTAATTCCAGAGGCATTTCTCCTACCAAACATAGTAAGCTAGTTGTAGGTGTGGTACGAAAAAGCTCCTAAGGCTATTCTTACATCAGCATTTTGGATTGTTTGCAACTCTTTCAAAAGTGATTGACTGGTGGACCTATACACTATTGAATCGTAATCGACTTTAGATCTAATAAGGCTTTTATATACTGTCAATAAGATATCTTGATTACATCCTCAATTTTTAGTAGATAGGACTTTCATTATGTTCAAATATTGTTGACAAAATGTTTTAGGATAATAAAGATGTTATGAAAATATATCTGTTTAATTAGTTCTACGTTTCTTCCTTTACAATAAATTATGAGATCATCTGCGTATAGCGTACTTTTTACTGGTGGAAAATCGTTTTCCAAAATACTGTTAATAGCAATAAGAAAATGCGTAACACTAATCGATGATCCTTGAGGGGTTCCATTTTCCTGTATTCTTGTTTTAGAAATGAAATAATCTACTTTTACTTGGAAATTCCGGTCTTTTAAAAAGTTAGTGATGAGGTTCAGCATATTTCCTTGTATACCTAATTTCTGGAAAGTTTTAATTATTCCATGGCGCCAAACTGTATCAAATGCTCTGGTTATATAAAAAAATACCGCTATGTAGCTTTGATTATTTGCTAGCGCTTCATGTATTTCAGACTCGAGGTCAACTAAGTTGTCTAGAGTTGATCTATCTTTGCGAAATCCACTTTGTTAGATAAAACAGATCTTTGCTCGAGTATCCAAATAAGACGTTGGTTAATTAATTTTTCGAGCACTTTGCTCATTGAACATCCTTATGATACTGGGCGGTAGGAGTTTGGATCTGAACGTGGTTTACCAGGTTTAAGGATAGGTATTGTATAAACATTATTCCAAGTATGTGGAAACACTCCTTCAAGCCATATTTTGTTATATATCTTTAGTAAATAGGCAAATCCATTTCTTGGCAAATTTTTAAGGAAAATAATAGGAATATAATCTGGACTAGGAATAGAGTCTTTAATAGAATTTATAGATTCAGTTAACTCTTCCTCTAGTATTGGTGCATTGATTGGTAGGTTATCTTCTTCTTCTTCATGTACCATGTCCTTTCAGAACGTTGGTTACCATCATAGCTATTTTAATTTTATTCACTGCCACCCTAAATAGCATGCTTGTATCTACACCATACCAATCTCGCAAGTTCTTCAACCATGAGGTTCTTCTTCGTCCTGGACTGCGTTTGCCTGCTATTTTTCCTTGCATGATATTTTGTAGCAATCTATATTTGGGACCTCTCATTACATGTCCGAAATATTCCAGCTTTCTCTGCTTGATGCTTTTTATGATCTCTGCTGAGACGTTCAAGTATTGTGGAGTTACGAATCTTCTCCACCCAGGAACTTTTAAAATTCTTCTATAGCACCACATTTCGAAAGCCTCAAGGCGATTTAGATCGATTTTATTCACAGTCCAAGACTCGACAGCATAAAGTAAGACCGAGAACACGTAGCAGCGAAGTAGGCGGATCCTTAATGCCAATTTTAGGTCTCTGTTACATAACACCTTGGTAGGTTATCGCTTTTATCATAATTAAATTCTTGTAATTCTTCTTTGGTTTTAAATTGTAAAAACTCTTGAGAAAAATTTTCGTTACTTGAATATGACTCGTAGGATGAAGCTAATATATTGGCTATTCCAGGTCTAGATGTATGTACTTTGTTATTATATTCTAAAAATCTTATTGATGAGTTTGTGTGGCGTCCCGAAATTTTGTTAATTTGTTTCCACACTATTGCTGCTGGGATAGAAACTGTTTATTGTTGATAAAAACTTTTTCCAAGATTCCTTTTTTGCTTCTTTTACCACTTTTCTACTAATAGCCCTTAACTTCTTAAATTCTAGGAGATTTTCTTGTGTTTTTTTTTGTATTTATTGAATGCTCTATAAATCTTATTATAGCATCCTGATAGTGATTGTTCCACCATGGTACTCCAATACAATTTCTTATTATTTTCTCTTTTCCAATGATATAATCTGCTGCGGAAAGTATGACGGAGGAAAATTTATTTACTAAGTCATTTATATTATCATGCGGGGATGGATTTGAAAAAGAATTCAATTGAATCTCCACAAATTGTGTAAACGGTGACCAATCCTTTATTTCTGTATTCCATCTAGTGTATGGTTGAATTTTTTGTTTGTTTTCGAAATGTATCACTATGGGAAAATGATCGCTTCCATACAATTGTGTACTAGCTTCCCAAGTTATGTTTTGTACTAAAGAAGGGTCTATAAGAGATAAGTCAATACAACTAGTGTTTCCAGTAAAAGAATTAAATCTTGTTGGAGATCCATCGTTAAGTAGGGTAATATTGGTGTTATTAATGACCGTTTCTATTATATTTGTCGCTATTTTGTTAGATCTATGAGATCCCCAAAGTGGGTTGTGTCCATTTAGATCTCCTATTATAATCTTAGGCGACGGAATTTGTTCTATAATACGAGTTATCTCTTTTATACTTATATCAGTATTCGGTGGAAAATAAATGTTACAGATGTTAATAATTTTTTGAGTTTTTATGGATACTGCTACTGCTTCATGGTTGGTCTTTAAAGGTATTTGTCTAGATTCCAATGAGTTATTAACATAATAGAAACCCTTCCACTAGCTTTTTTAAAATCACGTCTGTTTTTATGATAACCTGTAAATGCCTTTAATTTTGCTAATTTTTGGTCAGTAAAATTCGTTTCTTGGAGACATATTATTGAAGGTGAGTGTTTAGTAATTAATAATTTAAACATTTCTAGTTGTGTATAATAACCGTTTATGTTCCACTGAAGAATTGACATTTTTGTTCTATATGTAATTTTTATTCTTGTACTTGATCACTCTCTAATTTAGAGGAGGAAATTGTATCCAGCAATTTGGATATTTTGCGCTTAATTTTTGTGCAGCGTGTTTTCATTGTTTTTTCATTTAACAGAGTGTAAATATTGTCTAATAATTGTAGTAACCCCTCAATATCTTTTGTAAAAGTTTGAGCAACACTCAATGGGTCAGGTGAACCATACGCGTTTTCAAAAAAAAATGTATCGTTTCTTGGTAATTAAGAACACTTTCGTTTGTGTCGTCTTCAAAAAATACTTTTGTTGGCTGCATTAATTTTTGTATATCAATAGGATCTATTGTTGAGATAGTTCTCTTCTTTTTTGAACGTGTATCCTTAGTAGGCAGTATAAAGCATTCAGGAGTTTCAGGTGGTGTAACTGTTTCGGAGAACGCTCTTTTGCTCTGTATTTGCAGTGTAGGTTCTGTGCTAATTGGTGAAGTGATCAATGATTCATTAGTTTCTAATCCTATTTCATTAACGTTTATACCTTCATTTGTAAGCGGGTTATCGTTTTTTGGCCTTAGTTTATTTACATCTACATTTTATTTTTGTATTGTTTAGATTGAGTGTCTTGTACCAAATAATTTGGTTCTGAATGGATTTGTACTGAGTGTTGTGTTACGTCGGTTATAATGTCTGCTGTAGTTACTGTGTTATTTATTATTGAACTGGAGTTATTTTTTTTTTGAGGACACTTTGAGGCGATATGGTCAATCTTTTTACAAATATAACAGGAGTGTTGGTCTACAGACATAAAAATTCTATAGTTTGTATTGTCATGACAAATTAACAAGGATTCAGGAAGTATTAGGTCCACGAAAGGTAAAATATATACCTACCTGTCTACGAAAACTTAGTACATATTGAAATTCGGGATGAGATGTGCCAATTCTAAGGAATGATAGGGGAGACATAAGTTTAAAGCCTAGTTTCTGTAGTTCTGATTCTAGAATACTATGTGGAATTGTTGAACTTACATTGGATAATATTAGTCGTTCACTAGGAGTAATTAATCTTCTTCCTTGTATTATTTGATTGTTTACTATGATTTTTCCTTGATGAACATTTTTAAATTTGTCAACTAATTCTTCCTTAAATAAATAAATACAAATCCTGTTGTTAGCTATACGAGAAGAAAATAATATATCTTTTGAAGAAATAATTGATCCTAGTGATACAAGGTAATTTTCCAATTTTACATTTTCTAATGAACTAAATACAATAGCTTGCTTGCTGGATGGAAAATTAAGAGTACTGGTTACTGATGAGTACGATCTTTTAAGTGTTGGTGGTGAAATACACCTCATTTCCTGAGCTAATTCGGAATTGTCAGTTGAAGTCGAAGTTGTCAGACCGTGGAGTTGAGGTGCCTACATTGTAAAAAATGTCATGCGCCCTTCCCTCCATGCTATGGCATGCTGGACGAGCCATACAGTCTGTAGTCAATACCCCGAGGTATGAGCGGGAACACAAAGTGTATTAATACTCATACGCTTATGAAACGCACCTGGCGCATCATAAGGGCCTTCACATTTCACTCTTTTTCAACTTGTCTTGAGTGAAATGTCTTTAATCTTTCCTATCGGCCTCTCTTGGCTAACTCTTGTTTCTTCCGACCCCGAATGGCTATTAGGTTTCCGAGGGCAGACGGGTCACTATATTTCCTTCTATTACACACTCTAGGAAGGCAACGGGAAACCACCTAGAGCCTAATTTTCCCAAGAAACAATCATGGAAATGGCTGATAAATACAACGGCCCCGAGTACGGGCGCTCCTTAAATGGAGCAGGGGTGCTAAGAATCTCCCGGTCAGCTAGAAACATTAACACATTTTCTAAAGAAAGAAAAATAGGTACATGGAATGTAAGAAGCATGTACGAACCAGGAAAAATTCATAACACCATTAAAGAAATGAAGCGTCTAAATATAAGTATCCTTGGAATAAGTGAAATGAGATGGCCGGGGTCTGGAAAAGTAACTGTAGATGACCACATTGTATACTATTCAGGAGAAGACAGCTCAAAACACAAAAATGGTGTAGCAATAATTGTGTCGAAGGAAACAGATGAAGCTGTAAAAAACGTCGTCCTATTCTCAGACAGGATACTGATGATACAAATACAATCAATGTGAACATATTACAAGTATATGCACCCACACAAGACTATGAATAAGAAGAAATTGAAAAATTCTATCATGATTTAGAAAAAGTATTAGCACCTACAAAGAAACACGATTTCAATATTATCATGAGAGATTTTAATGCAAAGATTGGTGAAGGTGAACAGGAAGATGTCATAGGAAAATATGGTCTGGGAATACGAAATGAAAGAGGAGATATGTTGGCATCTTTTTGCGTAGAAAAGCAATTAGTAATAATGAACACAATTTTCAAACTTCCAAAACGTCGTCTTTACACCTGGAAATCACCAGCAGATACACCTGAACGAGTTTTTCGTAACCAAATAGACTTCATATGTATAAATAAGAGATACAGAAATTCAGTATTATCAGTAAAAACATATCCAGGGGCAGATGTACCAACAGATCACAATATTTTAGTAGGAAAAATAAGACTGAGATTAAGAAGAGTGGCAAGGACGAATAAGCAAACAGTTACTATTGATAGAGAAACGATGCTAAATGATACTGTAAAATAAGAAATAACTAGTATGTTAGAACAAAAGATGAAGTTAACATCAAGCAAAGAAGAAAGTACTGAGAAAAGCTGGACGAGAATTAAAGACATCTTAAAGACTGTACAAGAGACAAAATTGAGTGCGCTAAAAGCAAGAAAAAAACAAGGGTGGATGACACAAGAAATACTGAGACTTATGGATCAAAGAAGAGAAGTCAGAAATAAAGATAAAAACGAATACAAGAGGATCCACGCAATAATCAGGCAGAAGATAAGACACGCGAAAACACAATTTCATAGTAAAGAATGTAATGAAATTGAACAATATGAAAAGAAACACGATACATTTCATTTGCACAAGAAATTGAAAGAAGTCGCTGGAAACAAATGGAAACAAGTATCCCAAAGTTTAGAAGACAGAAATGGACACAGAATATTAGACATCAATGAAAAGTTAAAAGAATGGGAAAGCTACATTTCTGAATTATTTGAAGATGAGAGAGTAGAACACTATACACCGATTGCTATATCAGGTCCATCTATAACAGAAAGTGAGGTAAGACGTTCAATACAAACGGCAAAAAATGGAAAAGCACTTGGCCCCGATGAAGTAAGTGCTGAAATACTAAAGTTTTTGGGAGAAAATGGAATTAAAGCTCTGTGTAATCTCTTTAACAGAATTTATGACACTGGGATATTACCAACTGATTGGTTAAAGTCGACATTTGTCACAATACCTAAGAAACATCGTCCAAAGACATGCGGTGATTATCGGACAATAAGTCTGATGAGTCACGTTTGAAAATCTTTCTGCGAGTAATACACAGCAGAATTTATACGCTGTTAGAGGACAGAATTAGCAATACTCAATTTGGGTTTAGGAGTGGCTTGAGTACAAGAGAAGCCTTGTTTAGTATACAGGTGCTAGTATAGAGATGCAGAGATATAAATCAAAATGTGTATATTTGTGCAATCGATTTTGAAAAAGCTTTTGACAAAGTCCGACATAACAAAATGCTAGAAATATTGGAAACAGCTGGATTGGACGATAAAGATCTACGAATAATTACAAATCTATACTGGCATCAAGTGGCAAGAATAAAGGTTGAACAAGAACTGTCGGATGAAATAAATATAAAAAGAGGAGTGAGACAAGGCTGTATATTGTCGCCTTTACTTTTTAACTTATATTCGGAGGAAATATTTAAGGAAGCCTTAATGGAGACAACCGAAGGTATTATTGTGAATGGAGTAACCGTCAACAATATTAGATATGCCGACGATACCTTAGTCCTTGCCAATTACGGAGAAGAACTTCAAAATCTAATGAACAAAATAAAACAGACTTGTGATCAGTATGGATTAAAACTCAACGTTAAGAAAACTAAATATATGATAGTTAGCAAACAAAATTATATACATGATGACGGTATAAAAGTCGGAGATGCCACACTGGACAGAGTAGAGAAACTCGTGTATCTCGGCAGTAATATCAATGAGAGCTGGGATCCAACCGCAAAAATTAAAAGCCGAATAGAACAAGCCCGAGCTGCCTTTGTTAAAATGAGAAACGTACTTTGCAGTCATGATCTTAGCATTGACCTTAGAGTTCGTATGATATCTTGCTACATCTTTCCTGTCCTGCTGTATGGAGTAGAAGCGTGGACCCGAACTGAGGCTATGCTTAAACGCTTGACAGCCTTTGAGATGTGGGTATACAGACGACTACTGAAAATAAGCTGAGTGGACAGAGTTAGAAATAAGGAGGTCCTTAGACGGCTGAACCAAACAACACAACTGGTCAATATAATAAAGAAACGCAAGCTGGAATACTTCGGTCATATCATGAGATACCCTGAAAAATATGATCTTTTACATCTGATCATTCAGGGAAAGATCCAAGGTAATCGTGGTCCTGGTAGAAGAAGAACATCATGGCTGAAAAATCTAAGACAATGGTATGGAAAATCAACTATATCGTTATTTAGAGCTGCTGTCAATAAAGTCACGATAGCGAATATGGTAGCCAACATGATATCCAACGATCTATAACGGTCATGGAACTAGAAGAAGAAGAATTCGGAATTAATATCATCCATTTAAATAAACTTTGAAACTAGTCATTAGATCTGAATGCGGTCCTGTATCCAAACTATAACAAATTAGCAATATGCAATTAGGCCGGTGCAAAAACAAAATAGATAAGAAATTTGTTTGTATTTGAAATATTCGATGGTTCTTCTTATGTTGTCAAATAGATCTTTTTATTTATTACTAATAATTGGTGTAATATAAGCTGACTTACAGAGTCTCTGATGTTACTCCTACTCAGGAACTTCACCAACTCACTCTTGTAATTTTTCAGCAGATATATTTAACTTAAAGTTCACTTTACTTAAGAGCCGATATTTTCCTATTATATTGGTTAACTTCCAGGTCAGGAATCTAAGCTATAATTGTTTCAGCTATAGATACGTTTTATATTTTGTTACAAAATATACACACTGCTTACTCGACTACCTTTAGGTTAACGTTTTAGTTTAATTTCTTTCTCTCTTATGTAACGCCTTAGCATTTCTTAGTATAGCTTAGCTTGATTCATCATTTTTTTTAAATACCGTCTCCCAATCGGCGATTAGATAAGATCATCACTATCTTTACTCTATTTACTGCTGCTCTGTACAGTACTACTGAACTTAATTTAAACCAGTCCTTTAATTTATTCAACCATGGTACTCTCCTTCCCACACCCCTTTTCCTCTTATATTTCCCTGTATTATAAATCTTGGCATTTCATATCGCCATCCTCTCATTACGTGTCCAAAATATTGTATCCTTCTTATTTCTATTGTGTTTATTATTTCGTATTATTTGTCCATTTCACTATATACTTCCGTATTCGCTTTTTTTGTGTCCATGCTATTCTAAGCATCCGTCTGTAACATCAAATTTCAAATGACTGTAGCTTATTTATGTGTTTTCGTTATTAATAATAATAAAGACATATACAACAAATGCCTACTAAACTATTGTATAAAGATTGAGACCTCATACCATAAACGAGCAATAGTATAATACCTTAGTACAAAATGACATCGTTATAGGCACGTAAAGAAATATTCATATTATAGATCGAGATGCTTTCAAGGCACAGAAGACCATTCAACTGAGCTATGTTTTCGTAAAGAAAGAACAGCCAATGTAAAATGCATACATTGCGAAGGTAACTATCATGCAAATTCCAAAGGTTTTAAAAAGTTTTCCTACACCTCATATGAATTCTGGACACTTACAACCTAGTATTAATTATGCTCAGGCAACAAGGAATCAGACACAAAAAATATTAAATATTGCAGCAAGCATATCAAGGAATGCCGAAACATGTAACATAAGTAAAAGCCTTTATAATAAACCATAATACAGATATCATACTTATTTTTGAAGCTACTTTAAACATTCAAACTACACAAATCATCCAGATGGCACGGCACATAGAGGAACCACAATTATTATGAGGTCGACAATAAAGTCTCAAGAATTAAACCAATATTCAAAAGATCATATACAAGCAACCAATATAAGCACAGAGAACTGGCATAGTTCACTGCCAGGTTCTGCAATATATAGCCCACCAAATCACTCAATAACCAGCAAACGATATGAGTAGCTGTTTACTACACTTGACAACAGATTTATTGAGGCTAGTGATTATAATGCCAAGCATACAAAATACAACTCTTAAAAGCAACAGAAAATAAGTCTTGACTGTATATTAATAGGTGAACCAACCTATTGGCCAACCGACAGAACTAAAATTCCCGATCTTGTTAACTTTGGAATTTAGAAGGGAATTCTCAAAAATTGCGTATTGACAAACTCTTGTCTTGAATTGTGGTCAGATTATTTTCCAATTCTAATTACAATCATTACTGACATAATACAAAAAGAACCAGCGACAAGCTTGGGCAATAATAATTAAAATGATTTTCGTGAATATCTGGATACCTTGTTGGATCTTTATATTCCTCTATAAACCAATGATGAAGATCATCGGATGTAAGAGTGCTAATTTTAACATTCTACAATTGAGACCTTCTGCAGACGTGATGCCTCCTGTGTACCAGATACCTTCGACGAGCCAGGATTCTTCGAGCTTGAAAGCCCCAGAAGCTATGGAAAGATGTGGTCCGAGTCACCACGTAGATCCAAGTACACTCGACTACGAAACACCGTGAAATATAGCAGATGAGAACCGAATGGCTAAGAAGAAGACGAACCCACCGAAGGAGTTGGTAGATGATGTCAACACCACTGCCCTCTGAAAGCTGTCGTATGTGTTGTGTTTTGCAGTGCTCATTGAACATTTTTTCAACTGTATTTTTCTAATATTTTCTAGTGTATTTCATGTATTGTTAATAAATTTTTTCCCAGTTACAGAGTCTCCAGAGGAGGGGATGTCATCGAGTGCTAGAGTCCGTAGACTAGTGCGCACTCCAATGCGCATCGCCTACCTTCTAATCCTTCCTATTGGCCAATCGACCTAGAAATCCTTAATATCGCTACAACACGCATATATAAAAGTTGGCGATTTTCAGATTAGGCGGCCCAATTCAAGTTAACACAGACATCACGTCACCTAGACCTCCAGCTCCCCCTAGACAAATAAGAGATTATCGTAGAGCAAACTGACCACTTTTCAAATCCTACAACATAAACAATATTCCTGAGTTAAGCGAACTTGATACAAATGACAATATCGATCAAAGTGTAATCCAAATTGAGAACTTCATAATCGAGGAAATCAATAACTCAATCCCTTGAAAATCATCCAACCATTCTCACAGGCACTTCCACAATACATCATTGCCAAAATACACCAAAAAAGACGGCTTCTACATCAATATAAGAACAACAGAGACCCCTAATCAAAACAGAATCACATCTCTGCTAGAATCAAGAGGGAAATATCTGCCCTACAGGCTCTCCAGTGGTAAGATACTACCTTTAAACTAGATTACAGATATGGGACTAAATCCTGGAACAAATTCAAAGAGCAAAACAAAAAACTTCTCAACTTTCACATCTGTTGATCAACAATCAGATAGTCAGCTCCCCCGAGCTGAATGCCGAAGCATTCAAAAACTCGCTTTACGAAAATTTTCATACCCCTAATAATCCAAACTTAGATCGCTTACTCAAACTCCCGGACCTGACAATATCAGTAGAAGGTGCGTAAAACAACTTCCAGAGAATATTACCCCGCTTCCCACAAAAACTATTAATGCATGCCTCAAAAACAGCTATTTTCCTACTCCTTGGAAAACAGCTAATCACTATCATGATACCCAAACCGGTATCATGATAGTGATTAGCTGTACAAAACCTCGTACAAATCCGAAATAATACAGACCAATCTCCTTAATAATCAACACACTAGGGATAGTCCTCGAGCTTATCCTCAAGGAGAGGCTCAGCGACTTTCTCGAAATAAACAATATCATCCCCAGATTTCCGTATGGATTCCAAACAAACAAATCAACACAAAATGCATTAATAGATTTCACAACAAAACTCAGTCCTTAAACGACAATACCATCGCGATCGCCACTTTTCTTGATGTACAAAAGGCCTTCGATCAGTTCTGACCTGCCGGACTTGTTCGGAGGCTAATTGAAATCAGGCTACCCCTACAATTCATAAAAATTATACATTCTTACCTTATGAATCGAACAGTTAGAGTGAGAATAAGCGATCAAATATTAACCCCATTTACTCCACGTGCTGGAGTCCCACAAGGTTCAGTGCTAGCACCCCTGTTGTACATCACATACAACAGTAACATTTCAAACCAAAACATAGCATTACAGTTTATTCGTCTTCCGGGTTTGGACCGTGTCATTTGTGAGTGACCCAAAAGTGGGTTCATCTCGTTCATCTTGAGATGAACCCACTTTTGGGTCACTCACAAATGACACGGTCCAAACCCGGAAGACGAATAAACTGTAATTCTGACTCTGGCCGTGGAAGCCTACGATTTCACAAAACATAGCAAACACTCAACTGTACCTCTATGTATATGACACTGCCCTCTTTACAACAGCGAACGGCTATCATCCCGAGAGAATCTTTAGAAGAGCACAAACCCTTTTAAACGGTGTCGAAGAATGGTGCAATAAGTAGAGAGTTACTCTAAACACTGCAAAAACTTAGACAATCATGTTCCGCAGCCCAAGAATATCGTACAGAGTCACTAGTCACAACGATGACCTTTGCTACTAGCCCTACAACTTCCTATTTGGGCGTACTATTTACTAGAACGCTCAATTGGAAACCTGATCTAAAGGCAACTTTAGATAGGGTCAGGAATCGAGCCCGATTCCTAGTAGCACTTACAGGGGCTTTCAGAAAACCCAACACAAAAACTCTCATCTACACTTATAAAACATTCATTCGACCCGTTATTGAGTATAAGGCTAACTTATATTGCCTTCTCAAAGAGTATCAAAGGAGAAAGCTGATCACTGCGGAGCGCAGAATTCTGCGGAGTGCGTGCAGAAAACTTTGGTATTTACCATCCCGTGAAATCCATCAAACGGCAAATGTTACTCCAATCATCGAGAGAATAAAATCCCTCAACAGAAACAGGATGGTCCGCCATCCAACACACAAGACACCTTAAAAAGTTCCTGCTCTTTCCGTGGTCACGTATCCTCCCCGAAGCCCAAAAACCAAAAACTTCACACAAGTCCATCCTAATGTAGGCATGCATTGACGAACTTCCGGAAGAATACGCTGACATCCTCGAAGCTACTCCACTAGCTTATAGAACCCATCTCTAATTTCCAATTCCTTGTCCTTACCCTGGACAGGGGGAGATTGGTTTTTTGCGGTTTCCCACTCTCACTACTCAACGATACCTGTCCGTCCTTGAGAAAATAGCGGCAACTATTTTCTCACCTGAATCGGCAGTGAGTGGAACCGTCACAGGAACGCTAACATTCCAGTGGATTCTAGGACTGTTTTCTTTTGTATTCCTGATGTCACACCACATTTAAATACAAGTCTTCTTTATAGTTTATTCGTCTTCCGGGTTTGGACCGTGTCATTTGTGAGTGACCCAAAAGTGGGTTCATCTCGACGTTTCGCTACAATTGTATGTAGCTTCTTCAGGAGAACAAAGAAAAAGAAAAAGAAGACAGGAAGATGGGTAGTTAGCAACGGTAACTCAGTTACTCAACGCAACCAGAGGCGAATACTAACTACCAAGATGGGCATTTGGTCACAGTAACTCAACTACTCAACGCAGCCAGAGGTGAAAACCAAATGCCAGGACAGGGATTCACGTCCAACAGCTCAGAACACTAACGCGTCGAGAGGCGGGGAGTGAATCCCGCCTCTCGACTCGTTCTCTCGACCCGCCTCTCGCTCTTGGGATTCACTCCCCGCCTCTCGACGCGTTAGTGTTCTGAGCTGTTGGACGTGAATCCCTGTCCTGGCATTTGGTTTTCACCTCTGGCTGCGTTGAGTAGTTGAGTTACTGTGACCAAATGCCCATCTTGGTAGTTAGTATTCGCCTCTGGTTGCGTTGAGTAACTGAGTTACCGTTGCTAACTACCCATCTTCCTGTCTGCTTTTTCTTTTTCTTTGTTCTCCTGAAGAAGCTACATACAATTGTAGCGAAACGTCGAGATGAACCCACTTTTGGGTCACTCACAAATGACACGGTCCAAACCCGGAAGACGAATAAACTATAATTCTGACTCTGGCCGTGGAAGCCTACGATTTCACAAGTCTTCTTCTTAGGGTGCCTGTCCGTTCCGAACGTTGGCGATCATTCTGGCTATGATGATTTTATTGGTTGCTATACGAAATACAAGTCTGAAGAGGATCAAACGACCCTAAACGGGTCCAAAAAATATTCAAATCTTCACGAAATAAAGAATACTTATCCTATCTCACGAGATGAACATTGACTGACTGACTGGTTAGACAGGTTAGTCCCTCACGCGCTCTCCTAGTGTTACCTGCATTCCATCTAGCACCTCTAGACTCTGATAGGAATATAAGTAAGAAATAGCTTGCCTTTTTCAGGGCAAGCTACACCAAACCAATATATCGAATAGTCCATAGCCAAAGATGGACTTAGCAGAGAATTCTTCACCTGCAACGTTCGAAGCCCACTGCCGAGAGTACGAGGATGCAAAGGCGGTTCGACCCCTAACTTCCCCAAGACGACAGTATCAAGACGAAACCACAACTCTATATCCAATAAGGTCTGGCGTGACACAGGGGGGTGTAAGAGGATCGGACCAAGTGTCCGATCCTCTATATAATCTACATAGTTGATCTTCCCACTAGTAAAAATATATCCATTGCAACATATGCAGATGATACCACTGTTATCGTATCTCACAAAGATCCAGTGATAATGGATGTTAAAGTTAAAAAAAAATTAAATTAAATCTATTCATCATCTACAACCTATAAAAATGGGCCTGTCTAACTGGACCTAACATTAAATGGTTAGTTCTTGCAACAAAAAGAAGATGCAAAATATCTGAGAATCCATCTGGACCGATGCGCGATGATTAATTTGGAAAACACATATTTTTGCTAAAAGAAAGCAACTGTGCTTAAAACTTGTTCACTCAAACAATATTTTTCAACTAGTTGTTTTTCATGTACGACTGTCATTGTATTTAACGATATATAAAAACAGGTAAACTTAATCTTAATAACAAGATAGTGAAGATTAGACATTTTGAGTAAGTTAAGTTCAGATTTTTAAAATTTACATCCTTAAAAATTTGCAGAATTATTTAATTAGGATTTAACTCGGTCCTGATACTTTACAAATTTTGAATGGTAGAATATTTATAAGGAGGGAGTATTTTTATTATTTTATTATCATTTTTAAGAGGCCGCTGGGTTAAGTTAAAGAAGGTTGGGTTAGGTTAGGTTAGGTTAGGTTTATACTATATTTGTAAACCGTCTTTACATTCTTACACTGCGTACCTATCCCTTGCTCTCCTCAATTTAGGCATGCTACTAGAATAGAAAACTCTTCTCAGTTTTCAGCTGTTCTTATTAGCTGTTAAAAAATTAATCCTGTCTATTTTTGAATGTTCGTTAGCCTTTCACTCTTAGTTGAGCATATTTATACTTATTATTTCTCAGTAGGTGACCTAGGTATGATGTTTTTCTAACTTTCACTGTGTTGAAGCATTAAATATACAGGGTGTCCAGAAACTCTCCTGACAAACGAAGACTGGAGATTCCTCAGACAATTTAATCCAATTCAGCTAGTCCGAAAATGTTTCCTAAGGGAACTTTCAAGATTGCGCCTTGTAATTAGTTTTTTGTAATACCTTCAGAACGCTTCTAGTTAAAAAAACGGTACGATTATTTATCATCCAGAGTTATATCGATTGCATCAATTACAATTTTCTAGTACCGTTCATAGGCGGCCGTTTTGGGTAGGTCAGTAGTTATTTTAAGACACAACTTTTTTGTCTTTAACTTTTAAGCATTTGTTAAACTAGATTATTAAACTTTTAGGTATTCTAGTACCAAAAGGTATTTTTACTTTAAGTCGACAGGATACACCATTTTCTAGAAAAATCGATTTAAAAATTTTTCGTTTTTTCGCCATGAAAGTTAAATTATTATGTACCTTAACGAATTTTTTTAATTATCTTTTATTCAATAAATGCAGCACACAATTCGTAAAAAAAGTTTGGAAAGAGGCAAAAAATCAAATTGAAACAAAATTTTATTTAAAGGGTTTTAAAAACAAAGTATTTATTACGATGGAACGAAACTAACACAAAAGAACAACTATCAAAACTAGATAATTACAAAAGATGCTCGATGATCTTGAACATTAGTCTCTATGCATAAATTTGACCTATTGCTTAAAGGATGCCGAATTCTTTCAAAAATTTCATAGTTATTTCTAAATTCGTTGCAATCATCTCGTATTCTTAGCCAGAGTTTTGCACGATTTTATATCGGAACGGAATAAACAAATGCTTTTATGTGTTATTAAATACAAAAATCGCAAGGATTAAAATCCGGTGACCTTGCTGGTCAAGCAACTGGACCGCCTCTTCCAATCCAGTGGTCTTCATAGTTATTATCACGAAACTCTCGTACATTCCTGCTAAAGTGGGCCAGACAGCCGTCATGCAAACAAGTTTTGCTGAATATATAAAGGCACATCATCTAATGAATCAGGTCAAACATTTTGCAGGAAATGTAAGTAATCAGCACCATTTAAACGAGCAGGCAATTCCACAGGCCCAAGTAGATAAGCGTTAACGTTAACTACTCCTATCCAGACGTTTATGCTAAACCTATGCCGATGCTTAAATTCTTGAACAACGTGGGGATTGTCACCAACATATGAATTATATTATGCATTATGCACATTAAAAATTCCATTTTTTGTGAATGTAGCTTTGTCGAAAACAAAAGGTACCTGCAAAAAAATTATCATTTTAATTTTTCTGATTTTGTAACCATGTTTCGTGAAATTCTTCACCAGCAGGAAAAACTCCTTCTACCAGTACTTGTAACTTTGTAAAATGAAAAGCATATAACGATAATTACTAGATTTTCCTCAACTTTAATTAAAATAACATTTTCATGTGCTGCTTTTACATAAGCATGTAGTCCTCTTTCATTATTTTTTTTGAGCACCTAACCTGTTTCTCTTAATTGTTGATGAATAGCTGTAAATATTGAGTGAGTGGGATCACGGTTGGGAAATTTTTCAGGTATCTACGTTGTGCTGCTCGACCGTTACACCTTATTTCTCCATAAACTAAAGCATATCAGCGTATTTCTCATTAGTAAAAACCATTCTTGTTGAATTAAAATTGTTATTTTTGAATGCCACAAAGTAAAAATCTTAAGCAAACTTTGCGAACCGACCACAAGTTGACAATGAAAAACGACAGGTCAAAGCCAACTAGTGCAAAAAATATTAATTTAATTTTCATGACTAAAAAATAAAAAAAGTTCAAACCGATTTTTCTGGACAACGGTGTATCCTATCGACTTAGAGTAAGAGTATAGCTTTTAGTACTAGAATACCTAAAAATTCGTATTATATATTATTATAGTATTAGTTCAATTTATGAAATCGATTCAATTGTGGAGGATAAATAATGGCACCAGTCTTCTCTCTTTTTTTTTTTAATAGAAGCGTTCTGGAGGTATTAAAAAAACTTAATTAAAAGGCGCCATCTTCAAAGAGCTCTAGCTTCATTAGAAAGCATTTTCGGATTAGGTGAATTGGGCAAAATTGTCTTAAAATTATCTGAGGAATCTCCGGTCTTCGTTTGTCAGGCGAGTTTCTGAACACCCTGTATTTAAATATAAATGACAAATTATTACTAGTTATTATATCCAATAAATAACATTTACACTTACACAATTATATCTAGAATTTTAATTTTGCTATATTAGCAACATGAATTTTGACAACAAATTGCATCAAAATAGCATGAAACATAGAACATGTTCTAATGTTTTGTCTAGCACAGATATTGCTTTAAAATATCGAGTGATCATGCGCAGTTGAATAATCTGTCTTGAATACCGCTTACACAGCAATAAAATTACATAATGTAAAAATAGCTTTATGTTTTGTATAATATTTTTTTCTCTTTATCAATTAATGGATAATAGTAGAAATAAGAACGACTCACTTTTAACCGATAGTGTCGTTTTAAAATGAAGTGTTCGCAGAAGAAAAACGTTTAAAATTTTGAGTCTGTGAGAGTGAAGCGCAGTTTATCGACAAAAACCGCTAGATAAAATGAAAAAGTAATTTTCTTACAAACAGAATTCATGGCAAGGTTGTTCAATCGTTTACGCATTAGCATCAAGTTAACGCTTGTCGCCATATGACCGTTCCAACCCCCATGCGCCCAACCCTCACATGTTTCTGACTTCCCAACACATTCATTGTCGTACCGAAAATACCGCAAGCCACGAATCATTATCTTAGGAAATGTTTTATGTGGACTTTATATATGGATCTATAAGAGCTAGTCACCAAAATATAATAACAAAAACATATATTTTAGAATTTTAAAGTATTTTTTTCCGTTAATTAAACTTCATATTATTAACCTTAAATTATAAACTTATCTATTTTTTTGATATTTCAGCTTCCAAATATTAATACAATTATTTAATTAAAGAGACACGCTTGTAAAATATTTTTTATTTAATTAACAGGATAAGTGCCACGTATACCCAATTGGGTGGACCCGAGTAGACCTTGGCTGGTGACAAGACAAAACCTTGTGAACTGCTCAGGAGTGCAGAGCTATATTTTCTTCATTTATTATCATAAAAACAATTTTACAAATACCATTCGGTTTCTCGTGGGAAAACCAAGATATTAGTACATTGAAACTTAACTACCCAAGTGGGTGGACTTATTGGTGACCCAAAACCTAGGGACAGTGTTTTCTCTGGTATTTACCGACGAAATGTCTGGAAATTTGGCCACGTTATTCGAAATTATGTTGCCTTTAAAATGATATTTTTACTTTTTTTTATTTTTTGAAACTTCTGTTGAAAAATTGAATTATACTGTTTAACGCTTTATTATAACCAAACTTTTAACGCCCATCACTTGAAAGAGTTTTTTTTCTATAATCGTTGATTTTTTTTCACCTTTCTGTGTCCAGTAATAATCAAGAAAAGCGTGTTCCAACTTTGAAGAAAATTGCTAAAAAATACTAAAATCTAATAGTGAAACGTGTTACTCATCATTGGTGATTAGTTACATCGTTATCGCCTTCGTGACGTCAAATCTCATGAACGTACGGTCAGTTATTTCGTGTTAAAACTAATTTGAATGGAGAATAATGCATTTGTTGACATTAAACTACCCGTCGGCCGGCGCCACTGAGTAAAGATGGTCTGGCGTAAGTAGTGTAGAAAAGTAAGTGATACGCCCATTTCAAATCGCAGTGTGCCTTAACTGCTAAAGCAGCCTTAACAGACTTTCAGTAAGATACAAAATCAATATCCATCTAAGTAAGTGGACAAAAATATAGCTGATTCAAAGATATTATTTAGTTATTTGGATTGACATCATCATTGGATTGGATGAACATTATCAAAACACACAAAACATGTAAATGTTTTACCTAGACGGATTTAAATTTAAAAATCCCGTGAAAAGCTAAAAATGGTGTTTGATATAAATAAATTGTTACTAACCTCATAGGAGTAGACTGTACGGCTTAGTGGTTGTAGATCCGGTTCATAGCTTCTTTTACTCAACCTCGCTAATAAATTGTTTTTTTCTGGATGGGTAGATAGAGTACAGTACTTTTCAAAAATATGTACCTGTTCTAAATCACTTGATTTTTTTGCACACTTACCTGAAGGCATCTAAGCAGATCCTAAGATACGAATTGTGTACGGAGTCAAGAGCTTTTAGATGTGACTTGAAGGCAGACATTTAGACAAAACTACCATAGTTTATTTTGGAGCTAATAATGGATCTGTAAACTGTAAACAATACCTCTTCGTTAACTCCCCATTGGAAATGTACTAGACTTTTTAGGATATTAATATTTTTTAAGCAGTTGCCTTTCGTTTCCTGTATGTGTGTATTCCATGTAAGTCTGGAGTCGAAGTTTAGTCCTAAGACTTTATGACTATTAATAACATCTAGTAATACTCCGTTGTATGTCAAAGTTGGATTATCTTTCGTCGTTATTCTACTATATTTCATAATTTTAGTTTTTTGACATAAGAAGAAAAACCCCATATGCCTCGACTACCTTCTTATATTATCAATGGTTATTTGCATTAGTCGACAAGTTGTTTTAATATTCTTTCGTCTGCAAAAGAGTACAAGGTCATCAGCATATAACGCGTATGTAACAGGGAGATGAATGCTTTTGCATACATTATTAAATACCAAACTGAATAAAGTTAAAGTACGAAACAAAACCTTGTGGTACTCCATTATGTTGAATACGAGTAGATGACATCTTTCCATTTAAAATAACTGTAAACGTTCTATCATCTAAAAAATTCTGCACAAAGTATTATATGTTTCCACCAAGTCCACATTGTTGAAGATATTAAATATTATAGATTTTTGAACAGCGTCACAAGTCTCCTTCGACATCAAAAAAGGCTGCTAATAAATCTTTACCATTGTCTATCATTCCCTCCATTAATTTGCACATGGTGATATTGCCAAACAGTGATATTAGTCTATATGAATTAGATAAATTTTGTATTTGGTTATGACCTTTTTTAATTGGTATGATACATAATTCTCGCCACCGCTTAGGAAAATTAAAACTATTCCTATAGTTGTAAAATTTGAATACAATAATAATGCAAGGAGTCGATAATTTCTTTAAAAATATGAAAAAAATGTCATATAAGACATTTCCTGTGTCATGTTCCTATAAGATAAATGGTGTGTTAATAAGATCGATTTCTTGTGCAGTTTTTATTGAGGAGAACTTTCCAGTTAATGTGCCTGATGATATTAGGCGAGTATTGTCTTTTGGATTTTTGTTCAAACGTAGCAGCTAGTAAATTGGCAATTCATTTTACGTCATTGATAACGTTGGTTTGATAACTTATACCTACTTTGAATAGCGAAAATTGCCTTACGGCCCTGCATTTGTCGTATTCTCGTCCATACTTGGACATAAGGGGTTTTGGATTTTAGTGACGAAGTATATTCTCTGGATCTGACCTTTAAGTTTTTAAATTGAACAAAATCTTCGTTATTTCGAGTTCTTCGGTATTTGTTTAATGCTTTTTGGCCATGGTCTTTATTAGTCCACCATGGTACTTTATTAGTGTATAGGCTGTAGAAGTTTTACCAATATGTAGTTCAGCTGCAGAGATAATGCAGTGGATAAGAAGGTTCAGAAATTCGTCTATGTCATCAGAAAAAGACAGAAGTGGAAGTTTTTTTTCAAGATACGAGTAGAAGCCAATCCAATCTGTATTGCCGATCCTCCATTTGGGTACACGATAATTGCTTGATTTATTCTAGCTATTAAAAATCAGAATTGAAAAGTGATTGCTATTAAAGGAACTGTCGAGGACATGCCAGTTTAGTAGAAATGATGATTTTGGAACAGAAAAGCTTAAATCAATTGCGAAAAATGCGCCAGAAGATATATTGAAGTATGTACTTGAACCGGTGTTTAATAGCCAAGTGCTAGAATAGTTTAATACGTTTTACGTATTAAACTATTAGTATTAAACGTATTAGTATTAGTATATTATATAGTACGTCAATGCTACGTACCGTAATTTTGTTGGGGCATTAGATGGTGACTGCAACTGCTTCAATGCCAGTAGTGAATATGTGATGTGTAGAAAACAGATCTCTGGAAACAAAAATTGAGGTGCCAACACCACTGTCTCTCAGGTTGTCCTTTCTTAAACAACAAACTACTCTCTGAAATGGACAGATTAAACATGACTATCATGGGGGCGAGTGAAACAAGATGACCAAACAAAGGGAATTTCAGTGCAAATGGTTACGCCGTTTATTTTTCTGGAAATCAAGACCAAATGCATCGAAATGGAGTAGCAATAATTATCAAACAGCATATTAATAAGTATGTCACTAACTTCATCCCAATATCAGACAGAGTAATTTTAATACAGCTGAATGCTAAACCTGTAAATATAAATATCATCCAAGTTTATGCTCCCACTGCTGACGCAGATGAGCAGAATATTGAAGAATTCTACCATTAAATAAAAGAAGTGCTAAAAATAACAAAGAAACACGAAGCAATAATAATTATGGGTGACTTTAACGCTAAAGTTGGACAGAAGATGACGCAGGGCATCACCGGAAAGTTTGGCTTGGGAGACAGAAATCAAAGAGGTGAACGGCTAATAGAATTCTGCCAAGAAAATGACTTCGCCATTACAAATACCTGGTTTCAACTTCCAGAAAGGCTTCTTTACACGTGGAAATCCCCTCAAGATGGACATCAAGGCAGAATAGTACGGAATCAAATAGACTACACTACGACTGATATAGGAGTAGACGTCGCGCGCTAGCAGATTTCAAATATTGTACCGAGAGCTCAGTTGATCGAGAACCGCTTAGCTGTATACAACTGTATACACTTGTATACAGCTTGTATACAGCTAAGCGGTTCTCGATCAACTGAGCTCTCGGTACAATATTTGAAATCTGCTAGCGCGCGACGTCTACTCCTATATCAGTCGTAGTGTACATCCTAATAAACCACCGATTTCGAAACAATATTAAATATGTAAAAACTTACCCCGGCGCTGACCTAAACTCAAATCACAATTTACTCTGCTCCAAAATACAAATTAAATTGAAGAAATTAACAAAGACAACTAAGCCTTGTAAGATATATCTCGATCCCCTGAAAAACCCTCAAACGCGCGAACACATAACACAGCAAATAAATAGTAAAATACACAGAATATCAAATATACCAAACGAAAACAGAACCATTAACAAATGCTGGTATGCCATTCAAAACTCGATTTTAGAGAACGTACAAGAGTCCTTGAAAACACCTACCATGTTGGCAAAAAATGAGTGGATGACACAAGAAATTCTAGATCTGATGGAAGTTCGACGGCAACACAAAAATAGAAATATTATCGAATATCGTGAAATTAATAAACGCATAAAAAGAAAAATTAGGCAAGCCAAAGAATCCTGGCTTGAGAATTTATGTAAAGAAATAGAAGACCTCCAAAAAAAGCATGACAGCTTCAACCTGTATAAGAAACTTAAATATACTGCCGGAATTAGAAAACAGAAAAATGCTCACATACTTAAAAGCGCGGACGGAAAAATTTGTGATCACGAACAACAGTGCAAAGAATGGGAGAGATACATCACTGACCTTTTTGACGATGCTTCTAGGGAAAATGCTCCAAATACTGCCTATGACAACCAGTTGGACAGAGGTCCCAATATGCTGAATTCGGAAGTCGAAAAGGCAATACAGCAAGCCAAAAACAATAAAGCACCTGGACCAGATAAAATCCCTGCCGAACTACTTAAACTTTTGGATGAGGAAAGCATTGCCTGCTTAACCACTTTCTTCAACAAAATTTACAACGAAGGAAAAATACCAGATGATTGGTTAGAGTCACTGTTTATAACATTACCAAAGAAAAGCAGGCCCACCAAATGCAGCGATTTTAGACTAATCAGTTTGATGAGTCACACACTGAAGATACTCTTACGAATTATACAAAACCGAGTATTCCTTCTATGCGAAAGTAAGATGGGTGATAAGCAATTTGGATTTAGAAACGGTCTAGGAACTAGAGAGGCACTATTCTGTATGCGCGTTCTATTACAAAAAAGTTGTGAATTCCGAAAGAATGTTTATGTTTGTTTCATCGACTTCGAGAAGGCGTTCGACAGAGTCCAACACAATATACTTTTCGACTGCCTACGGGCAGCAGGACTTGACAACTATGATATAAGACTGCTGAAATACTTATATTACAATCAAGTAGCCTCTATCCAAATTGGAGACAGTCCCACTGAAAAAATACCCATCAAACGTGGAGTACGGCAGGGTTGTGTTTTGTCACCCACTCTTTTTAATCTGTACTCTGAAGAAATCTTTAGGGAGGCTTTGGATGACAGACAAGAGGGAGTAAGACTAGGTGGAGAAGTAATCAACAATATTAGATACGCTGACGATACAGCCATTCTTGCAGAAAGTTTACAAGATCTCCAAATATTACTAAATCTAGTCAGTGAAGCAAGTTATCGGAGAGGCCTAAAAATCAACATTTCAAAGACAAAGTGGATGGCAGTTGGAAAGATCCATATAGATCAAGGTCTGCTTTCTCTTAATGGAGAAGAGATAGAAAGGGTAAATCATTTCAAATACCTTGGCAGCTGGTTAAATGTAAATTGTGACTCTGATGAAGAGATAATATCCAGGATCGAAATATCACGTAAGGCTTTTATGACCTGGAAACCAGTTTTATGCAACAGAAACCTGTCAATGAACATTCGTAAGAAGGTCCTGAAATGTTATGTGTGGTCGATCCTATTGTATGGTTGTGAGACATGGACGTTAAAAACCACAATGCTAAACAAGTTAGAAGCATTCGAAATGTGGTGTTATAGACGAATCCTAAAGATATCGTGGGTTTCGCACACTTCCAATGAAGATGTTCTTCAAATGATCAACTCAGAACGTCTGCTCATAAAAATCATAAAGAGGAGAAAAACAGAATACTTCGGCCATATAATTAGAGGACCCAAATACCATTTACTTCGCCATATAATACAAGGAAAAGTGGAAGGAAAGAGATGGATTGGTCGAAAGAAACTTTCATGGCTGCGTAATATTAGACAATGGTGTGGTTTCACAGTAGAAGAATTATTTCGCGCAGCAGCCGACAGAGAAAGGTTTCAGGAAATTGTAAGCATGATGACGGTCAACGTCTGAATACGGACACGGCACCCAAAGAAGAAGAAGAAGGAAACAAAAATTGAGGTGCCAACACCACTGTCTCTCAGGTTGTCCTTTCTTAAACAATGATAACCTTCGTAATTTTTAAATTATCCAATTTTGGTATCTTTAAAGTTTGTCTCTTGTAAATATATAAAATCTGCCTCCGTTTCTGCGAATAATTATTGGATTTTTTCAAATCTCGGATAGAATCTGTCACAATTCCATTGAATTAATGTGTAAGTAACTAAGTAATTAAAAGGTAGGTTTTTGTGACTTTTGTGATGTATCTGAGAGATAATCTTCATCAGTGGATGATTGTGATACTTCAGCGTTGCTACTAACTGTGGTTAAATATTTCTTTAATTTTTTTGTTGTTCTAGTAACTCCCTTAGCAGATCTTTCTGTTAAAGAAGGGTATATCTTATACATATCGTCCAACAGGACCTGTATATCTGTAGTAATTTGCAGAGCTTCCATTTTTGGGTTGCCGTTGCCAAATGAATTCTCGAGGAATTCAATAATTTGATCAGCTGTTAACATATAGTCATTTGGATTTGTGTTACAGAGATTTTGTATAATTGTCTTTGTGTTGTCTGATAGAATAGCTTCGTTTGCGGACTGCATCTTAGGCTTCTTTTTAGCTAATTTTGGTTAATCAGTGCTGAAGGACTGCTCTGGAGGGGCATTACATCAACGTTGGATGCCTGGTCTTCAAGAGCATTTATGCCATTAGTTGATGAATGCCGTCGTTGTAACCTGGTGCTGGTAATAATTTAGTTGTTTGAAGATGCTGAAAATTTGCATCAACTATTGTAGTTGTTGACAGTGTTGATGAAAAAATACATGATTGCGGCAAGGAGGTTGTTTGTGTATTTGTATTAAAACATTTGTTTTCTGTATGCCCAGGCTGTTTATAAAGCAAACACTCCATACGATCTGTGGACAAGAATATTCTATATGCGTTATTCTCATGCTGTATAAAAAGTGACGTTTGAAGCTCGTAGTGCTCAGTAGCTAGGGTAACATAGACTTGACGTCTGAAACTCATAATATGCGAGTACTCATCTCCTGGAATACCTGCCTATAATAATAATGTAGGTGACACCATTTGAAGTCCGAAATCTTTGAGTGCCTATGACCTCATTAGATATGGATGGACAGACATTTAATATCAATCTCTTAGCTGAAGAAATAAGTCTTCTTACACCCAGCTCGACGGAATTTAGAGTTACAGTGGAATGCTCTAATATAAGCTGGTCTACAAGCTGGGTTGTTGATAAGTAGATATACACTCGGTGGTTTGAGATTTTTGATGCAAAACAAACATTTTTGGGATTAACGATGTTTCCAACTGCTTTAACATACTCCAGTAACACAAGATTGGGATGAGAATGTATGATAATTGCTTGTTCTTTTTTTGGAAAAATACGTTTAGATCTTGTTTTCGCTGCAGCAGCATAAGAAGTTGTAGGTGTATTGTTTTCACATTAACATTATTGATTTTGTTACGATTGAAGTAGTTTGTTCAATTTTGTTGTTCTTGTAGTCAAAAGCAATATGTTTAGGATTATCCATAATTGTTATAGTTATTGACAAGTGTCTAGATAACCACATCACAGTATAATGGAACCTCTTTATACTGTGACCACATACCATGACGTATTACTGGTTGTCTATAAAATTGGCGTAAAGCGAAAGGTAACTTAACATGTATTAATGTTTCACTAATGAGCACAAAAAATAGTCATATATATATATATATATATATATATATATATATATATATATATATATATATATATATATATATATATAGTCATATTTTAAATAATACCTTCACTCGTGGGCAAGAGTAACCAGCAGTTTCCAATACACTACATCTTAATGTTTAAAATCACATATTCACGAGTGAATAAGCCTACATATTGAATATATTTGAACCACCAGTTAGAAGAAGGGAATGAATCCAAAAAGTAGATTTTCGGGAAATCAATAAAAACTGTTTATTCTTTCTATTTAATTTTTTCTTGTTTACTAATGACATCTACTATAAAGTACAGTTTATATAAGTTAATTTGGATTGAAGAAAAACCATCCAGTGATTTTCGTTATCTAGAAAGACGATAAAGAAAATCTTGGATTTATTCCTTTCTTACAACTTATATTTTTTTGACATGAATAAAGACACAAAATTGTATGAAAAAGCTTATTTTATTTAAAGTAATTTATAAAAAACAAACAAATACACAAAAAAACATTTCCCTAAACTACCCTTCTTCCTCAATGATATTATCTGATGCAATAGTTGGCCATGTAAGAATGTTTTCATAAAATTCTTTTTTATCTTCTAACGTCTTCCATCTTTTTCTCATTTATTGGTATTTTTGCCCTGTATGTTCTGGTAGTAGGCAATAGAGGGATCACCCCATTTTTTTGAAGTAGAAACCTCTGTTTCAGAAAACCATCTATTTGTTCTGAAACTGTTACGTAGCCTTTATGGGAAGAAGAATACTCTAAATATCTATATTTGGATATCATAAATGTAGACGTTTTGTCCACCGACTTACACGTTTTTTTGTAATAATTTTTCCAAGTGTTTTTAAAGTCGAATATGTCGTCTGAGGTGATTGTTGTTACCGAAAATCCTCTTGTTTTGGCAGTAGAGATCATTATGTTGTATTCCTCTGGTACGTAAATCCTATCTTTTCTCCTGATAAGTCTTTTTGCTGTTCCGAAATTCCGATCGCACTGTAAAAACGAATGTCCACTCACAGAAAAGTACTGATACACTTTATCGAACCGTCCAGTCGAAACCAACATGAGCATGGACCGTATCAGGGTATTGTTTCTATTCTGTCCTCCGGAAGCGTCACTAAACACGTGAAGTTCGTTTATAGCAGGATCCATATTCTGAATTGTCTTCCAAATTAGGCTACATACATCATCAGGTACTCTTTTAGCTTCTCCTTCATGGTACGTGTAACAATCTGCACAATTTGTTTTCAAATCGTGGACACAAAACACATAAAGCCATAGTTTTATGAGATAGAACATTTCCTGTACTGGTATTTTTGGAAGCGGAAGGTTTTGCATGTAGTCGAAAACAATAGCTCCGACATTTTCCTTTTCTTGACATAGTCTCAACACTTCTTGCTGCTTCAGGTAAAACTTTTTAGCTCGTCTCAGATGTACCATATTTTCTGCAACTGCTAAACGCTTGGCGTTTTCATTCAGCGTTTGACATCTTATTTTAGCCTCAAGTTCTTCACAAGTTGAACAAACGTCAACCTGTGGTCTTCCAAATCTGTAGCCATGGTTATCCTTATAGTATTTTCTAAAAAAATCGTATTTAACGATGTTGGCATGTTCGGGATACTTTTTGCAAAAGAGTTCATGCATTATCTTCACATTGAGGTTAGCATCCAAATATTGAATTAATCTGGTGCTGTAATGTGATTCTTTTAACGGACATGATCGAATGTGATGATCGATCGTAAGAACTACATTGTTATCTAAATTGTTGCCACGATTTAAATGAATACCACGATGATCCACCGGTAATTTTCCTTCGGCAATAAGAGAAGTCAGTCGAAAAATTGCTTTATTTTTTATAGCATACAAGACTGAAAAAGCTTGCCTACATACCTCAACTCTTGCAGAATTTATTTGGATAAAATAACGAAAAGTATTGTCACGCCTTTTGGGATTTTCATTTTTGGATCGTCTTCGAATAACTTTCGAGCAGTTTATGAGGCTCATAAGAAAAGTATCCTGTTCATTTTTTGGACGTCCACTGTACACACTTTGTAGAATCGTTTGCTTTTCTTCTAAACTAAACTTCTGTGTGCACCGTTTTTTACATGTACACTCGCAAATCGCAAAAAATGTTTATGTTACTGTCCTTACTGCTATTACTATCACTACTACTAGACATTTTTCTGTTTAAAATATCAACAAACAAAACAAGAACGAGACTTACGTAGATGTCAACAGCAACTGAATTGTATTTTCATCACCGACAGTTACAGCATGTCGCCGTAGGCCGCCAAAAAACACGTGACAAACAGATTAAACTGTAAGTTTGAAGAAAGAAATAATTCCCTTTATTTATTCCCTTCTTAAAACTGTCGCAAATTTAGTGTTGGAATATCTCCGTAACTTATACGGTGTTTATTCCCTACTTAGCGCGGACAGATGGGTCTTGCCTTAAAAGGTATATTTTTGTTAAAAAGTAGTTTCGCCATATTTTGGCGTTTATTCCCTTCTTCTAACTGGTGGTTCATTTAGAATGTATCTTTTGAAATATTGTTTGGAGTAGAACAAGTATTTCAAATTGATTCAAACGTATGTATAAGGATACTTATCTGGTGAATATTTAAAAAAAACTAAACCTAAATAATTGGATGATATATTTGTTCTACTGTGATATATTTGTTTTATTGTGATATCAATAAATACCACGTAAAATGTAAAGTATAACATTTCAACCCAGCGCATTTTTATACAGTACGCCAGTGGGTTGAATCAGAACATGAGTAAAATCGTAAATCAAACAAAATTAAATATTAAAAACGTTCAAAAGTTTCCACGCGCATTCTAAATTTAAAATGAATGTAAAGTAGATAATTCGAATTTGAGAAATTAGAACCATTCTTTTCACAAAGAAAAGAAAATTTAATTTAATAGTGTCGACACATGTGCTTGTCGTTTCAAGATTTTCATATTTTTACTCTATCCTTGTCTGCAGGGGAGGAAATCAAGAATAAGAAATATGCGTACCTTTAGGGCATTATATAATTCAAATGAAATGGTTTTCTTTTTCTCGCAAAATTACACTGGAAAGAAATGACTCTTTAGAGCAGGGATAAAAAAGTGGAAATCCTACTTTGCAATTTAAACTATGATTACATTCTGGGGTTTTAGAAAACTTTTTATTTGAATAAAACTTATAAACTATGTAATACTTTGTTATAATAAGATTTCTGTACCTCTTTCGCAGCAATGTACGAAAGTTGAGTAAACAATACTCAATTGATGTAAAATATATTTTTTTAAATTTATCTCGCAATCAACTATTATTATGGGTGACTTGAATGCAAAAATTGGTAAAAGGAAAAGCGGTGAATTCATTGGGGATGTAATGGGTCGGGAAGAGATTTGTAACACTAATTTAAACACTCCGAGAATTTTGACGATTATTTATTTTATTTCAACTAACATCGATTTTTGAGAGGAGGTGTGATCAAACGCGTTGACTGGTTAACTTACTTTTCTCTACTAACTATCTATTTTTATTACTTGACTGAGATTTCATATTGTTTGTTGGATCATTGACGTTACTATCAGAATTTATATTTTCTATTATTTTAATGAGCAAAGTTCAGTAAGCGTCCAAATGTTATTTACTTTTCTATTGAAGTTTAAACAAGAAATTAGTTGCACTTAAATAAAAAATATTTTGACTGTGATTTCCTAATGAGATATAAAATGATTATATTCCCTTAACAAAGGAAATTTGTTATTGTTTATTCTTTAATAATAGTAATGTTTAATTTAAATGATGATAGGAAAAGTTGCTCTGTGCTGATTAGTTAAATAAGGACATTGGCGTAACCGAAATAGTGTCGTTTCATTACACCTTCCCCCTTAACAAAAATTTTCTTAAAATTTTTCAAGTATCGAAAATACAAAATACAAAATAATACAATTTTATAATTGTGAAGACGATAATACAATAAATACATATATAAGTGTGTATACTATATTATTAGGTTTTAACATATTTACATTTGTGAATATATATATAGAGTTTTTTTTTCCTATTAGATATGGCGGAAAATTGTCAATCCGTGTTATTTTTTAGCGAGGCGATTCTATCGCTTCTTCGTAACTTAGGTGAGATTGTTATAGTACCATTATTGCTAGTGCTTGGATTTGAAGCTAATTCAAAAGATAAAGGTAAAGATTCTTGTCTAGAATTCTTAATTTCTTTACAATAGTTAAAAGTTATGCAATTTGATATGCATCCGGTATCATGACTATGTTTGTGATGCTTCTTGCAATATCTGTATAGTCTGTATAATAAGTATATACCGAAAATTTTTATTAAAGTTAATAAGAAGTATAAAAAGTATGAATTATGAAGGATTTGTATAGGACTATTTGCTTCTTGTTCTACTTCGTTAATTGTGTTTTTTAAAACCTCTAATTTATGGCTTGCTATGTTAAGGTTTTCTCTATCTAAGGTAAATATGTGGCTGGGACTTACATATAGAGTGGTTAAGTTGAACTTTATACTACTGTTACAACAGTCGTCTTGTAGTATATTTATAGTTGGTAAAACTGATTTTGTGACGCTTTGAAAGGACGTTGACTTATAAGAAGATAGTATTGTGGAGCTTGTGTAGACTTTACAGTCTGCATTAAGAGTTAGTATGCCAGTACGAGATATCATGTGATCTTCCGGTCTGTTATTTTTGCACTGAACGGTTACTGAGATTGGTTTGGGTAAAATAAATAACCAAGTATTTCTTTTTAAGAGAGGATACCAAGTGTCAGTGTAGAATTGAGATATTCGGATGTCGCATGAATAGGGAATTTTTGTTGGTGAAAACAACATATCTGTTTCACAAGAGGCTCTTGAATAAGTAGAATATATCGGGTAATGATGAATGCATATGAGATCTTCAGTGGAGAGCTTTTTACAAGCATCAAGATTGTCTAGATTAGAGTATGTTGATTTTGATTCTGATATTGCGAGATAATTAAATCGAGGTAGAATGAATACATGTTGTAGTGCATTATTAACTGTAGGAAGTGGAATGAGTTTAAAAAGTTGGAAAGGTAGTTGACTCACGAGAGGCATTTTTACAATAAAAATTACCTTCGTATCGGAAAAGTAATGTTGAACATCGACTAAGCTTAAGAGTTCTAAGATATTCTGCTTTTCCAGCGGTAAAGGGTAAGCTGTAGAAGGAGGTATTTGAGGTAAAGTCTTGGTTAATTCTAATAAATATTGCTGAGGACTTAAGATAATAGGATGAAGTTGGTTTGTCTTAGAGAAAAGAATAGCGTTAATAATGTTGCTATATTCGTTATTGACTTCGCTAATTAGGAGAGTGATTAGGGATAAGTGTTCGTCAATCACTTGTTTTAGGTTTAATTGAAAGATATTTTTGGAGTTATCTTGCGTTAGCTTCTGGATTGTTCTGAAGTTTTTGTCAAATATGTTATTATTACGTTCAACATTCGTAATAGAAGAATTAAAGTTAGAAATCGTGGTCTGTACGATTTGAATTTGATCTTTGAGGAGAGTAATCAAGTGTTTGTCGTTTGACTCTACTTTGTTAATGGCAGCATCGTAATATTCGGCATCATTATGATCTAGGGTACCGAATAAGGTTTTAAAAACAGTTCCAATGCCATCGATGATGCCTCTTTTGACTCGCGTGGTATGGGCTAAGTCTTGAAGAACTTTGTCCTTTTCATGAATAGCAGGTGCAAGTTGTTCAATAACTAAGAGCGATGTGTTACATAAAGAAAGTGAATTAAGGGAGTTATGCATACATATTTCTTTAGTTTTTCTTAAATTACTATCAATTAATTTTAGCTTATTCTTAAAGGAATCTAAATTTAAATAAGTTACCAATTTCCAAGATGATTCATAAAAGTTTACATGAGCTACGTGGTCATAGTATATTCCAGGTGATGGTTCTATTTCTTTGATATCTATTAATTGATTGTTTCCATGGCTTGCATAAATTGAGTATGCAATCCTAAAACAAAGATAATTTAATTGGATCAATTTGAATGTGCAATTTTTATTCTGTCATTGTGTACTTTTACTCTCTTGTTTTTTATGAGCAGTGTAGAATTTACTGGAGAATTTATTTCGATTATTTTATAAGGTCCCGTATATCGTTGTGATAATTTTTTTGAACGGTTTGTGTATGACCGGTTGTTTTCTAAATAAACCATGTCATTTATTTGAAAGGTTACATTTTTACATTTCTTATCATAGTAGGATTTGTTAACTTCCTTAGATTTAATTAAATTTTCTCGAGCGATTTGGTTACTTCTTTGTAATTTTATTCTTAAGTCGTCTAGGTAATCATCATATGAGTACTTGAATTCTGGGGTTTTATTAAGTTCCGAAGGAATATTGGGTTTAGTTCCGAAAACTAATTCGTATGGAGAGAACTTTGTAGAGGTATGAGTAGAAGAATTATACGAAAATGTTGCAAAATCTAACCAATCATCCCAATCAGTTTGATCTTGATTGACGTAATGTTTTAAATAATCTGCTAGAGTAGCATGTGATCTTTCTAAAGCTCCGTTGGTTTGAGGGTGATAAGCTGTGGTGGTAAGATTTTTTATTTTAAATAACTTAGATACCTCGTGGAAGAGTTGGGATGTGAAATCGCGTCCTTGATCGGTTAGTATAGCTTCTGGAATTCCGAAATTACAAATAAATCGATGGAAAAGTATATTGGCTATGATATGAGGTACTGCGCTGAGATTGGAAAGAATATTTATTTTGATATCGATTGTTACTATTGGAACTGGAACTAGAAGATTGGATTTTTAATCTACAATGTTGAGAAGTATGTCCGTTCTTGTTGCAATTGTGACAGTACTTGGGATTAGAATTACCTATGTTCTGGTACTTGAAAATTTCTGATTTCGATTTCAATTCCTGTTCTTCTGTTAAAGCAATACTAATTGCATTTTCTAACGTAGTTGGTTTTCTAGCTTTTACTACTAGTGCTATTTCCTTGTTAAGGCCTAATAGGAATACATTAAGCGCTTGATGTTGCATTTCTGTATGTACCGTTCGTTTTAGTTCATCTGGTTCGCTAATGGTACTGAGTAGCTTAACATAGCAGTCTTCTACTCGATTTGCAAAGGACATAACAGATTCAGTTTGATTCTGCCTACATGAATGTAGTTCGAGTTGCCATTGTCCTTCAGTTCTTTTGTCGGTATATCCGTCTAAAAGATGATTCTTTAAGCTAGTCCAATTTTGAAAATCTCTATTTTTAACTAGCATTCTTGCCTTACCACATATTTTAGGTTTAATTATTATAAATAAAAGAATTTTGTTGCTTTGGTCTACTAAAGACAAAGCCATAGTGCAATTATCAATGAATTCGTGAACTTTGTTTCAATCGCCATCGTATTTTATTAACATTTTTTCTGCCATCTCTAATGAGATATAATTACTAGTTGTCTGTATTGAATTAGGCATTTTTGGATTTGAATTGGAAAATAAAAGATATAAAATATAGTAACGGTATGAATATAAGTAGTGAAGAAAATGAAAGCAAAAAGAAAATAAAAGAAAATATGAAAATTATATGGTAACCAAAATCGTACAATTCAATAAAAATAATTTCGACTTACAGTATGAGAGTTTTCATTTTCTTGCAGATGTAGTTTTGGAGGTTCTGGATGCTCTGGGATGCTCTGGTATGATTTCTAGATGCTCTGGAGTTCTGGATGTTCTGGGATGCTTTGCTTTAATTTCTGGATGCTCTGGGATGCTCTGGTTTGAGTTCTAGATGCTCTGGAGTTCTGGATGTTCTGGGATGCTTTGCTTTTGATTTCTGGATGCTCTGGGATGCTCTGGTTTGATTTCTGGATGCTCTGGAGTTCTGGATGTTCTGGGATGCTTTGCTTATGATTTCTGGATGCTCTGGGATGCTCTGGTTTGATTTCTGGATGCTCTGGAGTTCTGGATGTTCTGGGATGCTTTGCTTATGATTTCTGGATGCTCTGGGATGCTCTGGTTTGATTTCTGGATGCTCTGGAGTTCTGAATGTTCTGAGATGCTTTGCTTTTGATTTCTGGATGCTCTGGGATGCTCTGGTTTGATTTCTGGATGCTCTGGAGTTCTGGATGTTCTGGGATGCTTTGCTTTTGATTTCTGGATGCTCTGGATGCTCTGGTTTGATTTCTGGATGCTCTGGAGTTCTGGATGTTCTGAGATGCTTTGCTTTTGATTTCTGGATGCTCTGGGATGCTCTGGTTTGATTTCTGGATGCTCTGGAGGTTCAAAATTAGTGATGCTTCTTCCGGACCTAAGGGAACTCTAGGTATACTCTTTTTTTCAGTATTTTTGACCTTATATATCCCACTTCTGACACCAAAAATTTTTGTAATGGGTCGGGAAGAGATTTGTAACACTAATTTAAACACTCCGAGAATTTTGACGATTATTTATTTTATTTCAACTAACATCGATTTTTGAGAGGAGGTGTGATCAAACGCGTTGACTGGTTAACTTACTTTTCTCTACTAACTATCTATTTTTATTACTTGACTGAGATTTCATATTGTTTGTTGGATCATTGACGTTACTATCAGAATTTATATTTTCTATTATTTTAATGAGCAAAGTTCAGTAAGCGTCCAAATGTTATTTACTTTTCTATTGAAGTTTAAACAAGAAATTAGTTGCAGTTAAATAAAAAATATTTTGACTGTAATTTCCTAATGAGATATAAAATGATTATATTCCCTTAACAAAGGAAATTTGTTATTGTTTATTCTTTAATAATAGTAATGTTTAATTTAAATGATGATAGGAAAAGTTGCTCTGTGCTGATTAGTTAAATAAGGACATTGGCGTAACCGAAATAGTGTCGTTTCATTACAGGGATTTTGGACTAGGGAAGAGAAATGAAAAGGGAGAAAGATTAAAACTATTTGTGGAAGAAGAAGAATTTGCAATATTAAATACGTTCTTCAAAATACCACCAAGAAATATAATAAATCAAATTAATTACATAATGGCGAACAAGAGATTCCGTAATGGATGCCTTTTAGTTAAAAGTTACCTTGGTGCTGACGTATCGTCAGATCATATTCCTGTAATTGGCAAATTTAGATTTTTATTTAAAAAGGTTCCAAAAAAGAATAGTAACAACAAAATGCGATATGAGAAGACTAAAAGATAAGGAAACGAAGGAAACAGTCGCACGGATTCTTTCAGAAAAGTTTAGTAACATGGAGCAAACATATGATCTAAAAGAATCACTCCAGAATATATGTGAAACCTTTAACAAGATCAGAAAAGAATATTTAATAGAAAATAAAGAGAAGAAAAAAAGTTGGATGAATGACAATATACTACAATTCATGGAAGAAAATCAAAAAATAACAAAAGAATGTACAAAAATATTCAGCGACAAATAAGAACCGAAATAGGAAAGGTCAAAGAAAATTGGTTAAAAACACAGTGTGAAGAGATAGAGTTGTTGGAACAAAAACACGATACATTTAATATGCATAAAAAGGTAAAACATGCAGCTGGTCTTCAAAAATCCAACACAGCTAGCAAACTGCAAGATCAACAGGGAAACATCATCATAGATAAAAATCAAGAAATATGCATATGGGCCAAATACATACAAGAACTCTTTGATGATAATAGGTCCGAACAACCTCCATTCTACATATGTAATAATCACTTACCAATCACATCAGATGAAATGGAAAAAGCAATATCACAATTAAAAGATGACAAAGTTCCAGGACCTGACAATGCATATGCTGAACTCATAAAGCTATTTAACATCGATGATACTCAGCGAATGACAAAAATATTCCTTGGCATATATATTTAAACCGACTAATACCAAGATCATGGCTAAAGTCAATGTTTATTGAAATCCACAAGGAAAACAATTCCTGTAGCTGGCTGTATACCACGTATCACAAAAAAGAGGTTAGTCTTCGTAAATGGGTAGGTATATTTATTTAAACAAAACTCTTAAAAGGGCTACATAAAAAAAAACAAACGTTTTCGGACTAAACAGTCCATCATCAGGTTTTAAAATTGCCTAAAATAAGTATAAACCATTTAGTTAAAGCAAACGTGGTTATATTTAAATTTTGACTAGGGTTAAAAAGCAAAAATGGTTATACTTACTAGGTTAAAATGCCTGAGCCACCAAAATACCAGGGTAAAAACCCTTTAAATTACATCTAGTTCTTAAAGATTGTACATATTGTTGTTAATAAAATGTGATGTTAAATATTAAATTGGATTTGACTGCGGGTAACATGTTTGAAGTGAGTTCCAGTGTCCGGAGAGTAAACCTCTTCAAACGGACTACAGCTGGAAAATGTCAATGTAACATGAAACTGTATTAGTTATACATAGTATTACTGCAGCCAAAAGATTCAAAATTTTTTTTCAATGATATTAAAAATAATAACAGCAATCCAGATGTTGGGATTTAAAAACTTTTTATTTATTAATCTAGGGTATAAAATATAAGGAATTACCGTTGATGTTAAAGTCATGCCTAATGCACATGTCATTCTCTTAAACATGACTTTAACACCAACGGTAATTCCACATCTTTTATACCCTACATTAATAAATAAAAAGTTTTTAAATCCAACACCTGGATTGCTGTTATTATTTTTAATATCATTGAAAAAAAATTTTGAATCTTTTGGCTGCAGTAATACTATGTATAACTAATACAGTTTCATGTTACATTGACATTTTGTTTTCGACACCGTTCATAGGTATCTTGTCAATCAGTTACCAGCTGTAGTCCGTTTGAAGAGGTTTACTCTCCGGACACTGGAACTCACTTCAAACATGTTACCTGAAGTCAAATCCAATTTAATATTTAACATCACATTTTATTAACAACAATATGTACAATCTTTAAGAACTAGATGTAATTTAAAGGGTTTTTACCCTGGTATTTTGGTGGCTCAGGCATTTTAACCTAGTAAGTATAACCATTTTTGCTTTTTAACCCTAGTCAAAATTTAAATATAAACACGTTTGCTTTAACTAAATGGTTTATACTTATTTTAAGCAATTTTAAAACCTGATGATGGACTGTTTAGTCCGAAAACGTTTGTTTTTTTGATGTAGCCCTTTTAAGGGTTTTTTTAAATAAATATACCCATTTACGAAGACTAACCTCTTTTTTTTTAATGTTTATTGCTCTACCAAAGAAAACAAAATCCGTATCCTGCAATTATTTGCGGACCATCAGCTTAATGAGCCACATTTTAAAGTTATTCCTAAAAATCATACATCAAAGGGTATAAAGGCTATGCGAAGAAAAAATCAGCCCTACACAATTTGGTTTTCGAAACGCAGTGGGTACAAGAGAGGCTCTGTTTAGCATAAAAGTGCTATTTCAACGATGTGAGAGTGATTTGAGATATTTATGCATGCTTCATTGATTACCATAAAGCGTTTGATACAGCAAAACACGACAAGTTGATGGAGATAGTAATACATATTGGAATAAACACCTGCGATCTAAGAATTATTAGCAATCTTTACTGGAATCAAACATCGTCTATCCGTATAGAGGCAGGAGAATTCGATGATATCAAAATAGTGTATATGGAGATACTATCCACCCTTGTTGTTTAACATATACTCTGAGGAAATCTTTCAAGAAGTAGTAGAAGATGTTGACGCCAGAATTGGAATTAACGGAGAATGGGTCAATAACATCAGATACGCGGATGACACTGTGTTATTCGCTGACAGTTATGGAGCCCTCCAGGAGTTAATGAATTGAATCACAGAAGTGAGTCAGAGATATGGACTTTCACTGAACATTAAGAACAAAATGTATGATGATCTCTAAAAAGGAAAAGCAAATTGAAACAATCAGTGTGAATGGTCAACCAATAGAAAGCGTAAAAACATACACCTGCCTTGGAGCGACGTCAATGAAAATAGGGACCATTCCCAAGAAATAAAATCTAGGATAGGAAAAGCAAGACCTGTATTTTAAAAAATGCCCAAGCTATTAAAATGCCACGATTTATCAGTAACCATAAAAATCAGGTTACTACGATGTTATATCTTTCCTATACTATTGTACGGAGTTGAGTCGTGGACTCTCACAGACGCTGCCTGTAAGAAAATTGAGGCTTTCCAAATGTGGCTTTATCGTAGATTCCTGAAGATATCCTATTTCGACCACGTTACTAACCAGGACGTTTTATAAAGAATGCAAAAAGGAAAAGAGTTGTTAACCACAATAAAAACAGCCAAAATTAAATACCTCGGGCACATCATGAGGAAAAGCGAAAGGTATGAGTGGTTGCAATTAATTCTTCAAGGAAAAGTAGAAGGAAAACGAGGACCAGGAAGGCGAAGAATTTCCTGGTTGAAAAATCTGCGTACGTGGTTCAACACAACAACCACAAATTATGAGCCGCAGTTTGCAAAATACAGATGGCCATGATGGTCGCCAACATCCGAAACGTATACGCACTACAAGAAGAAGGACTTAGAATTGCATATTTTCAATAATAAACAAATGATCGAGTCTAATTATATTCAAATTGTAGCGTGTTGGTTTATAAGTTTTGTGTTTTGTAAGGTTATAGTTATTGTTGAGTTATTTACTGGTCGTGTTATTTTTATAAGTTTTTTAATGTGTAGGAAACTTTTAGTATTCAAAAACAAAGTATTTATTCATAAAAATAGCTCGGGTAAAGGTGGGAGAAACCAATATTTTACTTTATTAATGTTTGGAAAAGTTTTATTTCTTTTCATGGACTCGAAAAAGTATACAGAATGCCGTTTTATAAATTTACCGATATTTTCGATGACGTTGGTTTTATTACAATACATACCCATTATTTTTCTCTAGGCTATTTTGACCTTCTTTTAACCAATTACTTTAAGTTATTGAAGATAATGGGACAAGAAAAATTCAAGCATTCATACAGCAGACGAACTTATAGTCCACCTAAAGAACTAAAAAATGACCAGTAAAGGGACATTTTGACGTTAAAATGAAGAAAAGTGCGATTTCTATTAGAGTAGCAAATAAAACGTACTGATATTGTTTCTCCATTATTTTAGAATACGCGTTTTCACTTTATTTAATAACTATTGTTACTTTCTATCTATTATATTGGGCGTGTGTAGCCGTAGTGTACAAAATGTGGTTCAAGAATATGAAAATGCGGAAACATTGATGACATAAAAACCAATTAAACATGATAAACATATTATTAAACTCGGTTGATGAATTTGAAAGAGATGCAATAAGAAGACTACTCCACAAATTCTTTTTTCAAAATAAAATACCCACAATAGATAAAGTTGTGAGGGTTTTTAATGAAGATCCGGTTTTTCCTCATTTAAAAAAACTACGTTTTTTAAATTATAGCGAAACAGCATTTTGAGGCGAGAACTTCTGATCAAAATAAAGTCCCATAGAAATGAAAACCGCACAATTTCGTACCGCAGAGTCCGCAATTATTTTATGATCTGATTCAAGGATCTCAGGTATAAGACTGGTTCTATCATACTTCCTTGTGGTACACCAGCAATGATTTCTTTTAATTCCGAGTAGCTTACTTCTTGCTTACCCCCAAAAACTCTATCTGAAATATATGATTCCAATAATTCTGAGTATTTACTAACATCCTGTTTAATTTAGATTTAAGTCCTTCTTTCCACACTTTATCAAAAGCTTGCACCACGTCGAGGAAGAGTAAATTTTTTTTCTTCTAGTGACCTCTCTATTATATTCGTTATTGCATGGGCTTCGTCGATAGTTGAATGACTTTCTCGAAACCCTTCTTCTTCTTCAAGTGCCGTCTCCATCAATGGAGGTTAGCGGTTATGGTAGCAAACGTTTGTCTATCTTCAGCTGCTCTTAAGAGTTCCTCAAATCCAAGTCCTGTCCAGTTTCTGATATTACGTAACCAGGACAATTTTTTTCTTCCAATTCCTCGCTTTCCTTCTATTTTGCCTTTTATTATCAACTGAGGGATGTAGTATTTCTCGTTGCGCAACAAATGCCCTAAATAACTGGTTTTTCTTCTTTTGACTGTTCTCAATAGTTCTTTTTCTAAATTGAGTTTAGCTAGTACTTCTTCATTTGTTTTTCGTGCTGTCCAAGGAATTTTTAAAATTCTACGGTACACCCACATTTCAAATGCCTCGATTCTATTCAGGCTCTTTATTTTTAAAGTCCACGTTTCGACTCCGTAGAGAAGAACAGACCAGATAAAACATTTTACAAGTTTTAATCTCAATTTAATATTTATATGTGTATCGCAGAATAGAACGCGCATCTTAAAGAAACTATCCTAGCTTGAGCAATTCTCGCTTTAATTTCTTGTTCTGGGTCCAGCTTGCAATTAATCCAACAGCCAAGGTATTTGTATTGGTTTACCTGTTCTAAAATATTCCCATTTATTTTTATAGGTAAGGGGATATTCTGTTTTCTTTGGATCACCATTACTTTTGTTTTTTTTTCGTTGATCTTCATTCCAAACTCTCGACAAGCATCCTTAAGGTGGTCTATAACCCTCTTTAAGTTTGTGTCTGTATCAGCCAGTAGGACAGTGTCATCTGCATATCTTATGCTAGATATTGGTTCTCCATTAATTTTTATTCCTGTGGAAAGGTTTTCCAAGGCTTGCTTGAATAGTAGTTCCGAGTAAAGATTGAACAGCATAGGGGATAGTATGCATCCTTGCCTTACTCCTTTATTTATACTAATATTTCTAGATGTATGATCGTCGATCCTAATCTTGGCAACTCTGCCTCCAATATAAGTTCTTAATTAATCGGAGATCTTTACTATCCAAGTTGATGCTCTGCAAGGAATTTAACATTTTATTATGGTTTACGCGATCAAATGCCTTTTCAAAGTCTACAAAACATAGAAAGACATCCTTTTGTTGGTCGTAACACTTCTGTAGCAGTACTTGTAATGAAAACAAGGCCTCTCTGGTCCCCATTCCGGCTCTGAATCCAAATTGATCGTATCCAACTTCTTTTTCACACCTTTTGTATACCCTATTGTGAAGTATTTTTAATAGAATTTTAAGCACTTGGCTCATAAGACTTATTAATCTAAAATCTGCGCATCGCCTGGAGTTAGCTTGTTTTGGAATGGGAATAAAAATAGATTCTAACCATTCCTCTGGTATTTCCCCAGTATCGTAGATTAAACAAAATTACTAACAAATCAATGTTATTACTTTCGATCAATTTAAGTATTTCAGGATAAACTTCATCAGGTCCAGAGCTTTTGTTGGTCTTTAATTGTTTAATGGCATATTCCACTTCGACTTTTAGAATTGGTGGGCTTTCAGTAACATTATTTATTGTAACGTCTATTCTTTCATCTCGGAACAGCTGTTGTATAAATTTTTCCCATTCTTCTATTTTATCTTTGGTGTTATGAATTAACTCTCCGTTGTTATTTACCAATGGGCAATGTTGTTTTTTTGCGGATGAATGAAAATTCTTTCACCTTCTTGTACATATTAAAGTAATCATGTTTATGTTCTAATTCTTCTATTTCTTTACATTTTTCTTCGAGCCATTTCTCTTTTGATTCTTTTATTTTCCTTCGTATTTCTGTATTTAATCGTTTGTAATCGCTTGTGTTCTTATTTTTGTATTTCCTCCTTTCGTCTATCATCTTTAGAATAGCTGGTGTCATCCAGTCTTTTTTGTCATTAATCGTGTATTTGGAATTTCTTCCCTTGCAGAATTGACGAGGATGGATTTTATTTGTTTCCAAGTTGTATTTATATTTTGGATATTTATTTTGGGTTCGGTCTATTTCTGAGAGTTTTTCATTTAGTTTTACAGTGGTTTTATCTTTAATCTGTACATCTTTTAGTAGTTCCATATTAGGTTTGTTCTTCGGCTTTGCATTTTTTATTACTTTTATTCTTGTGCGAATATTTGCTACTACAGGGTTGTGGTCGGAATTTGCATCAGCACTAGGATATGTTTTTGTATTTGTAATGGAGTTACGAAATCGTTGGTTGATTAAAACATAATCTATTTGATTTCTTATTATTCTTTCTTTTGTGTGTAGCGGGGAAGTCCAGGTGTATAACCTACGTTGAGGTAACTTTTTCGTTCTCCTAGTCCATATTCTCCTACGATATTTTGGAATTTCCCTCTTCCTATTTTAGTATTAAAATCTTCTAGGACGATGTTAATATCTTCTTTCTTTGTCAATTTCCTGAGCTTTTGTAGATCTTCATACCATTCTTCTAGTATGTCATCTGGCTTATCTGCGGTTGGTGCATAGACCTAAATAATATTCACATTAAAAGGAGAACTCCTTATTTGCAACAGCATTGCTCTGTCAGAGAGTGGTATAAAGTTTGAAACTGCGTTACTCAATTCATCGTTTATTATTATACCTACTCCATTGAAATGTTTTGGATCATTGTTGCCTGAATAATAGAGTTCATAAGTTTGTTCATAATTTTTGTTGTTCCTGAGTTAGGCCATCTAACTTCACTCAGACCTAAAATATCTATATTCAATCTGTTCATTTCTTGGCACACGTTTGCTAGCTTTCCAGCCTCATAAAGGCTTCTGACGTTCCAGGTCGCTACTTTGACGTCATTGTTTGTTTTAGTTTTGTATTTGTTTTTGTTCCTCCCGAGGATTCTTAGCACCCCCTGAACATTTAAGTTCTGCCGGGCACTGGGGGCCATCGATTTAGTTCCATTTACCATCATAACTTTCTTGGGAAAATTAATGAGGTGGTTTCCCATTGCCTTCCTGATGTTTTCTGTCGGGGTTTTCTCCCTTATCCGGAGTGTTCCAGTTTTAAGGCGCCGGAAGCTCGCCTTTCGCCCTTTCCCGTTAGCGTTACACAGGAAGTACCACGTGGAGGTGGGAATCGGACTTGCTAACAGACGTAATGTTTAACTATTCATCCAGGTTTTATTGCCACATACCTTCCGGTAAGACATGTGATCCCAGAGGTCTATCGTTAGCCATTCACTTCCCTCTCGAAACCCAAATTGGGGTAATGGAATTAAAGCCTTAGCGACTATGAGAGGCTGTAGCCTTTTAAACAACAGCTTATATTGAAAAATATTTGGTTGATTTTCAGGTTTAAGGATCATTATGACCTCTGCTATTTTTTATATCTTGAAAATATATGTTAATCTGAACGAGGCATTTATAAGCTATGTCTGATTTGCTATGGCTTTTCCAGGGGGTTGTTTTTAAGATTTCCCCAGAAAATAAATCGAAACCATTTGCTTTCCAGAGATTGACGTTTGTTTTAATTTCGTTGTAAACTTCTTTTGGAGTGACTAGTTTAGTTTCATGTTCTTTCTGTTTAACGTTTCCCCACTCAAGTGTGTTACCACTTTCATTTGGCTAAATATTTTCCCGAGATATTCAGCAAAACTGTTAGCCTTCTCTAAATTGCTTTTGCTCAGCTTTCATCTAAATTTATTAATGGAGAATTTGACAAGATTGGTCCTTTTAATTTCTTTCTGACTCTTTAGAGGGAATAATCAGTTGTGCTCTCATTTGTTAGTTCTTTTAGATAGTTAATTTATTCATTTTTATTATTTTTTTAATTTCTCTTCTAAGCTGTTAAGTAGCAGTATTTAATTTAGTTTTATCAGACGAAGCTCTAGATCACTGCCAGATCCTACTGACTATTCTTTTGTCCACGATAAGTTTTCTAATTTGTTTATGGTAATTATTACCTTAGACTCTATGGATCAGTTCAGCTGAGTTAGTCCACGCAGCTTGCTGAATTGGTTTAACAAAAGATTCCGTTTTTTAATCAAGTTCATGTTTAGTTTTTAATGAAATTTTCAAATTAATTGTTTTTTCTAAGTATAGCTGAAAACTCCGGTAATCTGTAGTATATATTGTTATGATTGTTTATTTTGACTTTAATCTTAGTTTATTGAGCCAATAAAATTAATACAACTTATTTGTTATCAAATGTAAAATAAACTCCTTATATTACCCGTATTCGATGGATTCAAAAATTTTCTAGTTGTACTTTATCGGGATAGAGAAGAAGGATAATAATAAAAGAAAATATTATATTACAAAAAAATTACGTTTCTTTATTTTATATGAAGGAATAAAACAATTATCAAAGAAACAACAAAATTTAAACTTTTGATTAGCCTAACAAAACCTCAGTTCTTAAATTTGAATGCTAATGACCATGATGTCAAACAGATCCTTTACAGATATAAATTTCAATTATACAAAACACTTACAGCATATTTTCTTATTGAGTTGTATGTTGGAACATACCCAAAAAAAGTCCAGTCTCCTCAACGATGTGATCTCTCCTTTTTTTTGCACCTCGGCTCCTTCCTAACGTCTCTGCAAACCTCCTGCACTAACCAAAAACGCCTGATTCACTTCTCCAAAAAACTTAGCTGCTTATTTATGACACAAGGACTTTCTTTTGTCAACTTGATGCCGTAAAACTACTTTCACATATCTTCACAAAATGCCCACGGTATATACAAGGACCTCTTTTAATCTACTTGTTATCTCTTTCTGCAAAACTATTCAATTCTTTTCACAATGCCGGTATCCAACTCACGAACCACACCCTATCTTGAGACAAACGACTGTTTCCTTCGATGACCAAATTCTAACTAACTTCTCCAGTTCTCCTGATCGGCTCACAAATTCCTATTTAAAAACGACCGTCTAATCAAAAGCTCAAATTGTGTTTACCATGATTTTGGAAAAGCCTAATTTCGGTTTCAGAGAAGAAATAAATAGCTTACTTTAAAATTGGTTTTGTCAATACACAATTTATACATATTTCAAAAGATTAGAATATGGTCATTTAATACTCGATTATACAAACAATGAAAATATTAACTTACAGGTAAAATGTCTTCTAATTCTAAACAAAGGTTTTTTAATAATTTTGTTGGAAACGGAAAAAGGTCGTTTTTTTGTTGGAAAAGGAAAATTTCTATTCTTATCTACACTAAATATTATCTTAAATTACTATATACAATTTGTTTATACTGATATCTTAAAATTTTATTTCGATGGATCTTTTATTTATTTTTCTCTGGTTGGGAAAGAAAAAACATAACAATATATATATATATATATATATATATATATATATATATATATATATATTATATATACTATATTATATATATATATATATATATATATATTTATATATATATATATATATATTATATATATATATTATATATATATATATATATTATATATATATAATATATATATTATATATATATATATATATATATATATATATATATATATATATATATATATATATATATATATATATATATATAGATATATATATATATATATATATTATATATATATATATATATATATATATATATATATATGTATATATATATTACAGGATCCAACTTGTAAATACAATACAATATATTTTGGAGACGGCTATCGCCGTATTCCCGTTCTCCTCAGCCAATCCTCCCGGTCCAAGGCATGCTCCTCCAAATCTCTGGATTCCATCGCTCTTCTAATTTCTTCATTTTATGAGCGTCAAGGTCTGCCTCTTTTGCTTCTTCCAGCGGGCTTCCATTGGCTTCCAGATTCGTCAGCCACTCTCATTAGGTGTTCAAACCATTTTAAACCTCTTCTTTCTATTCTGTCAATAACCGATTCTGTAGCTTTCATGTTATTTCTTATAGATTCGTTGGTCTTCCTTTCCAGCCTTGATGTTCTAGCATTTTTCAAATAATCCATTTCAAGTGCCAATAATCTTCTCTTCAGGTCTGCATTAATTGTCCATAGTTCAAAGCCATAACAAAGAACTGATTCAACCATAGGTTGAATATAATTTTACGTCCCCAATTAATTCGGTGTTTAATTTCGGTTTCTCCCAAGCCGTTCTTATTAATAAGTGCACCTAAATATTTAAATTTTTCTACTCGTTTAATTTTCACGTCCTCGTCTATAAACACTTCAAACCTTGCATCTGAATTGATAACTAAATATTCTGTTTTCTTTATGTTGACTTGTAACCTCCATTTTACATAGTCTCTGTATAGACGCTTTATCATAAATTCTAGATCATAAGAATCTTGAGCTAGGCTGACTTGGTCATCCGCAAAGTTCAAGGAGAACAGCACGTCATTTCTTATGGGGATTGCCATTCCCTGGCAGTGGTTTTTCCAATCTATAGTCTATTACTTAATTTAAACGGTCGCTGATTTGGAATAACAGTATTAATCACTGTGAGAAAATGTTTCCTCATGTTTCCTCATTAGGTAAATAATTAAGAGAAAAATTTCTAGTTATAAAGAAATCAATCAGGTCTAGAATTGTATTGGGATCAGTAAGCCAATATGTTGATTTACCTGTTGAAAGTGTTTTGCATTTTAATTGCTTAACTGCCAGCAAGAGTTCCTTTCCCTTGGTTTTGATTAACATAGAACCCCAATGGGCGTGATTGGCATTAAGATCACTACCAATTATAAATCTTTTGTCATGCCTTATCAAACATTCTAGATATGCAGCAGTAGTAATAGGCTCAAAATATGTTTTAACACTTACTTAGCTTGAAATATTTCTGCTTTGTAGCTTATTTCTTGATGATGTCTGATAGTTTCTTTTAGTATGATAGACCACTTTTAGTTGTATTATTAGGATGTAATGTATTCGTCTTAGAGTGCCGTCTCCCAACGGAGGTTGACAATCATATTGGCTATTTTTATTTTAGAACTTGTTGCTCTAAACAAATCAATCGATCTGCATTGATACCAATCACGTAGATTCTTTAACCATGATTTCTGCCTTTGGCCAACAGATCTTCTTCCTTTGAATCTTTCCTTTATATTATGAGTCTCAAAATTTCATATTTTGGTCCCCCCATCATGTGGCCTAGTTATACTACTGTTTTCTGGTTTGTATAGTGGTGATTAGTTCTGTTTCTTTGCCAACCCTCTCTAGTACTTCTTTATTTGTAATTCTATCAATCCATGATATTTTCAATACTCTGCGGTATAACCAGAGTTCGAAGGCCTTGATTCTTTTTAAATTCATTTTTTTTAATGTCCAAGTCTCAGTTCCATATACAATAATATTGAAAATATATAACAGCGAATGGGACGTAGTATGATCTCCAAATTTAGATTTTTGCACCTTAGGAGTGGCTTCATTCGTATAAATGTTGATCTGGGAATCTCTATTCGCCTGTTTATTTCTACAGTACGATCATTGGTTTCATTGATCAAAGTTCCCAAATACTGATATTTTTCATAATCACGTTACCGTTGATTGTCAATAGGTGATGTATATTTTAGGGTCTTTTTGTAATTAGTATATACTTCGTTTTTTAGCGTTTATAGTAATTCCCATCTCGGCACTATTCATACTCAAGCTTTCGATAAGATGTTGTAAATCCTCCATACTCGTTGCTATAATCACAGTGTCGTCTGCATATCTTAAGTTATTAATTAATTTTCCGTTAACGGTGACTCCTGCTTCGATATTATTAAGCGTGTTGTGGAAAATTTCTTCAGAACATAAGTTAAACAAAAGTGGTGATAAAACACATCCCTGTCTAACTCATCTACAGATCCTTATTTCTTCTGAGTGTTTCTCATCAATTTGAACTATGGCATTTTGCTTCAAATATAATGCTTTCACTATATTTATGATTTTACTGTCAATGCACTTGTTCATAAGTATTGATATTAGTGTTTCATGTCTTACTTTATCGAAAGCTTTTTCGTAGTTGACGAAGCACAAGTGTAGATCAACATTTACATCCGGACATCGCTGAATCAATATGTTGATGGCAAATAGTCCTTCTCGAGTACCCATTCCATTTCAGAACCCGAACTGCATTTCGATAATATCTTCCTCTAGCGTTTCGTATATTCTCTTATGTATTATTTCTAGCAGAACTTTTAAAGTATGATTCATGAGGCTCATTGTTCGATAATCAGAGCACTCTTTTGCTGCTTGTTTTTTAGGGATGGTTATAAATGCTGACTTCAGCCACTCTTGTGGCATTATTCCCGTATCCTACACCGTGTTGAATAAATCTGCCAATACTTCCAAGTTATCCTCCTTCACTAGTTTTAACAGTTCTACTGATATTTCATCTAATCCAGCTTCCTTATTGTCTTTAGAGTTTTTAATAGCATATTTGATTTCATCTATCGTGATCTTCTGTCTAAAGGATTTAATTCTTGTATTTTCTGCATTTCACCTCTTTCATCTTGGAAAAGTTTTATAACGTACTTCTTTTTTGTCTTTTATGTGTCCTTGCTGTCTATTTCGACCCATTCCAGTCACTTCTCTAAATTTTTTGTACATATTTCTTATATCATATTTTGTTTCTAGTTCTTCTTTCTCTTTACATTGCTTCATCAAATAGATTTCCTTAGCTGTTTTGATTTTTTTCTTAATTATTCGTTGTATTTCTTTATACTTCTGTAGATCTTTTCCTTTATTATTCCCTTCTTGTAATTTCCTCCTATCTAAATGTAATGTATAGTATACTTTATATATTTTAAAACTAATGTAAGTTTCATTCGCAAAGTAATAACCTGAGCTCCGCGTAACAAAAAAAACCAACTGGTTGAATAAAGGACAATGGCTCCAATACTTCTGCGTCAAGACGTTAAAGGGCAGCCTTTAGAAAAAAAGTAGTTGTATAACCTTAGCTACCGTTTCCAGGTTGTATTAAAACACACTAGATTAACATAACTATTTTCATATTCCTTAAGTTCACGTTGCAAAATAATAAATGAAGGAATAAAATTAATCAAACTTTAAATGTACATACTTTCAATAGCTTATTATAGTGATTTAATAAAATTTTATGTCCGTTGTACACTAGAGGCAATATACTTCTACTATATGTTTTCAAGTTAATTAAATGTCCCATAATGCTACATAGAATAACCTCTGTCTTATTCACTAAACAAGATATCCACGCGGTTGTTTCCACATAATTCAGGAACGGATCTAGCCTTTTGTAGGGGCAACTAAAATTGAAGTGGTTAGCGTACAAAGAGGCCATTTACTTTGATGGCCATGAACGAAAACGATGTAGCAAGTTTTTGCTAGAAAATGTGAACTTTTGCACATTTCGTATAGCGCAAAGGACAGAAAACGATAATATTAGTTCGTTTTCGTTTATGGTATAACCTTTGTATAACCACTTGAGTGAGAAAGAATTAGGAGACATACATTGGCCTGTCGTGTTCGGTTTTGTATTTAGGCCGAGTGTCTAATGAAGGCATGGGAATCTGAAATGATCTCATAAAAATCTGTTGATTATCAAATAGATCTCAGTGTAGTAGTTATTTTCAATTTGTTATGATGTTGTACTTGTTTCCTATATTTTTCAATTGTTTTCTGGATTACTTGTAGTGTTTTGTTGTTTCCGTTCTTCAATCTTGTGGAATTCCGTGTTGATAAACGATAATGTGTAGACATTTTTTGTCAAAACCTTTGTAAGCAGATTTTTACGTCCTGAAATGTATTTTCATTGCAGCAGGTACTTGGTGCTCTATCAGCCAATGATCTTATAATTCTTTTTTTATGTTTTTTTTATTACAAGATATGACAAACTTCAAGAAAATATTTTGACAGACCATAAAACACCTTGGATATTAACGGGTTTCTAGATTTTAAGTCAAATTAAAGACAACATTTGTTTGAGGTACCATGTGTCAAAACTTCATTTTGAGTTATTAATCTTTTTCCAACATTTTGACAGATAGAGACAAACTTTTTAAGACAGTAGACAGTAAACCTGTAGTTAGAAAGAGAGATCTTAAAATTCGTGAAACCAGCGATTCTCCTCTTTATAACAAGGAGGATTTGTGCTTCGCACAAAGAGACCGGAGCGTTTCGATTCATTGTTTGGTATTTTCTGTTGTGGGATTTAGTTAAGTATTAAATACAATATTAGTAGTTTGAGGATAGAGCCTTATTCAATGGAATTTATAAAAGAAAACGAAAATAGTTTTGAAGATCGACTTCTTATAAAAAATAATGGATCACCTGGGCCGGAAATAAACTTTGTACAAGAATCTGCCATAGAAACAAAAAGTTTAAACGTCGTTTTAAAGTTGAACAGTATAGAAATACTTCGTGGTTGTGCGGATGTGATAAAGTACGTTTTTTGTTTTGTTTTCCATGTTTATTTTGTCCCGTCTTACCAATTGTGTAAAATTTTGTGAGTATTCGAAATAGCTTTTCGGGGACATGACAAGTCATCATAAAACTTAAATCCTGGAATATACAGGGGCCTCATTAATTTTCTATCAGAAATCGATATGGCTTCTTCTTCTTAAGGTGCCGTGCATTTCTGCGTAGGCGTCCACCGTACATCGTTTTGTCAGGTGAGATGTTAAATATTCTGGATTAAATGTTAAATATTCGATATGGTTAAGAAACAACATTTGCAGGGAAATAATGTTTTTAAAAGTACGTATAATTAAAATGACATATTAGATGCTATTGTAACTGTTTACCAGGAAGAGATTAAAAAACAGGTTGCAGAGGCACGGTTTGTATTCATTTAGTGTGATGAAACTACTGATGTTTCTATCCATTAGCAACTTGTTATTATGTTAAGATATGAGCGGTGTGGCCAAATTTACGAACGTTTTTGGAAATTTTTAGAACCTGTTTCACATAGTGCCAGTGGCATAGCCACATAAATTAGAAAAGAGCTGATTTCCGTAAATCAGCTAGTAGGTCAAAGCTATTTCAAGAATAGAAGGTGGCATTCAAAGAATTATAAGAAAAGATTTTCCTTACACATTGTATGTACATTGTTATGCATCAGTTTAATTTAATAATGCATAAAAGTATTTGTGTTCATGCAAATGTAGCCAACTTTTTTGCCAATTTAGAAGATCAGCAAAAAGAACTGGCATGCTAGATAACATAATGAAAAAGGGATTCCGACAGCACCAACATCAAGATGGAATTTTAACAAACGAACTGTCAGAACTATTTTCAAAAGCAAAGAACTTAAAAAATTGACTAGGGAGTATATTAGAGAGCGGCTGGAATACTTTTACGACAATAAACTAAGCAGGTTGTTGCTAGGATGGGTACATAAATTTGATGGCTTAAATATTCATTAATTAGCTTAAATGTTTCGCTCAAATAATGCCCCACTCTGAAATATTTGTTAAAGAATTTCAATCTAGGTATTTGGATGCCGTTAAAATGAACAGATTTTGAAATAGTTTTGACGAAGCCATTCCAAAAATTCGTATCTTAGATCGTTCACCCTCTCCACCGAAGTAGCGCAGAGTCTTGATTAATCAGGCCGAAGATAGGTTTCATTTTACAGAACATCTTTTGGCTTCAAAACTTATTTTCTGAAAAAAATCAACGCATATAAAAAATATTTTCCTACTGACGATTTTGATACCGTTACGCGAACCTATAATTTTTTTCAGAAAGGAAACCTTCAAAGTGAATTGTGTGTTTATGGCAGAAAAGATTTTCATTGTACAGTAAGTGCTTTGGCAATCTTACAACTTCTTATCGATAGAAACCTGACCGAATGTAATGTTATAAAAATTAATCTGTACAATAATTACAATCACCAGTGTAGAAAGTGAACGTTATTTTTTTAAATAAAATGAATAAACTTAATAAATTGAACACAAAAACATTCAGACATTTTTATATTATTTTTAAAGTTTAAATTTTATTTTTTAGTCGCATTGAGTTAGCGAATTGCATGCGACAATAAAAGTTATCTCATATTTCTTTTGTTTTATTTATATAGAAGTAGCAGTAATAAATAATATCAAATTTAAACAAAAAAGAGCAAGACCCCCAAAAAATTTTCTATAATTACATTCCTTAACTGATCATCCTTTTTAATTAACCACGAGCCGCCACTGGGGTTTTCACAAATGATGGGCCATTTCCATAAACTTTAAACCATAGTAAGTTAATAATTTTAAACAAAACACCCTGTGTTTTGGAATTTTATTAAAAAAAGAAGTCTAATTACTGTCAACTATATTATAGTATTAATATTCTCTATTCATAAAGTTAATTCTTTTCTAAATAATTGAGGTTTAATGTAATACATAGTAGTAATGGTAAGATATTTATTGATTTATTTTAGCAGGCCGTGTATGAAGACGTCGTAAGTGTCATAATTGTCGTTATTTCTGGTTACCGGCACTTTACTATTTACTGGTTACTTGATTTGCTACAAGGTATCCAGATCGACCATGACCTATCCGTAATATCGTGAAGAGAATACTTTTGAAGAGAAGTTTGTTTATTTTTAACAAAAAATTGTGTAGCACACAATTTTTTTTAATTCCACATATATACCAACTTATAACAAGTGTTCAAAATTTTGTCTTTGTTCCAAGGTCCAAGCATTTATAGAGCCTTTTTATCACGCCTTGGTTTGTTTAGTAGCAGGTCTAATCATTGTTGCAGGAAGAAAAAATATAAAATTATTGAACCGTAATTTTTAACCGTTTAAGTTAACAACATAAAAGTGGAGAGCTAAAGCTCCTAATTTGAAAGTTTTTAATTATGTTACCTTTTACAAATTGTGTCTAGAATTTCACGTAGAATTTAAAAATGCAAAAAATATACATATTGTTCCGTTCAAAATACCGTACGTGACATGCCTGTTAAAATATTTTCTTTAAATTTGTCATAACTTGTAATCACCATAAATTTTTTTTAAACCAATTTTCATAAATATCATATAAGTAGTTTCCGATATATGGATAGTGTAAGCTGGTCGTGAAATACCCTGCATATTTTATGTGTGTGTATAAGAATTAACTTTTTTTATTTTTCGAAAACGCCATAACTTTGCCAGAATCTGTATTAAAAATGTGTATAATATTAGTATGTTCTTCTGTCGGTTCAGGAATTAAGTGAAGACCAAAACGACACTGTTTCATCCTTAGTCCAACGGCACGGTAGAAAGGCAATCGGATCATCAACAACTACCTGTCCCTGTGTGTACATGAAAATAAGAAATACTACAACAAACTGGTGTGTCTGTTTCTGCTAGCCTACCGAAGCTTCCAACATGTAGCAACTGGTTACACTCTAGCAATATTATTGACAGGTCGAGAGATGGAACTTTCCATTGATCTCTTACATGGCAATCTACCAGACGGATAGGCGAACTAAGAGACACTTCTCGAGTATGTCAGCGATCCAAAGTATCGACTTGTTAAGGTACACGATAATGCCAGGAATAAGCTACAATTCACCAGTGTCTGGATGAAGGTTAGATTCGATCAGAAATCCACTCCTGTTAAATCAAGGAAGACGATGCAGTTTGGCTCTACCGACCAACCAGAAAAAAAGGTTTAAGTTCCAAAATGCAGCGGCCCTGGTATGGACCGTACCTGGTAACTAAGAAGACAAACGACCTTGTATATAGGGTGCAACCGATGCCACGAAGTAAGCCGATGGTCGTCCACTGGGAGAAACTGTGTTCTTATGAAGGACAGAATCCGTCGACCTGGTCTACTTAGGTAGTGTTCAGGGCTAACAGCCTGAAAGAAGGGGCGATGTTATGAGTTACAATGCTCTAATTGCCGCCCTGGCGTAACAGAAATTCTAGAACTCAAATTAAGTACTTTGCCACCAAAGTTCTCGAACTCTTTATGTGTACTTTTCCGGAATCTCGTGTTAAAGTGCTGATTTGGCATTCTTACTTTCAGTGGAACTCTAGAACAAATGTTTGTGTATATAAACTACTCGGCTCCTTTGATTAGACAGTAATTAGAGAAGTGTTTTTTTTAACTGATACCTATATGATTGTCGGCGATAAATATTAGTGTATTTATAATTATAAATGGGATAATTGTTATTTCGTGAGTTTTTTTTTGTAGTTAAGTACGTTAATACAATTATACATATCCTCCGACCACAACCCGGTTGTTTTGTCGATGAGAGTGAAACTAAAGAAGGTCAACAGCCCTAGCACCAAGAAAATCATAGATACAACACGTCTCAAACAAGACAACACATATGTGGAAACCAAATTTAAAATAAACGAGAGCTTAAGGAAAGTCAAAGAAGATAATGCAGAAACTCTAACTATTGACCAAAAATGGGGAAAAATTCAACATGCCCTTGTGTCAGTTGGAAAAGAAACCCTCAAACCACTTAAAGAAAAAACAAAACCTTGGATGACAGTAAAAATTCTTGAACTCATGGAAGAACGAAGAAAACATAAAGCAAAAGACCTGAGAGAAAGAAAATTCGAGAGGCAAAAGAGAGGTGGCTCTCCGATAGGTGCAAGGAAATAGAAGATCTGGATAAAAAGTACGATAGCTTTAATTTACACAAAAAAATCAAAGAAATGACAGGTTCTAGAAAGCGTACAAAAACGAATATCCTTAAAAATGATAAAGGGGATATTATTACTGATATGAAGGAGAGATTATGTCACTGGACCAATTACATTCAACAACTATTTAATGATGAAAGAGAAGAACTGTCATTAGAAATCACCGAGGATACTGGACCACCAATATTAAGAGAAGAAGTCATCTATGCCATCAAAAACACAAAAGAGGGTAAAGCTACTGGACCAGATGAGGTGTCCATCGAAATATTAAAACTCATCGATGAAGATGTTATTGATGTAATGGTTGAACTCTTTAATCTAATATATCAGACTGCCACAATCCCCAGACAATGGCTGCAATCAACCTTTGTAGCAATTCCCAAAAAACCAAGTTCAACAACTTGCTCAGAAATGTTTTAAGTGTGTGACTCAGACTGAAGATAAATTTAAAGAAAACTAAATGCATGATCATGACTAAATCTGCACATGCAAATATCCAATTGACTATTGAAGATACTGCAATTGAGAATGTTAATAACTATAAATATTTAGGAACATGGATAACATCAGATGTAGGCCAAACCAAAGAAATTAAGACACGTATTAAAATAGCACGTACATCATTTATTAAACTTAAAAAGTTTCTTTGTTGTCGGGATATAAGGTTAGAACTACGCCTGAGAATGCTTCGATGTTACGTGTTCTCTACTCTTCTTTATGGTCTGGAAGCTTAAACACTAAAACAAGTTCATCTGAATAAGCTGGCCGCCTTTGAATTTTGGTGTTACAGAAGAATCCTACGAATATCATGGAATCAAAGAATGTCAAACATGGAAGTAACTAGAAGGGCAAAATCCGATGAAAGCGAAATGTGGGAAGACGAAGAATATCCTGGCTTAAGAACTTAAGGGAATGGTTTGAATGCAGTAGTGCAGAACTTTTTAGAGCGGCAGTCAACAGAGTCCGCATAGCCATGATGATTTCCAACCTTCGATAGAAGATGGAACTTAAAGAAGAAGAAGCCTCTTATTAGAAGTGCACCAGTATTGAGTATAGTGTGTCTTCCCATGGTTTCTACCTTAATAGTAGATTAAACCAAGAAATGAAAGTAAACAACGTAGAAAATAAATTCGTACAAATATTGTAATTCGTCCATTCACGAATTTTGTAATATTCCCAACAACTGAGTCCGGCCTGGTAAACTCGTAGTCAACAAATCGAATTACTTACCCTCATTTTAACATGTAATATCCAAAAGGCTTTTAGCAAGAGGGGTGGAGGTAGATGAATAGATGATACTCCAACCCCTCTAACTGAACGCATAAGAACGATTTCCACCATGTCAACCTAATTGACTGAAACTATCTAGATAATGCTAACTATTTAGATTATTTTTAAATTAGATATAAGTATGTAGGCAGCGGTAGTGGTGATTTATTTTGTTTTTATGGATAGGGTAGGATATATACACATCGTTTAGTTTAGATTTATGTTTTCAAATAAAATTGCACCAAGAAATTAACGCATATTTTCAATTCAACAGCTGTTTGATTTGTTTTTAACTAATATCACTTTATAAACCTTCTATAATACACTTAAATCTCATACTCAGAAGAAGAACTGTATGCAGCATCTGATGAGTTTGACTATATTCTTGAAAAAAAAACGAAGATGGAAGTTAAGAAGGTATTCAAATTAACGACGAAGAGGAGAAAGGTAGTACCGCAGTACTAAATGATCAGATATAAGAAGTGATGATGAACGTCTCCAATAAACCGAGAAATGGGTAATAACGAGAACTGTGAAGTTACTGAGCTGAATCCCGATGTAAATATGAATGTTTAACTTGGAAAATACCTTTGAAAAACTTATGTTTAGAATAAAGTTGCCCAAGGAAATAAAGATTGCAGTGTTCTAAGCTAGTTGTTTTTTTTTTAATTATTTTGTAGGAACTTGTTTTTACGCATTGCTGATAATACTAATAAATGCATAAAAGCTATTACAAAGAAAAACAAATTTAAAGCTTAACTGCGAGGAGACCAATATGTATAAAATTGTGATAGTACTTTGCTACACTCTTGTGATGTCTTATAAAAGTCCAAAAAGGATTCGTTGTAAAGTAGGATAATAAAAAATGCTATCGGTAGATTTCGATGTGCGTTTCTAGTTTTAAAAATGTATTGTAGTGATCCAACAAAACCTGAAAATTGTTCTAAAATATACTAGTTAGAAGACGTCACAAAAAGGTTTTGTGAATCTTTTTACCAATTCATTGTTGAGATGATGGTAACATTCAAAGGCCGGTCATCTCTCAAACATGTTCTGTCACACAATCTAAATAAAAATATATTCAAATAAATATCCACATAAAATTAACTTCAATATACTATATAAAATAAACTAGGAATCCTAGTGAATAAAATCGACGGCGCTGCGGTCCGCTGTTGATACCTACGAAAATAAATGTTAGCGATGCTAGGACGAGTAAGGCAAAGTACGATGGTGATCAATACTCAAAACACCGAGGAAGACTAATCAATACTTAGTCTAGGTTAGAGGTGACCAATTGATTACTACTCGAACGACCAGGGAGTGGAGACGATAGATCAATACTCGATCACAGACGGAAAGGACAGTTTGTTTTGTTTGATCAATACCCAAAGACCCGTGATAGGAGCTCTTATCAGTACTCCGAGTTGAACTCGGATCATTGTCGGTATAAAACGGCGTTTTATACCCTTACCGGTGTTCCATCCTCAGCGCGCATCGATGGTAGTGGTTAGTTGTCGGTGGAAGTGTGTGCGTACAGAGAGATGGCAGCGAGTGTGGATGTGCCATCGTTACACCCCTATGATTTAGACATAAAATCTACTAAATGGTGGCGTAAAGTTTTCTACAGAATTTTAATGATATCTGTAATCCCTTTATGGATAATATTTTTGAAAATTCAGAATCAAAGGAAGAAAGTTCCTCTTCTTAATTATTTGGTACCTGTAGCTGAGCAGTTAATAAGTTTCGAGAGATCCAAAACCAAAATTAAAAGAAGAGTTACTGGTTGTCCAGTTAGGGACACAAAGATGAAAAAATTTAGGACAAATATTGGCTATCACCTTCCAAATAAATTATTATTTTTCTTCTTAAGGTGCCTTCTCCATTACTGAAGGTTGGCCATAAATACAGCAAGATGCTCTCTATCTTGAGCTGTTATTATCATGGAATATGTGTCCATACCTGTCCAGTCTCTTACATTCTTCAACCAGGAGCATTTTCTTCTTTCTGGACCTCTTCTTCCTTCCACTTTCCCTTCCATTATAAGTCGTAGGATGTTGTATTTTTCTCCTCTGTAAATATGTCCTAGATAATTCGTTTTTCTGTTTTTTACAATATATAGGAGTTCTCTCTCAGTACCCATTCTTCTTAGAACCTCGTTGTTGGTCACGTGCTGTGTCCAAGAGATCTTAAGCATCCTTCTAAAAACCCACATCTCAAAGGCTTCTATACGCCTCATACTTGTAATTCCGAGAGTCCATGTTTCCACTCATAGCTTTCCACACGTGCTCGTACATGGACCTCGTATTTCGACTCGATCGTATTTCGACCTCGTTGTCAGGATCGTCTGTTATCCAGCAACCAAGATACTGGAATCTTTGTACTGATTCTATATGTTTATTATAGATACGAATATTAATGTCGACATTTGGTGCATGTGTAACAGTCATTAATTTTGTTTTATTTGTGTTTATATTTAGTCCCAATCTATCTCCCTATCTGGTTATGACATTCAGAAGTCGTTGTAAACCCTCAGCACTGTCCGCAATGACGGTGTCGTCTGCGTATCTTAAGTTGTTTACGTATTCTCCGTTGATTTTTATTCCTTCTTCAATATTTTCGAGGGCCTTTTCAGAGATCTTTTCGGAATATATTAAATAACAGTGGAGAAAGTACACATCCCTGACGAACTCCTCTTTTTATTGACAATTCTGTTGTCAGACGATTGTCTATTTTGATAGACGCCATTTGATGCCAATATAGTTTTTTAATAAGTGCTACAGTGTTATGGTCTATACCATGTTGTGTTAGGGTTTCTATGAGTTTTGTGTGTTTTACTCGATCAAACGCTTTTTCGTTGTCGATAAAACAGAGAAACACGTCTTTTCGCTGATCTCGGCATTTTTGTAGTAATATCTGGAGGCCAAATAATGCCCCCTTTATACCAAGCCCCATACGAAATCCAAATTGATTGTCGCTCAGGTTTCTTTCGCATTCTCTGTATATTCGTTGATGTACAATTTTGTGTAAAATAATCAGAAAATGGCTGGGTTTCTTTATATTTGTCTTTCGTTGCGATTTTTGTAAGATCTCCTTATGTCCATCAGTTCTAGGACTTCTTCTGTCATCCATGTATTTTTTGTTTTTCCAATGTTGTCTTGTTGTCTAAATTATAATTAAAAGATTATTAATATATAATAAAAGAAGATATTTCAGTTGTTCACAAAAGAAAAAAGAAAACCATACAAAAACTTTATGTGTTGATGCGATGCACCTTTTTAGTATTTTTAACATTCAACTCATAATGGAATTGTAATTAAAGCTTTTTTTAATTATTATCCCAGATTTAGCCATGCGGCTCACACTCCTTCTGAGGGAAAATATACTCATCCCAGATACCTACGGTATTAAAAGGATTGAGCTCTGGTGGAACTCTTTCCGTGTTATCGAGCCCAAGGTGACTTGGTATGTGAGAGTATCTCCCAAAAATTTTCGTACACATCTGGACGTCGCGAGGAGTACAGCTTTCTACATGACCTTATAGTGATGTTCATTTAGACCCAGCTGTTTTATGTTCTCTATGAGGTTTTTGGGAATAACACCAGTAGTAGATAGAATAATAGGTACTGTCTGAGTACTTTCCATTCTCCATTGTCTCCTGATTTGTATTTCTAAGTCTCTGTACCTGACGATCTTTTCGTTGTATTTGACACGTAAATTATTGGTGTTGGGTATCGCCACATTAATAAGGGTTGTTTGCCTAGTAATTATATTAACTAGTACAAGATCCGGTCTATTATGCGCCACTGGTTGGTCTGTAAGCACAATGCGGTCCCAGTATAGCTTATAATTGTCATTTTCAAGCATTTTCTACGTCCCTGTTATACGTCAGGGACGTATTGATAACAAGGAAGATGGTCGGTTTGGAGAAGTCTCAGTTTGTCAGCTAGTTCTTGGTGGATAATATTTCCTACTGAGTCATGGTGTTATTTATAATTAGTACCGACAAATGCTTGGCAGCCACCAGTAAGATGTTGGGTGGTTTCTCGGGCTTGGCATCCATATCGGCATTTGTCGTTTTGGACTTGAGGATCTGTAACAATATATTTCACATAATTTTTAGTTGGAATAACCTGATCCTGAATAGCAAGTAGGAAACCCTCAGTGTTGGAAAACATATTTTTCTTTCATTTTCATTTCTTGTTCCCTCAGTTTAAGCGGCGTTGTATCATCTACTGCAGATATCTCAGCCTGTACCTGAAAATAAGTTCTTAAATTAGCAATTTGTTTATCCAATGGCTCACCTATATCCATAAGTTCGCTTTCCCCTTGATACTGCGGTAATGTTGTTCTCTTTACTGTACTACGTGGAAAATGTTTTTGCTCCTTTGTGAGAAGTGTTCTTACTTTCCGCTGAATACCCTCTATATCCATTTTTGACCACTTTATTATACCAAATGAGTAGCTCAGCACAGAACAGGCGTACGTATTTAATGCCTTAAACAAATTTTTACTATTAAGATATGACTGATTTAGTTGTCTTAATCTTCGCACGAACTCCGAAGTTAGTTCAGTTTCCATTTGGTTATGGTCAATTTTCCGCGCTTGTTTTACTCCGAGAGATTTGTACATATCATTTTCACTCATTGCTTCGATGTTTTGGCCATCTTGCATATCGAAACCTCCGGGCTGAACGTTTTGTCTGACTATATTTAGTATACGGCACTTGTTTAGTCTAAAATGCATACTGATATCATTTGAGAAAGTTTCAACAGTTTTTAGCATCTGATCAAGGTGGTTTCGAGTTGAAGCTATTAATTTCAAATCATCCCTGTACAACAGATGCTTAAGCTTCGCCACAACAGTATCGTTATTTTTAATGCTAAATCCTGAGTCAGTGAAGTTTAGTAGCTAAGATAGTGGGTTCATCGCTAAACAGAACCAAAGTGGACTTACTAGTCCTTATGGAAAAGGTCCCAGTTAATTGGGATATCTTCAGGTTTTGGTATTGGTTTTACCAGGTATTTGAAGATGAATTTTAGTCTTCCACTCTGCTATTATATGCTTTATAAAGATCACTATATTATCATCGACTTTATATATTTTCAATATATCTATGAGCCATTCATGCGACACTGAATCAAAGGCCTTCTTGTAGTCAATAAAGGCAGTAAAAGGTTCCTTTTTTGGTGTTTGCCTGGTTAGAAATGACTAAGTCGATAATAATTTATTCTTTACAGACCATGGAACCCTTAGCGCATCCTTTCTGTTGAGGCTTCATGATATTGTTTAGAGCACAGTGTTGGTAGATACGCCGGGCTACATAGGATGTGACCAATTTGTACAAAGTTGGAAGACAAGTAATTGGTACTTGACTGGATCTTGGGTGTTATTTTGATCCTTTGTTATTAGGTATGTGGTTCTCTGTGTAAGAAATGATGGTGTTTCCTGTCAAATAAAGATAACATGATTAATGAATAAGGACAAACAGCTCATGAACACTCCAAAACTTATTTAACCAGAAGTTCTGAACTCCGTCGGGTCCAGTAGATTTCCAGTTATGAAACTCTTTGATAGTAAAACGTAATGACGGTACTAGACTTTTGTTTTCGATACAGAGCAGCGGCAAGCCGCTTATACGTATTTCGACATCTTTAGGTTTCCTCAGAGCGGTATAGCCACTACCCTGAATAGAAACAAAATCTATTCCCGTCGTAGACAATAGTTATCAAAATAACTATACACGGACGTAACTACGCCGGCTAATAACAAGAAGAGAAATCAAACGATTTCTACCTGGCGAAATCGAATTCAAATTTTTACCACTGTGCTTTCTAAAATTTGCAAAGCAAACAGCTTGATTAATTACTCGGCAAGGGAATCTAAAATTGCATTCCACATGTCGTTCATCATGGTCAAAATTCGTAATGAATTCAATTTCTATAAGTCGTAGACAATAGTTATCAAAATAACTATATACGGGAAATAAATTTTGTTTCGATTCAGGGTAGTGGCTATACCGCTCTGAGGAGACCTAAGGAGGTTGAAATAAGTATAACCGGCTTGCCGCTGCTCTGTATCGAAACAAAAATCTAGTACCGCCATTATGTTTTATTTCTTTACTCCGTTTGGAGTACCAGAAATTGAATTCACTACGAATTTTGACCATGATGAACGGCATGTGGAATGCAATTTTAGATTCCCTTCCCGAGTAATTTACCTTGCTGTTTGCTTTGCAAGTTTTAGAAAGCACAGTGGTAAAAATTTGAATTCGATTTCGCCAGGTAGAAATCGTTTAATTTCTCTTCTCTTTGATAGTATTTGAGACTTCTTCGGTGGTGAAGGGTTCGTAAGGAATATTATTGTAATGTTAACAGTTATTTGTTGTGTCTTCAATCCATCCAGCATTGGTGTTATGAGTAGCTGGCGTTAAAAATTGATATCCCCAGAACTCATGAATTTCTTCTTGGCTTTTCTATAGTGGAATAAAGTTTCCTATAAAACGCCTTCTCTGCATGGTCAAAACGTATATTTTCGCATTTTCGGTTGTTACTTACTTTGTATTTCCTTAAGCAGCCTGAATAAAGGGAAAGTTTTTGTTTTAATGTGTCCAGGCATTATTGCGGTGTGTTATTTTCTGGATCATGTTGTGAGTATCTTAGAGTGTTCCGCAATATCTCTTCAGCTCTCTTGATGATATTCCTCAGATGTATTCCGTTATTTGTCCAATGTCCCTACACAATGATTCAATTTTTCCCAGTAGCCGTTTTTCCCAAGGTGCAATTCTGCTATCATTCCTTTCGATATTAGTACCTCGTCTTGCTTTGATCTTATTGCCCATAACATTAGCAATTGATGTTGCTGCACAGTAAATCAGCATTCCAATGTATGAGCTTCTACTATGTAATTTGGTAGGACTTTGGTGTTCACAATTTGTAATACCGCACCTAGTTTCTTACATCGTACCTAGTTTATTTTTGGTAGCGGTGGCCGGCTAAGAGGGTTCGTCCCATTAAACTCTTGTACGGCATATGCCATTTCACTTATCAGGTAATCATGCAACACGTTATTGTCCTCCTGCGTATTAACAGGTTGAGTTTCTTGCATGAGAGGCTCAGGAGTCTGCTCATTATGGATTTCATTAGGGATTTGATCTACAACTAGCTCTGGGTTATGAATCTTCCGTTCGACTTCGCTTCTGATGGTATCGCGTCTAGTCTCTGGGATAAGATTATTTCTTATAATTACCCGGTATTGATCTGCTATTCTCTGTTCAGATACTTGAATCTCTGGGTACTTCCTGCAAAATTTGACATACAGCTGTTGTCGATAGCCGATCGTTTCTTAATCGAGATTCGTCACCTTGTAATAGAAGCGCAAAATGTTTTCGTTTATAGACCCAGTCCATTTGATACGCTGCCTCGGTCGTCCCGCTTGAGTGAGCGGCGGCTGGTGTTCAGCGCACCACCTTCAGCGAGTAGAGCTCCTGCTGTTGTTTGGCTCGCTTGTGGTTCTTTTTGTTATTGGGCTGTAGCTATTGTATGACAGGGGCCCGCCTCCTCATTACCCTGCCACCAACGTCTCGCATGCTATCACGTCTAGCGCCGGCTCCAGACGTGCCCTGGCGATCCCCAGGAAGCGATCCTAAACATAAATTATATTCACCATTTTTATGGGTTTGCATTTTATACCTACAGCCAGGTGTCAGTTTTTGTTCCACGGCAAGTATCCTTGCTACCCTCTGGGTATCGGTGCTAAGAATACCCAGAAAGCTTCTATATTCGCAGGGAGCCACGCCTGATAGAAGAACCGTAGAGTTAAAACCGTCAAACATCCTGAAAGTGTAATGGTATGGAGTGCGTTTAGTGGAAAGAAATGAGGGCAACCAATTATGTAACTGTTCTAGAATAACATTTATTCAACTTGTGAGAAATTCACGAATGTGACTTCTTTATGTACGATGGTGCCCCTGCTCACAAGGCCAAGACAGTGTTAAGTTCTTAAATGATCACAATGTCAACGAATTGGAACGGCCATAAATCAACTGAAAGAGGAGTTGAAGAGGTTGTGCGTGACCATGGAAGAAGAATATTTCTTAAACCTTGCTCAATCTATGCCCAAGAGAATCCAGCTTGTCATCGTCTACGAGGGTGATACAGCAAAGTGTTGATTTGTAAAATAAAAATAGCAATTTTCCTGATTTATGTGTTTTATTCACCATGTGTTTTTTGCCGGCACTATACGAGTAAACTAAAAGATCTTCCATTATATAGCCGATGTTAAAATACAAGCTATTTTAATCAAACTCTTTTGATTTTATATTCTGTTTTATATCCACAAAAGCACAGAAAATATTTATATTTGTAAAAATAGAAATGACTAATGTGTTTTAACATATATGTAAAGAAATAATTATTCCGATTTAGATTTTTATCTTCCCCGACCAACAACTACCTGCCGAAATAGGGCTGTAAACATAAAAAACACGTCGAGTTGAAAAATAAATTTTGTATTTTTATTTATTGCCACAAAGGGAGCAGCTGAATGGTTATACCTCTATTAAATCAAATAAAACTTTATAGACGTGCCATATGTAGATTTTGTGGAGTAAGTTCAATAGGTATGGGCTTCAACAATATAGCTTTCCTGAAAAGAAAACGCGACCCAATAATAAAATGTACAGGTGATCAGGAAATCTTTTTAGTTCGTTATTTCAGTTAAATATGCTATTTTTACAACTCGCAACGAAATGACAAGACTCACAACTATTAGGTGCACACAATTGCTTTGCTCTCGAAATCTCGTTAGTTGAAATCGTCGAAAGTTTACTAAAGTCGACTTTACACTACATGATTTTATCATATGACAATATCATATGAGATTCGTTATGATTCCTCGTTTCTATGATGTTTTAAAAAATCGTGTTTACACTGAATGATAAGTTATGACTTATGATATAAGTGACGAGTTTTTTTTTATTTTTCTTTTTGTTTATGGTCATAGAGATATTAGATACAGTATATAGGTAATAACCATAATAATTATTAGATTTTTAAACTATTATAATGGAAAATAAATCTTTGCTTGCATTGGTTTCTGAAATTTTAATAATAATACGCCGGTAACAACTATGCGTTCATCTAATAGTAAGAAGAAAAGATAAGACCCCTTTGGGCTCGCAAATGACTCTTACGAAGAAATAGTGGTAGTGGACAGGATATATCAAATTTAGTGTTGATATTATACCAAATTTAAAAAAAAAATAATAATAAAGAAGCTAAACTAAAATTATGACTAAGATGACTATAAAACACTAATCTAAGAATAAAACAAACTAAATAAATAATAAAAGAAAAATACGACACAGTAGCACAGATTAGACAATAGGCTTAATATCAATGCAATAACAATAAATAAATAATGGTGTCTCTCGGTAAGGGAATGTCGCTGAATTGACATAAGAATAAGGCGCGATATTTAAATATATTGGTGTTACCGATATTTTTACTAAAAATCATATGATTTTATCATGCGGAATAGGTACCGTCCTATTCTCCTGTGACAAGCTATGACGAGCTGCATGATAGCGCTTATGACAAAATCATATGACAAATCACACAGTGTGAACACAAAAATTTGACTTCATGACCAAATCATATGAAAATCACATGATAAATCATGTAGTGTAAAGTCGACATAAGAAATCGTCGCTGTGAAATCAAACCGGTATTAAAGAGATATTTTTCACCACAGCGTTCCAAAGATTTTACAATTAAGGCGTTATCGCTTACTACCGTTTATTTCACACTAGAGCTACCTTTTGCAAGGATAAAATTATGAAAAGTCTTGCTTGTTGGGGTATTCGTAACAAATAACCACATTATTGACTATACTCAGAGAACCTCAAGCAACGTCCATGATACGCGCAAAAGGATTCAATAAAAGAAGTGTTTACGTCTTTTTCGACCTTCTGGAAACAATTGTTGATGAGAATAATATTGATGCAACTCGCATATTTAACGTTGACGAAACGGGTGTAAGCAATGTGCAGAACGATTGAGAAAGCTGGAAGCTTTTGAGATGTGGTTTCATACAAGAATTTCGAAAATACCATAGACCGATCATATTACGAACGAATTGATGTTCCACAGAATGGGAAGAGGCAGGGAACTTTTGACTGCCATTAAAAGAAGAAAGGCAGCATATTTGGGGCTTATACTTAGGAATGAGAAGTACGAGTTGTTGCAGCTGTTTATGAAGGATAAAATCGAAAGAAAAAGGAGTCCTGGTACAAAAACATTATAGATATAGACGAATTTGCAATGGTTATAGCCAACCTTATAGTGGAATTATCACTAGGAGGAGAAGAGCTATGCTAGATTCTGAAATAAATTAGGTAATTGAACATGTTTCTGAAGTGGAATCTGTTGTGAAATAAAACTTTTTGTTCGTTGAAAATACTCCGCATGATGCTTGTAACCAAGTGCTTCATCCTATGAAAACAGGTAAAGGGAGTAATGGAATATTAACCAGAAGTTCTTTATAACATTTAACTCGTAATGGCGATTTTATAAAAACTTTTTTGACATTATTTATCAAAATAAAACTTTATCTCATGGTATACTTTCCATTTTGTGGTAGCGGGTAGATACTCTTGTACGATCCCGGTATGAGATAGATCAACTTAAGGTATGCAACCCTGCCTACGTGAGCCATGGCTATCCCCCAACCCGTGCCGGAAGAAGTCATGTCTCCACCCCAAGATTCCTACCAAAACAAATAAGTCCTCTCACATATCCATTCTCATGGAGTAAACTTCTCACGAAAGATAAATAATTGGGGAAGGCAACGGGAAACCACTCCAATTAACTGTCTCTAGTATAATTACAATGGATCAAGTCAATATAGAAACGCACAGAAACGAAGAGGCGCTCAAATAAAACGTATTAACCCATTAATGCCCACCGCCAAAAGAGAAACTTAAAATACCTAGATCCTTTAGGAGTTGCTTTTAATTATGATCATAATTATATAATTGTACATTTTTTAATTTGATTTTTGAAAAAAAAATGTGTACCCAAGCAGGTACACTGGAACAATCAATATAAAATATACAAAATATAATTATATATCATCATCAGTGGCGTTACAGCTCTTTATGAGCCAAAGCCTTCTTCAGAACAATCCTCCATTCGCCCCTGTCTCTGGCAACTCTTCTCCATGCTCTAATTCCGATAGACTTCTAGGTTGTCTTGGTACCTAAGTCTCGGTCTTCCCCTTCTTCGTTATCCGATCGGCCCTCTTCGGTCAAAAACTTTTCTGACTATGGCATCTTCCTCTCGTCTGATTACATGACCTATCCATCTGAGGCGTGCTACCTTAATGAATTTTACAACGTCAGGTTATCCAAATCTTCTATACAACTCAAAATTGTAACACCACAAACCTTGTTCCTTTATGGCTCCATATATTCGTCTTAGTATTTTTCGCTCAAAACGTTTGAGCAATTCTTGGTCATTCTGTGTTAGTGTCCAAGTTTCTGAACCTTATGTTAGCACTGGTCTTATTAGTGTTATGTATATAGTCAGTTTAATTTTTCTAGGCATTTTTGAGGCCATCTGTCTTCCTAAGCCATAGTAACACTTATTGGCGAGCACTATTCTTCTTTTGGTTTCTTCACTGACGTTGTTATCTTTGGTTAGCAGCGACCCTAAGTATATGAAGGTGTCAACACCTTCCAGTTCTAGGTCATCAATTATTATTTGTGTAGGTGTCGGGTTGCTTGACCTAGTGTAACACATATATTTGGTCTTTTGGACATTTATATTTAGTCCCATTCTGTGTGCAGATGCTCTTAACGACCGAAATGCTTCAGTCAGAGATTCTGTGGACCTAATTATATATAACCAGTAGAAATCTTAGACCATAAAAACTGATAGACACGCCTTGTACCGAACCGTTGAACCAAAGACCTTCCGCGAAAGTGACGTCACAATGAGGTAAGAGCCCGCTTGGATTCTTTGAATTCTTTGAATTCGCAAAGCACTAGTATAATTACCCAATTTTAGATTAATTTTAATATAACTTCAATATTTAGTAAAAAATATGGAAGATAAATTATTAAGCAAAGTAATTAATAAATATTTTTGCCTTAAATTGTATAAATAAATGTTTTATTTAGTACATACCTACATATATTATTATATATATCGTTGGTATATCACTTCTTGTTTGATATTCAGAAATAAATTTAAAGGAGAATAATTTTCTTTTGGGTGGAAGTTTCAGGATAGGTAAAAAAAATATGTAGGAAATCTATTAATTTATTGACCACAAAACAAAAGAGCTTTTATTAACCTACTTCTAACTCTTATTACATTATTTAGTTTTTCACCTTCGTGGTACAATCTAATGTTGCAATAATGGAAATAAATTATCTTTATTAGATTAAACAAATGGTTTGTTTCAAATTCATGATCAAACATATGTTCTTTGTATGCGTTAAACACAGAACCATGCACGTTACTCATGACATTTAAGATCAATTTTGTCATTATTTTGGAATCGTTTAATTTTTTTGAATTGTACATAAATTTAATTTCGCTTTCACCAATTTTGCAAATATGAATGACGTCTTTAGAAGGTTTAATTAAAAAATCTTTTGGCATGCTATAATTTTTGTGTCTTATGAATGGAGATTGTAAATTATCACATTCAATTGCACACAAACATATGTCACAATCTAATGTTTTCTTAACTTTCTTAACGACAAACCCAGCGATATAGTCAACAACAACACAAACATAAGATGACAATGTTCTTGAAAAACTTAAAATATTTACAGTATAATCCTGATCCTGGTTTTTAGTTATTGTTTCCCTATTATTTTCATCAGTTATAAAGTTGTCAATGAGTGGATGATCAACAGTTTTCATTTTCACAGTATTTGTTATGTATTCAATATTATGGAAGGTGCCTGTTCTATACAATTAGCCTGGGTAGATCCTGTAACACTTGTGTGCATTAATAGTCTTTTATATACAGCTTTAAATTGTTTTGCCGTTGGGTTGTTGTTGTAACCTCCATGACTCCTAATAGAACTAAAGAAAACTTCTAAGTGATCTTGAGAAAGTTTATAGGCCGAAAGATACTTCAGACCTCCATCCATATCCTCCACGTAATTTTTCCAAATTCCCATTAGTGATTTTAAACTAATGATCATACCAATAAAACCCGTCTTTCTTTGGCTTAGATATACGGGTTCACCATTTTTGGAACACTTAAGTGAACTAAAATATTTTATAGATTCTATAGTTTTTTGAAAAATCGCTTGTTTATTATGATGCTGTAAACTAGATTTAAGGTGTTTTGCCAATAAATTTCGTCTATTTAAAATATCAAAAATATCATTGATATGTTCAATGAAATTTTGAGTAGCTTCGCTATGTACAAATTCTTTTGAGCTTTTATTTCTCTAATAATGTATTGCCTTAGCAACTTTTTGGCTGAACGTTTGGGCAGCTAATTTCACTTTCATTTTTTCCTTATACCAATTTAAATGCCTTCGAATTATCCTAGTTGCAAAATAAAGGCCTTCCTTCTCTTGAATGTCTACTAATTTTTGCAAATATTCCCATTTAATCGCTTTATTAGTCCCGTCAAAAAAAATTTGGTAATAACCTAAATTATTGCGAATAAGTTTCAACATATGTGGAGGGTCAAACATTACATATGTTGGTTGATTTGTTGCTGGATGTAGAAAATATACTTTATTGGAATTAATCGATAAATCAACTCCACGTTGTTTAACCATGCTAATATTTGCTGCTGCACCATCAAATGTTAGACTGGTAATTGTGACATCAGCTTCTTGCATTATTTTTAAGAACATTTTTATTAGATTACTTTTTTGAACACCTGATAACCCAGCGATTAAAAAGTATCCTATCGGCAGCTTCCATGAATCATTTAAACTATTAATTAAGTATACAATTGCTTCTTTTGCTTTAATTTCGGAAGAATCGCTTTGAGGTTTACTTCCTATGTCGACATACCTAAAATTAATGATTTCAATTATTTAAATAGAAAATATAATGTTATGATACTTTTTTTAATTGCTAATAAATATTAAGCTACACTTAACCTAAAAACTTTTCACCATCCCATTCTATTTTCTGGTGTATAGACATTTCATCGACCATCAAAGCACAAATAGGTACATGATTTTCCTTTATTTCTAAGTTCAACTACTTTTTGTTTTAATATATTCACTGCTTCTTTTCAATCTAATTATAAAATGAAAATTATATATAAGGGAACAAAAAGTAAAATAATAGGTGCTAAATTTCTGGTATGTTTTTTAAGTTTAACTCGTGAATTTACTTACCCGTGAAATGATATGGCATGCTGGACGAGCCATACAGTCTGTAGTCAATACCCCGAGGTATGAGCGGGAACACAAAGTGTATTAATACTCATACGCTTATGAAACGCACCTGGCGCATCATAGGGGCCTTCACATTTCACTCTTTTTCAACTTGTCTTGAGTGAAATGTCTTTAATCTTTCCTATCGGCCTCTCTTGGCTAACTCTTGTTTCTTCCGACCCCGAATGGCTATTAGGTTTCCGAGGGCAGACGGGTCACTATATTTCCTTCTATTACACACTCTAGGAAGGCAACGGGAAACCACCTAGAGCCTAATTTTCCCAAGAAACAATCATGGAAATGGCTGATAAATACAACGGCCCCGAGTACGGGCGCTCCTTAAATGGAGTAGGGGTGCTAAGAATCTCCCGGTCAGCTAGAAACATGAACACATTTTCTAAAGAAAGAAAAATAGGTACATGGAATGTAAGAAGCATGTACGAACCAGGAAAAATTCATAACACCATTAAAGAAATTAAGCGTCTAAATATAAGTATCCTTGGAATAAGTGAAATGAGATGGCCGGGCTCTGGAAAAGTAACTGTAGATGACCACATTGTATACTATTCAGGAGAAGACAGCTCAAAACACAAAAATGGTGTAGCAATAATTGTGTCGAAGGAAACAGATGAAGCTGTAAAAAACGTCGTCCTATTCTCAGACAGGATACTGATGATACAAATACAATCAACAACAATCAATGTGAATATATTACAAGTATATGCACCCACACAAGACTATGAACAAGAAGAAATTGAAAAATTCTATCATGATTTAGAAAAAGTATTAGCACCTACAAAGAAACACGATCTCAATATTATCATGGGAGATTTTAATGCAAAGATTGGTGAAGGTGAACAGGAAGATGTCATAGGGAAATATGGTCTGGGAATACGAAATGAAAGAGGAGATATGTTGGCATCTTTTTGCGTAGAAAAGCAATTAGTAATAATGAACACAATTTTCAAACTTCCAAAACGTCGTCTTTACACCTGGAAATCACCAGCAGATACACCTGAACGAGTTTTTCGTAACCAAATAGACTTCATATGTATAAATAAGAGATGCAGAAATTCAGTATTATCAGTAAAAACATATCCAGGGGCAGATGTACCAACAGATCACAATATTTTAGTAGGAAAAATAAGACTGAGATTAAAAAGAGTTGCAAGGACGAATAAGCAAACAGTTACTATTGATAGAGAAACGATGCTAAATGATACTATAAAACAAGAAATAACTAGTATATTAGAACAAAAGATGAAGTTAACATCAAGCAAAGAAGAAAGTACTGAGGAAAACTGGACGAGAATTAAAGACATCTTAAAGACTGTTCAAGAAACAAAATTGAGTGCGCTAAAAGCAAGAAAAAAACAAGGGTGGATGACAGAAGAAATACTGAGACTTATGGATCAAAGAAGAGAAGTCAGAAATAAAGATAAAAACGAATACAAGAGGATCCACGCAATAATCAGGCAGAAGATAAGACACGCGAAAACACAATTTCATAGTAAAGAATGTAATGCAATTCAACAATATGAAAAGAAACACGATACATTTCATCTGCACAAGAAATTGAAAGAGGTCGCTGGAAACAAATGGAAACAAGTATTCCAAAGTTTAAAAGACAGAAACGGACACAGAATATTAGACATCAATGAAAAGTTAAAAGAATGGGAAAACTACATTTCTGAATTATTTGAAGATGAGAAAGTAGAACACTATACACCGATTGCTATATCAGGTCCATCTATAACAGAAAGTGAGGTAAGACGTTCAATACAAACGGCACAAAATGGAAAAGCACTTGGCCCCGATGAAGTAAGTGCTGAAATACTAAAGTTTTTGGGAGAAAATGGAATTAAAGCTCTGTGTAATCTCTTTAACAGAATTTATGACACTGGGATATTACCAACTGATTGGTTAAAGTCGACATTTGTCACAATACCTAAGAAACATCGTCCAAAGACATGCGATGATTATCGGACAATAAGTCTGATGAGTCACGTTTTGAAAATCTTTCTGCGAATAATACACAGCAGAATTTATACGCTGTTAGAGGACAGAATTAGCAATACTCAATTTGGGTTTAGGAGTGGCTTGGGTACAAGAGAAGCCTTGTTTAGTATACAGGTGCTAGTACAGAGATGCAGAGATATAAATCAAAATGTGTATATTTGTGCAATCGATTTTGAAAAAGCTTTTGACAAAGTCCGACATAACAAAATGCTAGAAATATTGGAAACAGCTGGATTGGACAATAAAGATCTACGAATAATTACAAATCTATACTGGCATCAAGTGGCAAGAATAAAGGTTGAACAAGAACTGTCGGATGAAATAAATATAAAAAGAGGAGTGAGACAAGGCTGTATATTGTCGCCTTTACTTTTTAACTTATATTCGGAGGAAATATTTAAGGAAGCCTTAATGGAGACAACCGAAGGTATTATTGTGAATGGAGTAACCGTCAACAATATTAGATATGCCGACGATACCTTAGTCCTTGCCAATTGCGGAGAAGACCTTCAAAATTTTATGAACAAAATAAAACAGACTTGTGATCAGTATGGATTAAAACTCAACGTTAAGAAAACTAAATATATGATAGTTAGAAAACAAAATTATATACATGATGACGGTATAAAAGTCGGAGATGCCACACTGGACAGAGTAGAGAAACTCGTGTATCTCGGCAGTAATATCAATGAGAGCTGGGATCCAACCGCAGAAATTAAAAGCCGAATAGAACAAGCCCGAGCTGCCTTTGTAAAAATGAGAAACGTACTTTGCAGTCATGATCTTAGCATTGACCTTAGAGTTCGTATGATATCTTGCTACATCTTTCCTGTCCTGCTGTATGGAGTAGAAGCGTGGACCCTAACTGAGGCTATGCTTAAACGCTTGACAGCCTTTGAGATGTGGGTATACAGACGACTACTGAAAATAAGCTGGGTCGACAGAGTTAGAAATGAGGAGGTCCTTAGACGGCTGAACCAAACAACACAACTGGTCAATATAATAAAGAAACGCAAGCTGGAATACTTCGGTCATATTATGAGACACCCTGAAAAATATGATCTTTTACATCTGATCATTCAGGGAAAGATCCAAGGTAATCGTGGTCCTGGTAGAAGAAGAACATCATGGCTGAAAAATCTAAGGCAATGGTATGGAAAATCAACTACATCGTTATTTAGAGCTGCTGTCAATAAAGTCACGATAGCGAATATGGTAGCCAACATGATATCCAACGATCGATAACGGTCATGGAACTAGAAGAAGAAGAAGTGAAATGATATATCTGTCCCTTTTTTTGTCGCTGCGTACAATTAAATGCACTGCAAGATGCCACCATAATTATAATATTAATGTATTGGAAAAATTTTAAATTTAAACACTTTAAAGCGTTTACAACGCGTATAAACACTACTAATCTCTACCGTTTCTGCCTCAAACTGACGTCACCCACAGCTGTGTGAATCGTTTTATGTTGGCTTCACTCCTCGAGACGAGAGAATAGCATTACGGCGCGTCTATCAGTTTTTATGGTCTAAGGTAGAAATAATGAACATAAAAATGCATACAGATCAAGAAAACATTTATTAAAAATACATACATATACATAAAAAAACACATAATTAATTATGAGTGAAATATTTTAAAACACTCTCTGCTCAGTGTAAAGAGTTACATTGCATTTTTCACACATCAGTCTAACTCTTATGTGGCATTGGCGACATCTTCGAGGGTTCTTGGTTCTTATAGGAAAATGGCCATCAGGAGTATCCAGTATACTCTTTGGCAGAGAACCAGATGGTTTGATAGACGTGGATCGTCTTTGTATGGCTTTGTTGAAAGCTTTGCAATAACGACGGACAATATTTCTTAGAAATAGTAGTTAGCAGCGACCCTAAGTATATGAAGGTGTCAACACCTTCCAGTTCTAGGTCATCAATTATTATTCGTCTAAGTGTCGGGTTGCTTGACCTAGTGCAACACATGTATTTGGTCTTTTGGACATTTATATTTAGTCCCATTCTGTGTGCAGATGCTCTTAACGACCGAAATGCTTCAATCAGAGGTTCTGTGGACCTAATTATATATAACCAGTAGAAATAATGAACATAAAAATGCATACTGATCAAGAAAACATTTATTAAAAATACATACATATACATAAAAAACACATAATTAATTATGAGTGTAATATTTTAAAACACTCTCTGCTCAGTGTAAAGAGTTACATTGTATTTTTCACACATCAGTCTAACTCTTATGTGGCATTGGCGACATATTCGAGGGTTCTTGGTTCTTATAGGAAAATGGCCATCAGGAGTATCCAGTATACTCTTTGGCAGAGAACCAGATGGTTTGATAGACGTGTATCGTGTTTGTATGGCTTTGTTGAAAGCTTTGCAATATCGGCGGACAATATTTCTTTGAAATAGTAGTAAATCTATTTTGTCATTTTCATTTGTAATCCTATATAGTTTCCACGCATTGACAACTGTCGCATTTATCATATCGGTAATGAGTACTCACCACCATTTTTTTCCATGTATGCCGATTCTGTAATTATTTACCCCTTGATCGAGTAAGTCCACACCTCACATTGACAAATTGTAGGATTTGAATAACTGAACTTGTGACACTGCTACTTTTTCATTTTGTTTTGCATGCCAACGTTTCAGTTGTGCAACTACCACTATGGTATCGTAAATGGTACCCATGGTTACAGTGCTGATGTCGTTCCATCTTACAAATAATATAGCACTTTCTTACCATAATAATCAATGATCATAATATCCATGATCTTTTCTCTTCATTTCTTTGCTTTGTATAAAAGGACATTTTTTGATACGATTATTATGAACTGTATTCCGCAGCTCTGATACTTTTTTGTTTCAATGTCACTAAAAGTTCATAACTCGCAAAATAGTTATCGAAAAATATTATGTGATCAGTTGGAACTGTAATAATACTCAGGAGGTCTAAAACTTTTTAAGGCTCTAGACTTTTTCTTTTTACAGGAATATATAGCAGGAATATATAGCAGAACAACCAACACATTGAAGTATTTGACAACGTCAAGAATGGACCAAAAATAATAAAATTAGTAGTAAGATCTGCTATAAGTCGTCTAAAAAACAACAAAGCATTAGGACCTGATGGAATATATGCTGAGGTATTGAAATTGATAGAAGACAATCAACTTGACATTATGACAGAATTATTTAACCGTATATATGAAACAGGAACTTTACTAAAAGATTGGTACATGTACATATTTATACCACTACCAAAAAAAGCAAATACTAAGAAATGTGAAGAATACCGAATCATTAGCCTCATGAACCACTCACTCAAAATATTCTTAAACATCATCCATGCTCGCATATACAAGAAATTGGAGGAAGGTGTTGCTGATGTACAATTTGGATTTCGCAGCGGTCTTGGCACAAGAGAAGCACTTTTTACCATACAAGTATTGATATAACGAGCAAGAGATGTTAATAAAGATGTCTTTGCCTGTTTCAGTGACTTCGAAAAGGCATTTAACAAAGTACAGCATGAGAGGCTTATTGAACCTTTGCGAATCGCAAACATCGATGACAAGGATATAAGAATAATAGCCATTCTCTATAGAAAACAAGTAGCCAAGATTCGAGTACACAATCAATTAACCGATGAAGTCTCAATACAAAGAGGAGTACGATAAGGTTGCATACTCCTGCCTTTGCTATTTAATGCGTACTCTGAACATCTATTTCGAGAAGCTTTGGGAGAAACGACTGATGGCGTGATTATTAACGGTGAAGTAATAAATAATCTAAGATATGCAGACGACACTGTCCTTGTTGCGGATAGTGCTGAAGAATTACAAATACTGATAGGTCAAGTAGTTAACATGGGTAGAAAATATGGAATGAAACTTAATAATAAGAAGACGAAAATTATGATCATAAGCAAAAACCAAGATACAGATGCAAAGTTTATGGCAGACAATGAGGTATTGGATAGAACAGAAAAAAATAACATACCTAGAATGCAACATCATAGACAGCTGGGATCACCCATACGAGATTAAATTTACGATCGAAAAAGCAAGGAATGCCTTTCAACAGATGAAGAAAGTTCTCTGCAATTTAGCCTTGAACTTACATATCCGACTCAAAATACTTAATTGTTATGTGTTTTCTGTTCTTATGTATGGAGCAGAGGCATGGATACTCACTGATGCGTCTTGCAGACGGTTGCAGTCTTTCGAGATGTGGTGCTATTGTGTTAGCCAACATCCATAGAGGATAGGCACTAGTAGAAAAAAAAGACTTTTTCGGTTTCATCTGTTCTTCGTTAGCTGAAGTCTCAGCTCCGCAGTACGTATCAAAAGCATAACGGTAGCCAGTAGAACTGCACAACATCCAATTTTTATAGCCAAAACGTACGGGCTTTGATTTAATGATTTGCTTCGCTGAATGGTGGCCAAAGTATTTGACCATTTTGACCATTGTCTCATCGATGTATAAATTTTCATGAAAAATGCCCCATTTTTAAACTTAGCATTCAGGAAATATATAAACGGTGGTAGTTTAGACATTTTATCAATTTTGTTGAGTTTAGTATTGTCTACCAAATGTATATACTTTTTAATTTCTACTTAACTCTTAATTAACTTCGGGGTAATTTATGGTACTCGGTAAAAAGAAGAATTCCAACAAAAATTTTGATCTCATCTTTTGTAATTATAAAATAATGATTATTGGAGACTGTTGCGTACAGATTGGTTTACTCTACAATATGATTTACAACTTCATCATCAAATATCTTTTCAAAAATTTGTAACGTAGTTAGTTCTGCAAACTCAGCGTTTACCTTTTCCATTCGTTTATAGCTTCCATTGGTACCATACATGCTCGTATTTACAGTTTTACGACACCATTTGAGATCTCTGGGGGTGTAAGGGGTCGAACCAACATCGATAACATCATGACCCAAATGTCAACCTCACTTGCTCGAGCGGTAACAAATGGTTACACGGTGTACACTGCTAAATAACCAACGAGGCTCTGACGACCGAGTATAGGCGGTATAACCTTATTACCATAAACACGAAGAAAATGTCATGGTCCCATTCCAGGAATTCCTGAGGCCAATCTGATGGCTAGAGCTGGCAGCCCCGGTATCAGAATCGGGCGCGAGAGGCCAATCACCTATCCGCCTCAAATTACTAGATTTTCGAAACTTCTACAGAGAACAACCGGACGGATCCTTTGATAACGACCTTTGGCTTACGTAAACGGACAAGAATCGGATATTGGAACATAAAAAGTATGATGCAAGCATCACGCCTTGCCCAAATTTGTAGAGAGATGAAAGCATATAAAGTCGATATACTAGGCCTCAGTGAGACACGGTGGAATGGGACGGGAGAGCACGTCAACATGGAAGGCGACCTGCTGATATACTCTGGTAAAACAGATGGCGGAAGACATGAAAATGGAGTAGGAATTCTATTTAGTAAAGTCACAAAAAATTCTCTTGTGGAATGGAAACCAGTTTCAGAGCGAATAATCACTGCAAGAATTAGGACCAAATTAAGACTGGTAACACTGATTCAGTGCTATGCACCAACAGAACAAGCAACAGAACAAGAAAAAGAGGATTTCTACGAATGCATTGAAGCAACATTAGAACAAATTAAAAGATCCGATATAAAAATAATGATGGGAGACTTCAATGCCAAGGTTGGCACTGACAACACCAACCTAGGACACGTTATCGGAAAGCATGGCACTGGCCAGAGAAACAACAACGGCGAACGCTTTATTGAATTATGTGGTAACCATAATCTAATCATTGGAGGGACTTTGTTCCCACACAAAACAATCCACAAGGTATCATGGAAATTGCCAGATAACCGCAACTACAATCAAATCGACCACGTTGCAATCAGTAAGCAATGGAGAACATCTCTCTTAGATGTCAGATCATGGAGAGGCGCAGATGCGGCCAGTGATCACTACCTGATGATGGTCGAAATTAGATTCAAAATAGCTAGGAATAGAAAAGAACTGAACAAACCTATTCGAAAAAAGTTCAAAATTGAGAAACTACAAAATATCGAGACGAAAGTAGAATTCGCACGACAGCTGAGATCCAAAATCGACGAAAGACAGGACAAAAATTGGGAAACGATTAGCAAAGCCCTTGTGGAAACAAGTGAAAACGTGCTGGGCCTAAAGAAAGACGTAAAGAAAGAGTGGATTACGAGAGAAACGTGGAACAAAATAGAACGTCGCAAACACATTAATCTAGAATTACTAAATTCCAAGACAGCAGCAGAGAAGAACCGACTTAGAGAAAGTTATAGAGAAGCGAATAAAGCTGTCAAGAAGGCAGCAAAGAAAGACAAAAGAAAGTGGGCAGAAAATCTTGCCGAAGAAGCGCTAGTCGCCGATGAACATCAAAACATGAGACAATTATATAATATCACTAAACAACTAGCCAATAAAAGATATACTACCCACCAACCAATTGTAAAAAGTGCTACAGGTGAAGATATTACAGCGCCACAGGAACAAGTCAAAAGATGGCATGAATATTTTAGCGAATCTCTAAGTGCAGTCCCAACACCACCAGAAGACGCAGAAAACCTAATACCCAATATCCAACTGAGAATTAACACCAACGAACCAACAACGCAAGAAATAGAAAGAAAAGAAAAGAAAGAAAAGAAAAACTGAAAGCACACAAAGCAGCCGGCCCTGGCAATATTCCGCCAGAGTTGTTAAAAGCTTGCCCAGGTACAGTGGCAGAGCTAATCCAACCACCCTTGAAAAGGGCTTGGAGAGAGGAAAAGTTCCCCAAAGAATGGAAAACGGGATTAATAATAAAGATACCAAAAAAGGGTGACAAAAGATATTGCGAAAACTGGAGAGGAATTACACTTCTGAATAATATAAATAAATTAACAGCAATAATTATAAACAACCGACTAACAAACAGTGTAGAACCAATGTTGAGGAAGGAACAAGCCGGTTTCAGACCAAACAGATCATGCGTGGACCAAATTAACACACTAAGAATAATTGTAGAACAGTCACAGGAATTCAACTCTCCTCTCTTTGTGTGCTTTGTGGACTCCAAGAGAGATTTTGACACGCTCACACATACGGCAATATGGAAAGCATTGCAGGAAATAGGAATACCAGAAAAAATAGTAAATCTCATCAAAGAACTCTACAGTGACACAGAAAGCAAACTCCTACACAACGGTATAATATCTGACCCAATAGCTATGCTAAACGGAGTAAAGCAGGGCTGTGTTTTATCCCCCATACTATTTAACATTGTACTGGACTCCGTACTAACAAAGGTAAACTCTAATAGAGGAATTTACTGGGGATTAACAAACAGAGTGGAAGACCTAGATTACGCTGATGATATATGCCTCCTAGCACATACAAAACAGGACATGCAACTCCAAGTAAACAAAGTACAAGAAGAATCAAAGAAGGTTGGTCTAAACATCAACAAAACCAAAGAAATGCGATTTGGTACCAGAAACAACCAACCTATTATGATCAACGACCAGAAAATTGAGAGAGTAGCGGAATTTGTATATCTGGGCAGCATAATTGACTGTAATGGGGGTACAGAGCGTGATGTACATGAAAGAATAAATAAGGCTCGCAACGCCTACAACTTGCTTAACAACATATGGAAATCCAGGATTTACCCAACTAAAACGAAATTAAAAATCTTCAACACAAATGTAAAAGCTGTATTACTGTATGGCTGCGAAACGTGGAAGATATCAGCACCCATAGTACACCAATTACAAGTTTTCATCAATAGAGCGTTACGAAAAATCCTTCGTATATTTTGGCCTAACCGAATCTCCAATGAAAATTTATGGAACCAAAGCAACCAAGAAAATGTCATAAAGCAAATAAGGCGAAGAAAATGGAGATGGCTGGGCCACACACTCCGTAGACCACCAAATGACATTGCCAGGACAGCGCTGGATTGGAATCCCCAAGGCCGACGGAAAGTAGGCAGTCCTAAGGGAACTTGGAGAAGGACAGTACTGGACGAAGGGAGAAAAATGGGAAAATCCTGGCTTGAAATCAAAGCACTAGCCAGAAATAGAGTTCGCTGGAGACACTTTGTGGAAGCCCTATGTTCTTCTTAGGAATCTTGGGACTATATATATATTTGAGATCTCCGGGCTTCTTTAGCAAGTTCTTTTTTGGAAGTTTGTTAGCTGTCAGTTCTCTCTTTGACGATTTTATTCGTTTGGACAATGGAATGTCATAATCTGTTTCATCCGAGTCATCTCTATTATCAAAATCATCGTAGTCAGGATCATCCATCGTTCAATAGTCATCCTTATCTTCGGACTCGTCAATAATAACTTCAAGTTCTCCAGGAACATCGTTAGGAATTTGGTTGTTATCAAATCATCTTCATCAAACTCCTCCCTATCCGCTTGGTAGTCAAGATTTGGAGGAATTATTACCAGATCTATTTCAGTACTATTGATAATCTGTACACTTTCAATATCATTTACGGCTGATAAGCGTTAGATACCTTTTTCCATAAAATGCAGACGTGGTTATTCAGGAAGACTCATCCTACAATTTTAGACCTAAAAAAATATATATTATATTGTATACCCTTTTGTCCAATGTACCCAAGCATGTACAAAGAAGTTTAGGTTGTTAAATCTCCGAGGTAAAACAAATATGTGATAAAATTATATTCAGTCAATATTCATGAATACAGAACGTCATTGATAAAAATGTTTACGTACCACAATTTAACCTCAAATCACAACTGCAATGGCCTTTTCAAAGTGCTATATTTTAAATCCACGCGAAAAAATACAGTGATCTGTTACACCGTCTGATAAATGAAACTATGCAGAAGAGTCTTGTGTCCCAGATATTAAGATTTTCAACCACAGATGGTGTCAGCAGAAAATTATATTTGCCGTACCCGTGCAGGTACGCTGGGGGTTAATGGGTTAATAAGGCGTGGAAATTGGAGTTCTCGCAAAGGTTGTTGGTCATTGTCAATTGTCCCCATTGGGCCCTATAAGAGTTTTTTCACATTTTTTAAGGCGGGAAGGTGTCTTTGCGTGCTGATTAATTAAAAATTTTTGTCTGAAGAAATCTGAAACAGAAAGCTAAAGCTTATTTACACATTTTTTTACTGAAATATGCGTCGGCAATTGCTTGCACTTGTCTTAAAATAAAATTAGTTTTCCTTCATCCAGATTTAATTCAGGGCATAGCTGAGTCCAAGCACTTACTTTGGACATCGCGATAAATTAACGAAATCACGGGTAACGTAATAAAATTACACTATAAATCTACTTCTAAAATTTGTTACATTTGCAGTGTTTGATGCGAAAAACATAAATAGAACTAATGTAAATTTCGGAGATTCATTCAGCTACTTATTCCTAAAAGCTTCACCGACATTTCTGCCCCTTTTGGATTTTGTAATAACCATTCCCAAGCAAGCAATTTGATTGAACCCAGCCTATGAGAAATGTTCACCCAGGTAGTACGATCGGGTGTAACAATTCATTGGAGCAAGGTGTTTTAATTCGAGTTTAAAAACAGGAATCACCCCACCGTGCTCCAATGCTCTAGACCATCCCTTTCCCCCCTATAGCAATCTGATTCGCTATAGAGGCACAACAATCAGCCAAGTGCTCTTCATGTGGAGGTCCTGGGTAATAGAACCCCAACATGGTTTCCTAACCGTATGTGAAAACTCAGGACAGCGCATCTCCGCTTTATTCCTGTTTATCTTAATGTAGCTTATCCGCGAACTAAAATTGCTTACTTGGGCCTCAAGTCTCCGCTCTGAGTCCCGGCTCAGTTCGGCGACTTGATGCTCAAGGGGGTTGGGCCCTACGTGCCCGGGTTTAGGGGTTTTTGTTAATTTTTTTGGTGGCCGAAGCCGGTTTTTGTTAGTATTTTTTTTTGATTTTTTTGGTGGCCGAAGCCGTTTTTTGTGTTTTTTGTGATTTTTTTTTGTATAACCATTCCCTCTAAAAGTGTTTATGTATGTTTCATTTTGTTTGTATAATAAGTTTATTTGTTTACCAGTTTACCTAAAACGTTTGATTACAATAGCAGGTATACTCAAAATGATTGAAAGAAACAGGTTTTCTTACTAAAGGGAATTTGACTTAACAACTTAGTCGAGTAAAAGTCGACAAAATACAAAATTCAGAAGAAAATTAGCAATACATATTTTTTTATAAAAATATGCAGATATATGCAATTTCTTTTTCCTCTCTAGTTATAACAATAGAACCTACACTTCTCTGAAAAAGAGAATAAACAAAGTAATATGATGAAAAAATAGTAATAGGTTCCAACTTTTTAAGAATATATTAAATCCTATATAAGGAAGGTTTTATTTTTGTAAATCTAAAATACAAAAAATGAGAACGGTTTTTTACATAAAGCTTAAACCTAGCTATTGTCCGTTTTAAAGCATTTTGTATCTTGTGTTACTTCAAAACGTAGATTTAAATTCGGGCTAATCAAAATTTATTCGATCCATTTGTACTCTGAAAATATCATCCCCTTTCTTGGAGCAACCACCTCGTACATTACATTTCCACTTAAACATTTAGTTTTGGAGTTTTCTGGTCGCAGCCCAGCTAACAAGCTATAATATACGAGAATCTATTTCTCATTGGCACTCTACTGTTTGCGGTCGACTTTCTAAGTGCCCATTCATTTAGAAACTTTCAACACGTCTAGTCTATTTTCTATCTCCAGAAAATTAACACTGCTACCTTATTTTTGGCCACAATCGTAAATTTGTCTTGTCTTCAATTCCGTAAGAGTTATGGTCTTGTTTCGATTATTGACATTCCACATTATTGTAATCTTTAACAAAAAAACTAAGACACAGGGTTGTAGCTATTTTGTAGAATCTTAAATAAAATGTTTTGAACCACGTTGTCACTTTCGGCAGAAGGTCTACAAATTGAGAAAATTACTAAAATTACAAA
>OU898285.1:53467196-53489196 GCA_918026665.1 Diabrotica balteata | reverse complement strand
GCGAAAAACCGTTTATAAATATGCTTTCATACGTGTAATTTGTAAGCTTTCAGTAGCGAATAACTACAAAAATATGACTTCTCGAAAAAATTATTCACTATTCTATAGTCCATTTCCATCATATTGATAGCACATTATGTATGCAACTCCCTAAACTGTTGATACGGGTGACTCAATGAAAAATAGATATTTGTCAACAAGTTTACAGCAGTATATAGGAAAAACAATTTTAAATTGAGTATGACCACCAGGTATAAAGGTTGAAGCAGAATAGAATACAATAGTTTTGAGGGTTACTAATCCCTAAATAAAGTTGTCAGTGTCGGAGTGATGGGATTAACAGGTTCTAATGAATTTGCAAGAAATGTAAGATGTTTATTTTATTGGTTATTAATATATATATATATATATAATATATATATATATATATATTTAGTTAATATAATAATTGTCGCCGTAACAGGGGCCGATTTGTAAAAAAATTAATATTATTTTAATCAAATTCCATTTCAGATTCACTGCTTTCTTCAGAATCTAAGGAATCTTCAACTCCAATGTTAATTATTACCGGTTCCGGCATTGCATTAGTCATATTATCCAAATTCTACATTTTATTTTCTTCCTTGTGAGCATGACTAACAGCATTTTTCCAATTTTCTGGAGTTACTTTTAATAAGGAATGTTCTAATAATTGTTGTAAGTCTTCTTATTTAAAATTTTTGTTGTTGCGTCCGACTTCACCCTTTACTTGAGACCATATATTTTCTATCGGATTCAGATCACAGTGGTATGGGGGTAAACGTAAAATAATTACATCACGATTTAATGCTATTTCATCAATTATATATTTTTATAAGCTACTTTATGTTGCCCTACAATAGGTAATAATTCCTTTTTTGTCGAATTCTCCTTGTACTTAATTGCGTCTTTATCCAATCATTCGATTATCTCTCCTTTTTTCCATGCCGTTGTTGGCAATTTTTCTTCTAGTCTTGAATGGTAACTAGCATTATCCATGACTATGATAGAATTTTTTGGAATTAAATCCAACATTTGCTCAAAATTTTCTTCAAAAACGTCAGCAGTCATTTCCTCGTGATAATCTTTGGTTAATTTTGAGGCAAAACTTAATAATCAACCATTGACAAAACCGTATTCCTTTCCAATATGGGTTATTATGAGTCTGCGTCCTTTTCCAACGGGAATATTGTTTATTCCAGTAGATACACCCTCGATGAATGCCTGACGGGAACTTTTCACATTTGTATAAACCCATAGATATGGTACAGTATGACCTTCATTTAACCAAGTCTCGTCCAAATAAAAAATTGTTTTCCCTTCTCCTCGGTACTTTTTAATAGTTCTTAGATAATCTCATCTCCAACATACAATGTAATCTTTTTCAATTAAAACGGATTTTCTTTTATTCTTTTGCCAACGAAATCCCATCTCTCTCAGTAGTCCCCATAATTTCTTGTTGCTTATGATTGGTAACTCTTCGTTTTCTCTAATTAATGTTTGGATTTTGTCCAATGTTGGAAATTCTTTGTTAAAAAAAAAAAGAAAATGAGTGGACGCTGCATCTTATCATGTTTTTATGTATTTCTTCAATTTCCAAGGGTTTACTCCCTCCACTCTTCTTGGAAGATGAAACAGTTCTTCCTTTTCTTTTTTTTAGGAATCTATAAATTGTTGTTTCTCCAACCCCTGTCATATTTGAACACATGTTAACGATTTCACGAACATTACTTAAAGGGCGTTGATGTACAAGTGCATCGTGTACATTTAATATTATATTTTTCTCTCTTAGACTGAAGGCACCTTTAAAACTACACTTAACCGGGATAAAACCTGTTGTCGACCTGTTTTAAATGCAAATAACAAAATATCGACACCAAAAACGTAGGTAGGTAAGACATGAACAATGTACATCTACAAACTAAATGGAAGATGCAAACAATTTCTAATTTATATTATTGGCATAAGCTGTAATGTGGCATAAAAACTACTGAAACTATCATTAGTGAAGCCTTATCAGTAATTCCAGGTAATCGTTCAAAGAAGGTATTCTTTTTGTGTCAGCCGATAACTTGTATAAAAACAATAATCACCTTTAAATTACTATTTACATTAATTTATTTTTACGCACAAAAAAGGTATAGTGAGATTAGTGGACACTTATTTTACAGAAGATTTTTTAAAAGATAATGAATTGTTGACGGCATCTTAAAAATATTATTTTATTTTTAATTTTTAATTATTAATATTAATTTTTTTTATTTATTTCAAAATAGGTTTAGGGTGACGCCTATGGTTTTTTAACCTGTTGAGGATTTGCATGCATAATGTGCTATCAATATAATGGAAAAGGACTATAGCGACAACCGCTATATATAATTTTTTAAATCAAGTTTTCCACCCTCGAGTGTGGGTGATAACCACCTCCAGAGAAAAAGCACTTATTGCCACAGGGTAGATTTTGATCTTTGAGCTATTGTTTATTTAAAATCAAAATTTCAAGCAAATTGATGCATATAAGAAAAATTCAGAGGTTTTCTACTATTTTTACCGTCATATCCTGGACTATTGTTAGTATTAAAAAATGACTATCGATGATCCTGAAATTGTTCATTCTTATGTATATCTCAAATATATTTGAAGACCCGAAAAAAAAGCTGAATCTCGCAAACACCCAAAAATCTCGCTTGTGCGGCCCTGTTTATAGAATTTGTACGAGGAAGTTCCGTGGAAAATATCCTAGCTTGATACAAACACGTGCCAGTCGTGTGTTCTGATATTAGATAATGTTAAACCGCATTTTAATGCGTGTTCGGCGTTATGTACATATGTTAATTGAAGACTAATTGACTTAGAAGCGGAATTACATCTTGAATACAACCCTTATCCGCAATTATGCGAGATACTCCCTAGGCAATCATGTTGAATTTTTACTGGAGGGACTATATACCCTTAAAAATTATGGGATCGGTGATATAATCTGTTGTTACTTATTTACATGCAGTTTTAGGACAAAAGTTCTACAATTGTCTTTCATTTTCAACACACTATTCATCTTTGTTCTCCTTAGCTTTTCAATTTCTTATCTCCCACGTCTCCATAATAGAAATGATTAAGTTTTAGAAACCTCAAAGTTAAAATTAGTATCTATTATATATATATATATTATATATATAATATATATATATATATATATATATATACAATATATATATATATATATATATATATATATATATATATAACAATATATATATATATATATAATATATATATATATATATATATATATATATATATATATATATATATATATAGTGTTTGCAACTTTAATTTTGTCGCTTCTCGCATCCCAATCGCCATAATTTCTTATCGGCCCAGTCTCCTTCTTGAAGACCTCTATTTTCCATTTCTATATGAATATTGGATATCCATTTCTTTCTTGGCCTTCCCCTTTTATTTCTCTGTGTAGGTCTCCAGTTCCAAACCTTTCGTGGTATCCTTTCTTCGTTCATCCGTCTCAGGTGTCCATACCATTTTAATTGTTTTTCGGCTATCGTATCCATTATTGTGTTCTTTACTTTCATTCTCTCTCTTATGTTTTCATTTCTTATGTGGTCAAACAAAGTTAACCCGGAACATCTTCTCCAGTACATCATTTCCGTTGAGAGGAGTTTTTGTGACATATTCTTGTTAAAGACCCACACTTCTGACCCATACGTCAGCACCGGCTGAATCATAGCCTGATATATATTTTTCTTTGTTTTCTTAGTTAAAGTTTTATTCCACAGGATCGGATGTAGTGTTTTTATCATGTTTTTCCTTTTCCTATTTTTCTTGTTATATCTTTGTCGTCTCTCCCGTCTTCGCTTAGTGTAACTCCGAGATATTCGTACTGATCAACGTTTTTAATTAATCCGCTTTCTGTTTCCATGTCTTGACCGATGCCTCCTATATTCATGTATTGTGTCTTTTCGGTATAACCTCTAATCCCCATTTTTTGAATTCGTCTATTAGTTTGTTTATCATGTACGTCATATCTTGTAGGTCCTCGGCAAGAACTACCTGGTCGTCTGCGAAGAGGATTGTGTATATAGGAGTGTCATTTACCCATATGCCCATTGGGCTGCATTTTCTCATCCAATATTTTAAAGCATTACCAAGATATATTTTAAATAGGGTTGGGGAGAGGCAAGAGCCCTGTTTGACACCCTTTGTTTGGGTGAAACCCTTGGAAATTTGGTTTCCAACCTTAAAATAAGCTTGGTTATCTTGATATAGCCTTTTCACGGCATTTATATATACTGCATTTATACCTGCGTTTTCCAATGTAGTCCATAGTCTCTGCAGTGTCCATAGTCTCTGCAGTGGTACGGAGTCAAACGCTTTACGGAGATCTATAAAAGTGGCATGAAGTTCAAGTCCTCTTGCTAATCTCTTTTCTATTAGATGTTTGAGAGTAAATACATTGTCGACACAAGATCTCCCTGGTCGGAATCCACTTTGTTCTTCGATCTCTGTGGCTTCTTTTTCTATTCTGGCTTTCAGAACTCTTTCATACAGTTTGCCAGTGGATGATGTAATGCTGATACCTCGGTAATTACTGCAGTCATTCCTGTTTCCCTTTTTGTAGATGGAGTTTATGTACGAGACTTTCCAATCTCTTGGGATACTTTCTCCTAAGTATCTATTAACTTAAAAATACAAATAAACCACGAAATAAATAGAATATTTAATAGACCGACTATAACAAAAGAAATACGAACTAAACAACTGATTTGGTTGGAACACGTAGAAAGTATGGATGATAAGAGAAATACAAAATATTTTTATTTTTATTTATTAAATAGACAGGATCACCCCATTAGAGCATTATACTAACATTATATTTTTTTATTCTAATTTATCTTATAACTACACTCTAAAATAAAGCCATTTGGGGTAGCTTTTCTGCGGAACGGGACAAGACTCTAGGCTGGATAACCCCTACCATCAGAAATTACAAAAGATTCGTTGGAGCCGTAATAAGCACGGCCAAAAATCATATACCAAGAGGCTACCGAAAAGAATACATTCCTGGTTGGTCCCATAACAGCGAAGAACTGTACCAAAATTTCCTTGAAAGCGGCGATCAAGAATTAGCCGATGAACTGCTCAATAGCCTAGATGCAGCGAGACAACAAAAAATGGACGAAAACTGTAGAAAGTCTTAATTTTTAATCATCAAGTAGGCAAGCATGGACCTACTAAGAAAATTAGGAAGCGGAACTCCCATAACAAGGAACAAAACAACAATTAACCCAAACACTATTGCCTCACATCTGGCATCGACATCTAGGGCCCCGAAAGACAAGCTACACACAATCAAGGTAAAACGAGAGCTCAAAACTTTAAAATTCCAATCTGCAGAAACCGAATACTCTCGCCCTTTCACTTTCACGAAGTCACTATAGCTCTCAAGGATGTAAAGCCAGGTAAAGCCCCAGGTTTTGACAATATTCATCCTGAATTCCTAATTAACAGCGGCAAATATGCGAGGGAATGGATGGCCCACTTTTTTACAGAGATGCCATATTAAAACCAGGGAAACCTAATGATAGCAACCCTAAGAACTACAGACCAATAGCCCTACTATCGGTAACGATCAAGCTACTAGAACTACTTATCTATAACAGAATTAGTCCAAAAACTTGAATCGATACCGGTTGATCAAGCAAATTTCCGACCGAAAAGAAGCTACTCAGATCAGGTTCTTTCACTTACCACATTTATTGAGGCAGGGTTCCAGAGAAAACTTAAAACTGCAGCCGCATTCATAAACCTAACAGCGGCCTACGATACAGTCTGGAGAGAAGGCATGATATACAAGCTCCTTCGTATAATCTCCTGTAAATCCACCGCTCGAATAATCAACAGCATGCTAACCGACCGAACGATTCAAGTAGTCATAGGAACCGACATCAGCACCCCAAGAAAACTGAAGAATGGACTGCCTCAGGGATCTGTCCTAGCTCCTCTTCTCTTTAGCCTGTACATCGCTGATATGCCAGAAACCAGATCAAGGTTTGGTTATGCCGATGACTGGGTCCTTGCAACAAGGTGTAAGTCAATTGAGCAAACAGGAGAAATCCTTACGGCAGACTTACACACGGAAAGTATTTCCGTAAATGGAGGCTCCAACCAAACGCTACCAAAACAGAGGTTTCCAGTTTTCACCTAACTAACAAGCTTGCAGGAAGAACACTGAACGTCCAATTCGAAAACACCACACTAGCCTACAATAAAACACCAAAGTACCTTGGGGTGACTCGTGATAGAACTCTATCTTTCAAGGAACATCTGTCAAAAACAGCGCAAAAACTTAAATCCAGAAACAACACCATCCAGAAGCTGTGCGGCACAACATGGGGAGCATCGGCTTCCACCTTGCGATCATCTGCCCTGGGCCTTGTTTTCTCAACTGCGGAATACTGCTTTTCAGCCTGGCTTAACAGCCCACATACACACAAAGTAGATGCTCAATTGAATAACACAATGAGAATGATTGCAGGTGTTATCAAATCCACCCCTACGCAATGGCTCCCAATCCTGAGCCACATTCCACCACCCAGACTACGGCGTATACACTCCCTCACTAGTGAGTACCAAAAGATACTTAGCAACGAGACCCTGCCAATTCATCAAGATATAGATGCTGCCAACGGTAACCGTTTGCGCTCCAGACGACCTCCAATAAAAACAGCACAGATTGCAGTGGAAAATGAGTTCAACTTAATGACCACTTGGACTCAAGAATGGATGGAACAACAAAATAGCAGCTTACCCTGCATCACACAAAAACCACCAGGTTTTGACTTACCACGCAACACATGGACTATGTTGAACCGAATCAGAACCAAACATGGCAGATGCGGTTATATGATGCACAAATGGGGTAAACGACCATCCCCACTCTGTGACTGCGGACAACCACAAACCAACTACCACATCACAGAACAGTGTCCTACAAGATCCTATCAAGGCAGGTCAGAGGATTTCCTAGTGGCGACTCCAGAGTCGATAGAATATATAAATAAGTTAGGTGTCCGTTTGTAAACATATATGTATTATGTTTTATACAAATTATGTGTAAATTTAAATGTAAATGTGTGAAGTGCCATACGATAAATAAAAAATAAATACTCTAAAATACAATACTTAGAAATAATTCTAGAGTTTGCTATACACCAAAGTTTTAAATTGATTTAAACCTAAATTAAAAGGATGTACATCACAGTAAATATTTAAAAATCTTAAGGCCCTATCAAATGGATTATTGCAGTCATAATTGGTAGCATGAAAATTTATACGAAAAAATTCAAAAGATCTTAGTCTATGCTGTGGAATATTGTAGCTTATTTTACTTAAAAGTTCCGGACATTGAATTAAGTTATTTAATAATTTATAAATAAATACAGAATCAAACTGAATTCGTCTGTTATAAAGTGTTGTTAGATTTAATCTATCTAAAATTACCTTTTTGTCTATGTTTGCAACTGGAATTCCCATTTTGTAACCGCAATACCTAAGAAACTTATTCTGAACTTTTTCAATGGAATTGATATACTGGTCATACACAGGAGACCAGACTAGCGTGCCATATTCTAGTTGAGAGCGTACAAGAGAACAATACACAACTGTCGTTAAATCAATTCGGAACTCACTACAGTTTCTTAATGTAAATTCAAGAAGTTTAAGACCTTCTATAATATCGGTATTACAAGTGGAACATATCGAAGTCATTTCTTCTCTTCTTTGGGTGCCGTGTCCGTATTCAGACGTTGGCCGTCATCATGTTTACAATTTCCTGAAACCTTTCTCTGTCGGCTGCTGCGCGAAATAATTCTTCTACTGTGGAACCACACCATTGTCTAATATTACGCAGCCATGAAAGTTTCTTTCGACCAATCCATCTCTTTCCTTCCACTTTTCCTTGTATTATAAGGCGAAGTAGATGGTATTTAGGTCCTCTAATTATATGACCGAAGTATTCTGTTTTTCTCCTCTTTATGGTGTTTATGAGCAGACGTTCTGAATTGATCATTTGAAGAACATCTTCATTGGAAGTGTGCGAAACCCACGATATCTTTAGGATTCGTCTATAGCACCACAATTCGAATGCTTCTAACTTGTTTAGCATTGTGGTTTTTAACGTCCATGTCTCACAACCATACAATAGGATGGACCACACATAACATTTCAGGACCTTCTTACGAATATTCATCGACAGGTTTCTGTTGCATAAAACTGGTTTCCACGTCATAAAAGCCTTACGTGATATTTCGATCCTGGTTATTATCTCTTCATCAGAGTCACAATTTACATTTAACCAGCTGCCAAGGTATTTGAAATGATTTACCCTTTCGATCTCCTCTCCATTAAGAGAAATCAGACCTTGATCTATATTGATCTTTCCAACTGCCATCCACTTTGTCTTTGAAATGTTGATTTTAAGGCCTCTCCGATAACTTGCTCACCTACTAGATTTAGTAATGTTTGGAGATCTTGTAAATTTTCTGCAAGAATGGCTGTATCGTCAGCGTATCTAATATTGTTGATTACTTCTCCACCTAGTCTTACTCCTCTTGTCTGTCATCCAAAGCCTCCCTAAAGATTTCTTCAGAGTACAGATTAAAAGAGTGGGTGACAAAACACAACCCTGCCGTACTCCACGTTTGATGGATATTTTTTCAGTCGGACTGTCTCCAATTTGGATAGAGGCTACTTGATTGTAATATAAGTATTTCAGCAGTCTTATATCATAGTGGTCAAGTCCTGCTGCCCGTAGGCAATCGAAAAGTGTATCGTGTTGTACTCTGTCGAACGCCTTCTCGAAGTCGATGAAACAAACATAAACATTCTTTCGGAATTCACAACTTTTTTGTAATAGAACGCGCATACAGAATAGTGTCTCTCTAGTTCCTAGACCGTTTCTAAATCCAAATTGCTTATTACCCATCCTACTTTCGCATAGAAGGAATACTCGGTTTTGTATAATTCGTAAGAGTATCTTCAGTGTGTGACTCATCAAACTGATTAGTCTAAAATCGCTGCATTTGGTGGGCCTGCTTTTCTTTGGTAATGTTATAAACAGTGACTCTAACCAATCATCTGGTATTTTTCCTTCGTTGTAAATTTTGTTGAAGAAAGTGGTTAAGCAGGCAATGCTTTCCTCATCCAAAAGTTTAAGTAGCTCAGCAGGGATTGATCTGGTCCAGGTGCTTTATTGTTTTTGGCTTGCTGTATTGCCTTTTTGACTTCCGAATTCAGTATACTGGGGACCTCTGTCTAACTGGTTGTCACAGGCAGTATTTGGAGCATTTTCTCTAGAAGCATCGTCAAAAAGGTCAGTGATGTATCTCTCCCATTCTTTGCACTGTTGTTCGTGATCACAAATTTTTCCGTCCGCGCTTTTAAGTATGTGAGCATTTTTCTGTTTTCTAATTCCGGCAGTATATTTAAGTTTCTTGTGGAGGTTGAAACTGTCATGCTTTTTTTGGAGGTCTTCTATTTCTTTACATAAATTCTCAAGCCAGGATTCTTTGGCTTGCTTAATTTTTCTTTTTATGCGTTTATTGATTTCACGGTATTCGATAATATTTCTATTTTTGTGTTGCCGTCGAACTTCCATCAGGTCTAGAATTTCTTGTGTCATCCACTCATTTTTTGCCAACATGGTAAGGTGTTTTCAAAGACTCTTGTATTCTCTAAAATCGAGTTTTGAATGTCATGTCAGCATTCGTTAATGGTTCTGTTTTCGTTTGGTATATTTGATATTCTGTGTATTTTACTATTTATCTGCTGTGATATGTGTTCGCGCGTTTGAGGGTTTTTCAGGGGGTCGAGATATATCTTACAAGGCTTAGTTGGCTTTGTTAATTTCTTTAATTTAATTTGTATTTTGGAGCAGAGTAAATTGTGATTTGAGTTTATGTCAGCGCCGGGGTAAGTTTTTACATCTTTAATATTGTTTCGAAATCGGTGGTTTATTAGGATGTAATCTATTTAGTTCTAACCTCACAAAAATAAGTTAAATTTAAATATACTTGAAAATACAATTATGTAAGAAGTGCTTACTTACTCTTTTCTAAGTAATAATACTTAGAAAAGAATTAAACGGGAAGAGACCGAGAGGTATGCACAGAAAGAAGCGGATTCATGGTATTGACCAGGATTTAAAAAAAGTAGGATTACGAGAATAGGAAAAACAAACAAAGAAAAGAAAACATAGTCAACTATAGTCACGAAAACAAACTATATATGTCACTGAAATGATCTCCTCACTGAAGACAAACTTAGTTGTTCCGACGATCGTACGGCAGATCTTCCTCTGTATCTTTTACGCGCTACGTTACCTTCAACTATCATTCGCCCATACCTTCTCTTCTTCTAGTTATATGTCCAAAATATCTCAGTGTATTTTGGTTGATAGTTGTGGTGAGTCTAGTTTTTATGTTAAGTTCTGCTAGAATTGAGTTATTTGTGCGATGGGCGGTTCATGGTATGCGCGACATTCTACGGTAGACCCACATTTGAAATGCCATTATACGCTTTGAATCGGCTTTTTTATTGTCCAAATTTCTGAAGTGTAGGTGGCGATAGGAAATATCAATGCTCGAACAAGGCGTAATTTTGTGTTTTTTGTGATATCGGTGTTCAATTTGGCCACTGTGATGCGTTGACGTATCTCGTCTTTGCATTATCCACTGTTAGTAATAACGGAGCCTAAGTAAATTAATTGCCTGACCACTTCGTAACCTGCCATGTTTCATATCTTTGCTTGGTTATTTCTGATTCTGTCGATAATCATCACTTTGGTTTTCTGCATATTTATTTCCAAGCCATATTCCGTACTGACCGTGCCTAGCCTATTCATAATTTGTTCCAGTTTTTCTGGTGATGACGCCAATATAACAGCGTCATCAGCATAACGTAGGTTTTGATTTTTTTCCTCCTATCGTTGCTCCACCTTGCCATTCTCCAAAAACGTTACGCATAAAATGTTCACTGTATACATTAAAAAGAATAGGGGATATTATGCATCCGTGTCGAACTCCAGATTTTAATTTGAAGTTTTTCGAAACCACATTATTAACTCTTATATTAGCGGTATTATTTACATATAGTTTTTATAATAAATAGATTAGATATTCTGGAGTACCCATTTCTATAAGCATATGCCACATTTTATCCAATTTTACTATATCGAAGACTTTAAAATAGTCAACAAAGCATAAATATGTTTCTATGTTAAACTCTCGAGATTTTTCTATAATTTGACGAATATTAAGAATATGTTCTCTTGTTCCTCTACCTGAGATGAATTCCGTATTGTTCTTGGGGAATTTGTGGTAAGAGAATTGATTTTAGTTTTTCATTGATGATGGTTAGAAGTACTTTGCTCGCGTGTGATATCAATGCTACAAACCTTTTTTATATATGGGAATAAACGTGAGTTTACCCCAGATTCCAAATCTTATTGCAAATTCTAAGCATTACTTCCGTCCCGAATTCTCCCATTTCTTTGGGTGTTTCAGCTGTTATTCCATCTTCTCCTTCCGCTTTTCTGAATTTTAGCTTTTTAATTGCCGCCTCATTTTCTTATTTCAATATTTGAGGTTCTTTTTCATAACTTCTTTTCTCTGTATTATTGTCTGGGTCGTTGTTAGAGAGTAGTATTTCGCAATATTGTTTCCACACCTCTGCGATACCGTCTGGGTTTGTTGTGATATTTCCACTATTAAAAAAAAAAAAAAAAAAAAAAAAAAAAAAAAAAAAAAAAAAAGAGGTTAATCTTTGTAAGTGGGTATATTTATTTAAAAAACCCTTAAAAGGGCCACATCAATAGAACAAACGTTTTCGGACTAAACAGTCCATCATCAGGTTATTAAAATCGAAAATGCCTAAAAATAAGTATAAACCATTTAGTTAAAACAAACGAGATTTTGAAATTTTGACTAAGGTTGAAAAGCAAAAGATGGTTATACTTACTAGGTCATAATGCCTGAGCCACCAAAATATTAGGGTAAAAACCCTTTAAATTACATTTAGTTATGAAATTATTTACATTGTGTTATAAAATAACTGTGATGTTCTATATTAAATTAAATTTGACCAAAGGTAACACATGGCTCAAATGGGTTCCAGAGCCGGGCGAGAGGCAACCTCTGCGCTCGGAGAACAACGTGGAACTGATTGACAAGATACTTTTGAAGGATGAAGATAACAGAATATCAATGCAACAAAAACTATAAAAGTTGTACATAGTATTACTACAGCCAAAAGATTCAACAAGTTTTGATGATTTTAAAAATAACAACAATATAGGTGTTGGGATTTAAAAACTTTTTATTTATTAATTTAGGGTATAAAAGATGTCAAATCAATGATGGTTTTATAGTCATGATTAATATAATGACCTGTGCCTTAGGCAACTTATGTTGCTTTTCGTCGTATGGAATGTGGTCTAAAGTGTATTTAGTTTTTGGGTTAGCTTGTATTTGTGGAATTTATCCTTTTATGTTTAACACATCTAGGACAAGGTAAAAATTAAATAACAAATATTTGAAGCTAATATAAGACCTCATGTTTAAATGACTTTATTTAGGAATGCTCCTATGGTGAAGAATTAATAAAATTAAGTTTAGTAAGATGGAAATCTACAGGCTGAAGAAATTGAAGTAGTAACATATGTGATTGAATTTAAAATCGAAGAGACTGGGTTCCTCAGAGACTGATGAGAATGAAATTAAAAGAAATGAAAGGAGGGGGGGGTTGAAGGAGAAAAGGAGTTGATCAACAATTAGAGATAATAGGGGTCCTTTATACTTAAAGTATCTAGCACCCTGAACAAAATCTATTTAGGTGGTATTAAATTCAGTTTGTAGAAACCTGAAATTTGTTGTATAAGTGTGCTACTAAGTTGTTGACCGAAAGAAGGTGGACAAAGGTAGATTAGGATTCTATGTAATATGGTAGATTATGAATTTTAATAAATTGTTAGATAATGTTTAAGTGATTACTAAATTAAAACTATTGGATACATGTTTAATATATGAATTGACCAAGAAATAATGAAAGAGAACAAAATTAACAGGAAAACGATGTAGAAGTGAAGAGTGAAGTGAGTGAAGAGATAAGATAGTGAAATGTTGGTATGGAGGATGTGGATGGTTCTGAAGTTAAAATTGGGGTCAGAAATTTGTGAGAGGAAGGTGTGACGATATTGTATAAAAAGGGGTGTTTGAAGAACCACAAGATTATGTAGGAATAAGGTGTTGACGTTTGTATAGGAAAATAAGGCAAAGAAAATAGGACAGTATTGTGAAGTGTGGACTATGAAAAAAGTTGACGATGTAAAGGTTGAAAGTCACGGTTGAAAGATACATGGCGATTAACACAATTGGGGCTTTTTTGTTTTTCTTTGACTATTTCCAAGTCTTCATATAGGTCTAATTTTAGAAAATTTTTTTGGGGAATATTATGTAACAAAGAGACGTCTTCTGGGATGTTGAGGGTATGTTTATGTTGTGCAAGATGTTGAGAGAAGGTGGAAGTGTTCTCTTTTTTAGTGTGTTCTAAGGAACGAGAAGTTAGTGATCTACAGGTTCTACCTATATATGTAGCATCACAATCAGAGCATTGTAATTTATAAACGCCACTACGATCCATGTAGTTGATGGGATCTTTTGTATTAGTTAAGCATTGTCCTAGATTGTTCGGGACTTTGAAAGAAATGTGGGTATTCTCAACAGATCTTTTTAGGATGTATCTAAGATCTCCAGAAAGACGTTCTTGAAGGTAAGGCAAAGAAAAATACTGAGTTTTGATGGTCAAGTCTCTGGGAAACGCAGTCTCTCTCAATAGTTTGAGTTGTCTCTTATTTATAAGTTTGTTAATGATGTTGGGGTCATATCCATTATTGAATGCTATTTGTTTAAGGGTGTTAACTTCTGTATGATAATTGGATTGTGATAGTGGAATTGTTAATAATCGGTGAATGTAACTATGGAATGCTGCATATTTGTGTGACATTGGGTGGTTAGAAAACAAAGGTATGATATGGTCAGTTTGTGTTGGTTTCCTATAGATACTGAAATCGAAGTGGTCGTTTAATCTGGTGATGGTAAGGTCAAGAAAATTAATAGATTGAGATGATTCTAGTTCCATAGTGAACTTAATGTTTGGGTGGATTTGGTTTAATTTAGAGAGTAATAGATCAGCTGAATTTGAGTTACCTGATATGAAGACTAAGCAGTCATCAACATATCGAAACCAATGGAGAATTTCAGGATTTTTCATAATGTGTGTGGATTCTAAGTGATCCATAAAAATATCAGCTAAGAAAGGGGAAAGGCAACTACCCATGGCTAAGCTTTTTCCTAGCTGTTTTGTCTTTGGGTTTATACTTGTATAATATGCATTTTGGCTGGCTTAGCGTTAAGAGTTATTTTGATTATTTGGTCATTTACTAAAGATATTCATATATATATATTTTGCCCAAAATTTTTGAATTAATATTGCTACACCTTTTTGTCCTGATTTGGTAGCTCCTGATATGAAAACTTTGTAGTATGTGGCCTCCCAATGTCCGTGGCCTTCCCAGTGTGTCTCAGATATCCCACAGATATCTATCTTCTTCTTGATCAGTTAATTTTCTAATATATACAATTTACATAGCTGTAGCAGCCCCCTAACATTCCATGTTGCGATGCGGTGTTTTTACGTAATGTTAAGTTTGATCTTCCAGTATCCCATTTCACAGATATTGCCTGGTCGTCCACAATTATCTGCCCTGTCGCCCATTTTACACCATTCGATCCAGAATCGATATGGCGCCGGATGCTAGCCGGATTGCAGAGCACAGAATTTTCTTGCTTAGTCGTCATTTCACAATGCACAGACGTAGTTGTCGCCTGTAATTGATGCCCTCAGTTGATCCGCGGGTACTTATTTGGTTGGACTTTATTCGCACCTGTCCTGTATATCTACAGGAACTTTCCCTATCAGCCATTAGAACACGCCGTGTCGGGATTGAGGACTTCGCCTGCCCAGTCCGTCTTCCGTGAAGTGCTGAAAAGCCCCTACTCAGTTCAGAGCTCCTCTCCCACGCAAGCTAGAACCAGCACAGAAGACAAACTAGGAAGCAACGACTTTAGATATAAAACGTTGGACTTTTTGAGGAGTTATGGGTGTGACTGGCCTCCACACCATGTAAATCTTTAGAGCCTAGAAACCCCAAAAGGCGACCATGGCCCTCCATGGGCTGTCATTTGTCACAGATGATGATGCATAAGAATATAGGCTGCTGCAGCAACATCTATAATGTAGATACGGATGCAACGCGATTACTAATGAAACGACAAAATGTTTGGTTCCAAGTACGGAGCGAGGTTGTTCGTTGCTTATTTCAAGGCCCCCTGCAACAGCGTCGCGAACTTTTGTTGATCGAGTCGCTGCACACGACGTTGATTCTTCACTGCTCATTATGCATGCCGTGGCTAATTTTAATTTGATTATCTAGATAGTGATACATTCGTGTTTGCTCAAAAATCTTTTCTTTTATAATTTTTTCGAAATGAATTTGAAGTTAACAAGTTAATTTTTAATCTGAGTAACCCACAGTATTCTACCAAGTTTCTCAGGTAGATTAGACAGTAAACGAGTAATCAAAATAATTTCATGATAGTTTTTCACTCAGAAAATTACTTACAGGTATCTCGTATATACATATTTTAGTTAAAATAACGTGCATATTTGTCGACTTGCTTTAAATTTTCAGTAATGGTTTTGACCTGCCTAAATATTAACACTTCTCTTGAAAATCCGCATTTTAATAAATGGTACACATTACAGCGCCGTTTGTTACTGTTGCGTTCAGCACTTGTGCACGGTAGCTGTAACTATAAATACATCACGCAAAAATTGCTCAACTTAAAACTAATCAAATACGAAACACGTCAAAAACACAGCAAATCGCACTATGTTACAATGCTAAATTCCGACGCGAACTGCCACTGCGTTAATTAGTCTGTAATACGTGATAAGTAATTCGAATATCGCATTCAAATATGCTTAAAAATCCTGATCTGAACCCAGACAAATTTAACACTAGGTTTAACGAGTGTTGGCAGATAGTAGCAAAGCAGAATTGCTTATTATATACCTGTCACGCCACAACACAATGTATTAAATTTGACAGTAATTGTAATTTTTAACGATATTTAACGATTCTTTGGAAAACATTATCGTGAATTCATAAAAATTCAGATATCGTGAAATATCTGAATTTTTACAAATCGATTTGAAATATATATTCTTCTTCTTCTTCCTTCTAGTATGTAGGCTTTAAAGCCTGTTTTTTCTTCAATATTAGCCTCCTAAATTGTTTAAATTGTCGCACCATCTTTTCTTGGTCTGCCAATACTTCTTCGTTCATTTGGTGTCTTATCTCGTGCTATTCGTACTATTCTATCCTCTGCCATTCTACTAATATGTTCGTTCCACTCCTGTTTTCATTTTGTCACCCATCCATTTATGTTTTCGATGTTGCATGCTCTTCTTATGTTTTCGCTACTCTCCCTATCCAACAGACTTCTCCCTGGTAATCGTCGGAGTATTTTCATCTCTGTTGTTTCTAGCAGTCGTCTCGTTTTAGATGTGTCAGTTCTTGTCTCCGCCGTGTATGTTAATGTAGATCTAATTGCTGCTTTATTTTAAAAACAAGTTCGATGACAGATTCACATCGTACCCTAACACCTTACAAAGATTAAGTACCCCGTTTTATATCCGGATCCAAAAATAACAAAATAGTTTAAACATACATTTTCCTGAGACATACAATGTAACTAACCTTAATCATCAACCTCCTAGGAGAATACAGCTGGCTATTTGTGATACAAGTCTTACTATCAATAACAAATATGACACAACAAGTAGTATATTTAAAAAGAAAGCAGTAGAGAAATTAAACTGCTCTCAAAATTTCCTCATTTTTACAGACGCGTCTAAATCTGACAATGGGGCAGGGGCTTCTTTTACAACTTTACACCAAGACTACTCCCTCTCACTTTCCCTACGGTCATCCATATTTTCCGCAGAACTTTTTGCTATTTGTCAAGCAATTACATTTGTAAATAATAAAAACATAAAAAACTCTTTGATAATAACTGACTCTTTAAGTGCTCTCAGCTCTATGAAACAGTTATACACAAACCATCCCATTCTATTGCTTATAAAGTCAGAACTAATGAGGTGTCAAGAAAACGACCGATTTGTTAAATTCCTTTGGGTTCCGTCACACTGTGGTATAACTGGAAACGAAAAAGCTGATCAGTTTGAAAAGCTTGAAAGCCAGGAAGCAGCAGAAAATCCATAATCAAGATTATTCACTAAATGCTTCATAGTGACCTGAAGTAATATTTTAGAAACAAAATAAACAAGGAATGGCAACTACACTGCAACAATTCAGAGACATCCATGAAAAACATTAAGCAAGAGGTAGCTGTGTACAAACTCCCATTCAAGCGACGAGACCAAGTATGCATATCTAGATTACGTATAGGCCATACGAAGTTAACACACACGATTACCTTCTACGTAAAGAACAAATTCCCATGTGCTACAGGTGTGATTGTGTAACTTCAGTGGACCATGTGCTAGTGAACTGCCCTTTGTACACCCTAGAACGATTTCAAGCTGGATTACCCACTTCATCCAAAGAGTGCTTAAATGGATTCAATAATGACAAATATACTATACAGGACTACTTCACAAAATATAGTGTAACATATTAACATTTAAGTAATTTATTGTACCATGCTAATAACCCCTAGTGGTTGAAGCAATTTTGTAAATAAAAAAAATTATATGAAATCAACTTTAACTTAAAAATCTGAGTCACAAAAATCATAGCATGTGATTAGTGTATCTCCAGTTACTCTATGGATCACTGTTAATGAAACACCCTGTAAAAATAATACTAAAATATAAATGATGTATCCCCGATATATTTTTGACTTATCTACTAATCGTGGCATTTTCTTTCTATTCATTTCAATTCTATTCAAAAGGTCTCCAAACATCCATTTTCGTAAATATGACAACAATAGATGTCAGAAATTTTCTATTCGTCAAATACAACAGTGCTCAATAATTGATAAGGATCGAAGTAATATTTTACTCCAGAAATAGGCGAAGTTTGTAAAAAATTAATATAATTAAAGTAATATTAATACCCCGACTTTATTATTAATTTTAAACGAAATAAAATACATTTTGCCATTATGGCCATTTTTTACTAGGGTCAGCAAAAAGTTGAATGTTAAAGTCGTCTATTTTCATTTATTCTAGTCAAGTCATCATACTAGTATCTCGACAAACTTTTAAAATATTTGAAATAATAATTATGATTAATATCAATTGTTGAGCACTATATTACGACGACGTCCGAATATTTTCAGGAACAGTCATTAGAGCAAATCAGTGAATGTTAGTGCAACATTGCAGGTGCTCCGTGTGTAAGGAAGTGTTAAGTTCGAAGCCAGATCTTCCACGTTGAGGCCGACGATGAGCTAACAACGCTGCAGCGTTTTCTTCCATTTGATGAACATTGTCCATAACAGCCAACGCTGAAATCTACTGGTGAATCCGAGTTTAGACATCAAAACTCGTTTGACCTACGAAAGAAGGACTTCATTCACAAATTGGAGGTAGGTGAACTAACAGCATTCCTACAAGGCACTCTTTATGGAAAAGTCATTCCAGGTAGTAGTAAGGCATTGTAAAATTTATTAAAATTTAAACATTAATTGTATAGAATTTAATTGTTAAATTAAATTTAACATGGATAATGACTCAACAGATGAAGGTTAAAAGGAGGAGAAATGAGGATGGAAAAGAAAAAGTATTTCTATATAAGCAAGAAGGCAACGAAAACACCAGTTTAAAGGGAGTAGAAAGAAATACGACATGAAATTAACCAAATAAGATAGGAACACCAATTTATGAGAGACGAATAAAAAAGAGTAAAGAAAGAGAACGAGATGATGAAACAAGAAGTAAACAGATTTAAGCAGAATATGGAAACAATAGAAGGAGAAAAGAAAGAATGCAATGCCGCCGAATGCAGACAGCAGATCCAAAAGTATTGAAAAGTACTAAGACCAATTTTCTTACAGAAAAATTAGAAGTACAAGTTAGAGTAAAAGAAGCAAGAAATATAATACAGAGTAATACATTAACATTTTTAACCATTCGTATTTATAAAAAAATTTAACTATCACTATTTTATTTCTTTATGACTTGCTCCAAAATTGTTTTAAAGTTATATTATAAGCAAGGAAAGTTGAAAAAAAAAAACGATGATTTTTAGTAATTGTTAAATATTTCAATTCTTTTAGTCATATTTTCCACCTATCTGAGAGGGAGGATAAGTCAATAATTATTACTGAAGTTATCACATAATTTCTGCAAAAGTCAGAGTCATCTCTTATATCCAAATGTAGTCGTTTTTTCACAGATCCGCCCTGATCTACAGAAGTTTGTACTGTTTGATCTGTATAAGTTTGAAACAAGTATATAAAAAAATTCGATAAGTGTTTAACAAAGCACCTTCCTAGTAAAAGTGTAATGTTAGCAATAATGTTAAGAAATTTTGTAACACTGGTAGTATATTATGTCAAAAACAGTTCATCATCATCATTCTGGCTTTAAAAACCTGTGTGGGTCCTAGCCTCCTCAAGAATTTCTCTCTAGTCGTCCCTATTTATCGCCTTCCTCCGCCAAGTACGTATTCCCATATTTCTCATGTCTTCATTGATGTTGTCAGAATGTTGTTCTGGGTCTTCCTCTTCTTCTCTGATCAATGGGTCGATCAATGAGCATTTTGTTCCATCCACATTACATACCCTATCCCCCTCAGACGTCCTATCTTAATATGTTTTACCATATCTGGTTCCTGGTATATTCTATAAAGTTACATGTATCGTCTTCTCCACACTCCATTGTCATTCACTGCTCCATAGATTCGCCTTAGTACTTTTCTTTCGAAACATCCTAACATTTCTTCTTTACTTTTTGTTAGCAGGTCTCTGAACCATATATTAGGACTTAACGTATTATTATTTTTTGTAGAGTTTTACCTTTGTATTTCTCGATAAGTGTATAATATATAAGTAATCAATACTTAGGGTTAATTATATCAAATAAAGGTACTACAGAAGAAGAAATTAAAAATCGAGTGGGTCAAACCAGAAACTCTATAAGACAACTGAATCCAATCCTATGGGACAGACACATAACAAAAAATAACAAAAAAAGAATTTATAACATGATGATTCGCAGCATTCTAACATGTGGAGCAGAAAATTGGGTCTTAAACAAAAGCAGCAGAAACAAAATAAACGCCACAGAAATGGATTACTGGAGAAGAAGCTGCAGAATTTCCAGAATGGACAAAAGACACAGACAAACAGACTCAAACCGATGAATAGCAAAAATAACAGAGTGGAACCCCATAGGAAAACGCAAAAGAGGCAGACCAAGAAGATCTTTCAGAGATGAGGTAGATGAAGCCATGGAAAGAAGAGGATTGGAAGACGAAGAATGGAAGGACAAAGAAGAATGGAAAAATGGCTGAGAGAAGGGAGACATCGACAGCTGTAGGAACCCTTTCATATATATATTTCGCGATATAATTGTGGATTTAATGAGGAGATTGAGCCCAAAATAGCATCTGTTGGCCGTGCAAAGTCTGCGGTTTATCACTGCGGTAGTATTATTTTCAGTCGTAAGGAGCATTCTCATTATATAAACTCGTTCACTGCTTGGATGACGTCGTTTTCTATAACAAGTGGTCGAAGTTATTGGTTGCGTGCTTATTTTTATATATTCCGTTTTGTTGGAGTTTATTATTAAACCCGTTTTTGTAGCTGATTATTTTAATGCTATATACGCCTCTCGTACAGCGTTTTCCGTTCTCCGACAAAATATTGATATCATCAACATAGGCAAGAATTTGCACTGATTTATTATATATTAAACCAGTGGTTGTGATTTGTGGAATGTGTATTACTTTTTCCAGAGTTAGATTGAAGAGTATACAGTAAAGAAAGTCTCCTGACACAGCCTGTTATTTGTTTTAAAAGATTCAGACAGCTCCCCTGCATTTGTACTCTACATACAACTTTTTCAAGAGTTCGTTTTGTGAAATTTACCAACTGATTTAGTATTCTTAGCTCTTCTATTCACAGAGTCGTAGGCTGCTTTGTAGTCTATAAATATGTGATGAGCATCAATGCCATATTCCAGTGTTTTTTCTAAAATTTGTTTTAGTTTTGCAATTTAATGAATTATCAATTTACCACGTCTGAAACCAGCCTGGTATTTTCATGCGATCCGTTCTGCATATACATGACATAATACTGTGGAAAATATTTTATACGCTGCATTTAGAACCGTAATTCCTCTGTGGTTAAATAATTCAAATATATCTCCTTTTTTGTGTATGGTGCAAAGTATTCCAATATTTCAATCATTGGGAAGGGATTTCTGTGTCAATATTTCTTTTATTAACTGCTGTAATTCTGGTATCATTATGGTATCGTGGCTACCTTCCTTATATAGTTCAGCTGGGAGAGTATCTATTCCGGGTGATTTTTTCTGGCTAGTTTTTTAACTGCATCTTTAACTTCAAGAATCGTTGGTAGTTCCCCTTTCCCTCCCATCTGTTCCCCTTATATCATCTCTTTCGCCTTCCAGGTTTTCTTCTTCTTCGTCAATATTAAGTGCCTGGTTAAAGTATTCCACCCATCTATTCAATACATCTTTTCTTGTTGTTAATAGGTCGCCATTCTAACTTCTGCATTCTCTTGTGGTTGCCTTGAATTATATTCTGTTGATGTAAACTATCTTACAGAATGCTCTGAATTCTGTCTCTCTGTTA